>JARQZJ010000069.1:3417500-3879203 GCA_030704895.1 Henosepilachna vigintioctopunctata | reverse complement strand
AATATTCACGAAAAAATTTGCAGGTATCTGATGAACTGCTCTTTTCTTAAGATGAAGTTTGAGCAGACATCTATCATTAGATTAGTCAGAATCTAAATGTTTACTCAAATGTTTACAAATGCGACAGCATAATACGGTAGGTCAATCGATATTTGTGAATCCATATCAAGTAATGCTAATATTTCAGAATAGTATTTATATATCAGATATCAGTTTAATTATCAGATCTGATAATACAACTTTCAATGACTAAGATTCTCTTACAGTGCAGGTCGAAAGATTAATATTCTTGTTTTCATTTTTCAGAGCATTTTATTGCTCATGAAATGAAATAGCGTATATTTCTGAAATTCTCAATGTTATACAGAGGATGTGATGTTAGTATCAAACTTTTTTGTCCTTATTTCAAAAATACTTTCATAACATATTTCGAAAAATTTTACAGTTTGTATATTCACGCTCAAATGAAAATTGATCTGTCACAAAACACCTACATATATGAGGAATTATATCATATTCAACAATATAATATGATATAATTATTTATTCATATTTTCATTGAATTGTCTGTTTAGGTGGATCTATATTTTTATTGATCTGTCTGTTTAGGTGGATATAAATTCTTATTGATCTACTGACCAGCTGAATGTATATTTCTATTGATCTGACAATAAATGACGATAAAATAAGTACAATAGTTGACCTCAAAAATAATACAGAACAACGTGTGAATTATTTCTTATATTGAAAACGTCTTCAAGACATACAGGTCTCTGTTAGCAAATGTTTGAAATGTGGTTTTCTGTAGAAAGGATGTTAAAAATTCCACCTTTATGGTGCAAAAACTTCTGATAAGTAACAAAGCACGAAAGAAATATAGTTACCAATTTCAAATGTTTTTCATTTCCTGGCGCCCCTGATGTGGCAAGAAGCAAACGTTTCGTAATATGGCTATAGATTAAAGAATGCGTTGTTTTCAATAACTATTAAGTTTCGTGTAGTTGCTGAAATTGTGTGAAAAAATGTCTTTGAATGACGCTAAGGTACTATGCTAAATAGGTTCATGCATAATTTCACCGCTCATATTTTGGAATTTCAAATACACTGAAATGATATCTAGATATTCTCCCTGGAATTAAGTTTTCACTCAGATCGCTAGGATCGATTTCGAACCATTAAAAGATTTTTTTTAGGATTATTGTTTTTAATCGGTACAAGCAGAATGTTATAAATATAAAGACAAACTGTCGCAGCAAGTCCAAACAATTCTATAACGCACAAATTAGCACTGTAGAGGAATATGACACACTTCGTATTTTATATTTATTCATTTATAATCATAACTATAATCATAGTTTCACATTATTATATATTTGAATATAAACTTAAATTCGAACACTTGAGCTTATAATTTACACTTTATTGACTACACAGCATGATGCGTTTCGTCGTTACGAACGACAAAACAATGATTATTCTGTTAGTATCTGAAGAAGTCGTTTGTGACGACGAAACGTGTCATGCTATGTAGTCAATAAAGTAAATCATAAGCTCAAGTGTTTGAATATAAGTTTATATTAAATTATAATGGATTTACTCACATCAGGTAAACGCCAATACTATTAAATATTATTATATACAATGTCCACTACATTATTATAGTGAACAATATAATTATATTTATAATTATGTTATATATTTAAATTCATGGAATGTGTTCAAATCTCGAGTGATTCCATTCAACAATCTGGAAAATAAATAATTGGAACAATTCTTCAATATCAAAAATTTATTAATGAGCAATATATTATATGTACATATATCATTATGAATTACTTATGTATCAATTACTATTGCTAATATAGATGAAGGCTTCAATTTGAGCCGAATACCTACCTGTTGTGAAACAAATGAGTTTTTGTTGAGCTTCTATGCGATAATTTTTTTTGTTCGTCTTTTAAAATTCAACGCATTTTCAGAATGTTCATTTTCACTTCTATTCCAAACCTCTCGATCGATTAAGTTCATTCAAATGCTTCATCCGCTCACATATTATTGATGTTTGTTTCGTTTCCTTATGTGGATTAACTACCGCTGACTGTTCCGAGGCTATGTTCATGTGTTGTATTCCTCAGAGTTTACTAAACATACGATATCTTTTCAGGTTGATCATTTACCAAATCTCGTAATTAAATATTGAACCTCTCAAAATTTTTCCTTATTTTTCCAGCTTAATTTCTATTTATATATTCATGAGTAGCCTGATAAATTATTGATACCTTCCCATAAATTCGTATATAAAATGTGTGTATAAAAGCGACTCTTTTTTTTTTAGCATAGAATTAACATTCACGAAGATTATATCAATGTTTTTTCCAACATTATTTCCTTTTATGAATTAATTTCACAACCACTAGTCTTAATTTCTACAGTTTATATTATTTTGTTTCAAATTTGCATTATGATATACTATATAGTATGGCCAAATAAATTTCATTCAAAAAAAAATGATAATACTTGATAAGATAAAAATTATAAAACTAATAATACTTTCTTCACATACATTACAAAATGCATGAATGCACGAATTGTAGCATATGACTTCAAAAATATGAACCAAGTATACAATATAAAATATAATATGAAACTTTCCCTAAACTGTAAAATCCGGTTTAACAATCGATACTTGTCAACGATACATAATGCAAATATTTCTGGGTAACATTTATAAACCAGGTGATTCAGTGAAGTATTCAGATCAATACAACTTAAATATTTAGTATCAGAGAATATGACTTCAAAATATGAACCAAGCGTACAATATAAAATATAATATTGAAATTTCCCGAAACAGTAGAATCCGGTTCAACAATGGATATTTGTCAACGATACATAATGCAAATATTTCTGAGTAGCATTTATAAGCCAGGTGATTCAGAAAAGTATTCAGATCAATACAACTCAAATCTTTAATATCAGAGAATTTAATTTCAAAATATGAACCAAGCATACAATATAAAATATAATATGAAACTTTCCCGAAACAGTATAATCCTGTTTAACAATCGATATTTGTCAACGATACATAATGCAAATATTTCTGAGCAGCAAATGATTTAAATGATTATTTAAATGTTTATAAACATAAACCAGGTGATTCAGTAAAGTATTCAGATCAATACAACTTGAATCTTCAATAGATTCTCATACAGTGTAAGTCGAAATGTCAATATTTATGATTTTCATTTTTCAGACAATGTTGTTGCTCATGGAAGGTCTTGATGTTATACACGAGAAATGATGTTAAATCGAAATTTAGAGCCCCCATTTCGAAAATATATTCAGAACATATTTAGAATAATTGTGTAATTCGAATATTCACGCTGAAATTGATTCATATTTCGCGAAACAATTACATATATAAGGAATTAGGTATATAATTTTCCACAATTTATTTCTATAAGTGCAATAGTTGACATTGAATTCAGAAATAATGTAGAACAACGGGTCAAGTATTTCTTATTTGAACAGAGACAGAAAACACTTATTTGAATTATAGTTTTCTGTAGAATAGATGACAAAAATTTTAACCATAAGGTGCATGAAATCCTCACAAGTATCGATAGCTAAAAGAAATATATTTTTTGTTAAACCTGTTTTATATTATACTTAAATTTCGATTGTCTTTCATTTCCTATTGTACCTGATATGGAAACAAACATTTCGTGAAATGTCTAGAGGTTATAGAATGCAAGATTTCCATATTTACGAAAAAATTTGTAGGTATAATATAAACTGCTCTTTTCTTAGGATGAAGGCTCAGCAGACAAAATATTTTATTAGTCAGAATCTAAATGTTTACTCTACTAAAATGAAACAGCATAATACGGTAGGTTAATCGATATTTGTGAATCCATATCAAGTAATGCAAATATTTCGGAATAGTATTTATATATCATGTGATATCAGTTAAATGATCCGATCTGATAATACAACTTTCAGCTGACCACAAGATTCTATTACAGTTCGAGTTGAAAGATCAATATTCATTTTTAACAGATTTTTATTGCTCATGAAATGAAAGAGTTTAAATTTCTGAAATTCTCAATGTTATACAGGGTATATGATAATAGTATCAAACTTTTGTGTCCTTATTTCAAAAATACATTCATAACATATTTCGAAAAATTTTACATTCTTAATATTCACGCTCAAATGAAATTCGATTCATCTGCCACAAAACTCCTACATATATGAGGAATTATATCATATTCGATAATATAATATAATATAATCATTTATTAATATTTTCATTGATCTCATGGCGCCCCTGATGTGTCAAGAAACAAACGTTTCGTGAAATGGCTATAGATTAAAGAATGCGTTGTTTTCAATAACTATTCAGTTTCGTGTATTTGCTGAAATTGTATAAACAAATGTCTTCAAATGACGATAAGGTACCATGATGAATAGGTTCATGCATGATTTCATCGCTCAAATTGTAGAATTTCAAATACCCTGAAATGATATCTAGATATTCTCCCTGGAATTAATTTTTCGCTCAGATCGATAGGATCGATTTCGAACCATTGAAATAATCACACAGTTTATTTTTTTTTCTAAGAAAGAAATAACATTCTGCGGTACACGCGCAGAATGTTATTAATATAAAGAGAAACTGTCGCTGTCCAAACAATTCTATCGTACACAAATTAGCACTGTAGAGGAATATGAGACACTTCGTATTTTATATTTATTCAACTATAATCATGACTCGAATCATAATTTCACATTATTAAATATTTCAATATAAACTTAAATTCAAACACTTGAATTTATGATTTACACTCTATTGACTACATACCATGATGCGTTTCGTCGTTACAAACGACTTCTTCAGATTTGAAAAGTGTTATCAGATCTTATAAAGTGCACCAGTCACATGAAGGAAACGTACGTCTCCTAAGAAAAACTGAACTAAACGCTCACTTAATATTTATCACCAATTCTTGCGGAATATTTTGATCGCGTTGTATCTATATGGATCCTGAAAAAATTGCTAAAACATAATTGGTGGGTAGGTTATTTCTCAAGAACAAAAAATGAAAAAAATCATTTTCTGGTTGTTCTAACCTAAGAAGTCATTCTATATAATATAATATATACTGTTTCTAATATTCATAACAAATAACATTTGTTCATTCATTCAAATTATATATATATTATAAGTCAATATATCATTTCAATTATTATAGCAGAAAATACTTCATTTTCATCATAATAAATTATTCATTTGCTTTTCATCATTATAAATTATTTATTTGCAGACACCCATAATTTCGTAAAACTAATTCATTCTTAAGTGAACAGTTGATTGAGAAGAGATATACGTGTTGAAATTCCATGTCAAAACTATGAATGAATTAGACACATTTCAAGAATTTCACATTATAATATATATAATGTCCACTACATTATTCTAGTGGACAATATACTTATAATTATGCAATATTTTGAAATCCTTGAAATGTGTGTAAATCTCGAGTGATTCCATTCAACAATCTGGAAAATAATTGGAACAATTCTTTAATATCAAAAATTTATTAATTAGCATTATATATAGGTATATATCATTATGAATTACTTCTGATCAATTACAATGGCTTATTCACATGAATGCAATTTGAGTCGAATACTTATTCTGAAACTAATGAGAGTGTTTTTGTTGAACTTCTATGCGATAATTTTTTTGTTCCTCTTTTAAAATTCAACCCATTTTCAGAAATTTCATTCTCACTTCTATTCCAAACCTCTGGACCGATTAAGTTCGTTCAAATGCTTCATCTGCTCACATATCGTTGATGTTTGTTTCGTTTCCTTATTTCCAACTAGATTAGTTACTGCTGACTGTTCCGAAGCTATGTTTATATGATATATTCCTCGAAGTATACTAAACATACGATATCTTTTCAGAGTGATCATTTACCAAATCTCGTAATTGAATATTGACTTGGTCAAGAATTCTTCCTCGTTCTTTCAACCTAATTTCTGTTTATATATTCAGGAGTAGCCTGATAAAATATTGATACGTCCTCATAAATAGGTATATGAAATGTGTTTTACACTTTCACATTTTTCACATTTCAGGTGTTATAATAGAATGGTACTATTGAAGCGAATAATTCATACAGATTGATAAATTATATTATCCATTTTAAATGAAAGCTTCAGTGTAAAGGAACTTCCTCCGAAATTTGTTAGCGAATGAACATTTTCATCTTGTTCAGTTTCTTCAGTAAAAATATCATCATTTCTATGTTGATCTATCTTGTGTATTTCTATACTTTTGTGTTTATGTAAATCTGAATTATTTTCATTGAAGCAATTCCCTCATCATTCAGTTTCTAAACCTTCATCAGGATAGTACATAATGTTCACAATGATCTCGCTCGAAAATTTTTTTCATACCCAAATTTTTCTCCCTTTATTATTTTTTCCTTTAATTCGTCAAGTTAATTATGAAATTTTAGATAATATTTCAAAAAAATTTATACAAGAGGTATGCCTTCTATTGAAAACTCAAAGCAATTCTATGAGTAATAGTAGGGTACCTATTCCACAGAGTGTTTCAAATTTTACAGTATTCTGTGCCTATGAGTCCCCTTTAACACAAATTCTTAAGCTACAGGATAGAATTTGACATTTCCGGATAACGTTAATAGTACCAAATTTGAGGCTGATGTGCCTCACATTGTTATCTGTAATTTTTTGAAAAATTTTGAGCTAAGCTACATTTATTTCAGCGTAGAACTCACATTCAAAAAGATTATATTTATGTATT
Organism: Henosepilachna vigintioctopunctata; assembly: GCA_030704895.1. NCBI lineage: Eukaryota > Metazoa > Arthropoda > Insecta > Coleoptera > Coccinellidae > Henosepilachna > Henosepilachna vigintioctopunctata. The sequence goes on along the minus strand of JARQZJ010000069.1, from coordinate 3,872,362 downwards.
TTCCAACATTAATGTAATTTCCAACATCAATTTCTTGTCTGAACTAATACCACTACCACTTGTCGTATTTTGTTATATTTCCTCAGTTTTTATTAATTTTTTTCAAATTTGCGTCATGATACCTTTTGTATTGTGAAGTTACTCTCACGTAAAAGTTCTGAACTTCAGTGAGGTAATCAGTTTATTTGAAGTTATTTATTGTGAGAAATAATGTAATCCATATAATATGGCCAAATAATTTTCATTCATATAAAAAAATGAAACACTACTAATACTTTTATCACATACATTACAAAATGCATGAATGCACGAATTGTAACATTTTCCTTTCATCAATAAAATATTGAAAGTCATACAAGAGCCATGTATCCAAACGAATCAATGTGTTATCGAAAGAACAAAGCTACATTGAAAAGTCGAACAAAATTTTATTTTCAACGAAACATAACCAAAAATAGCACAATGCTCAACGTGATATATGAGAAATTGCAATGAATGAATATTCTCAATTCGCATATCCTGCAGAAATATTCGAGATATTTCTCAGTTTTTTCGATTTATAAACGAAATTCTGCATAAAGTGAGAAGTTCGCTGTATTTCATTTTGTATGATATATGCCATCAAGAACAGAACTTGTGAGAGAAACAAGGATGACAACGCACATCTTCTACCGAAAAAATTTGTGCACGATGCACAACGCGAAGTGTCAAAAACTTAAATGACTAAATCATTCAGTTTTGATTTTCCATCAGAAATAATCACAGTAATTATATATCATCTTGTTTTGACTTGTAAACGAAATTCTGTATAAAGTGGCAACATCGCTGGATTTCGTCTTGTACAGCGTATCTATACAAATAGTATATCGGATCTCGTCTTACTTACATTTATCATGGATCTCTACTTACCTTCATACTTGGTGTATGAAAAAAAAATTAATTTATCTTACCCCTCTGTTCATATTATTGATCAGTTCGCATCTTCAGACTATTTTGTGAAAACAATTCAAAGCTAAAGTGATTTCTACTAGTGGATCTCAGGTTGTCTATCATATGTACGGATCTCACCTTGTACTGAATACATGTATATATATATATATATATATATATATATATATATATATATATATATATATATATATATATATATATATATATATATATATATATATATATATATATATATATATATATATATATATAACCAGGTAACCTTTCCTCATTTTTCCTTCATTCAGTTCGTGGGGTAGGCAGATTGAAGCCAAGTAACCGAGTAACCCTTACCTTTACTAACTCATTCCAACTCCTGAAGATGGCTTCACAACGGAAGCCGAAACGTCGAGATTATATAAATCTAGAACGCAGCTCATTCCGAGAACCAAGTTTTATACATACTTGTGACCGCGGAAACCTTTCTGAACAAATATATATATATATATATATATATATATATATATATATATATATATATATATATATATATTTGTTCAGAAAGGTTTCCGCGGTCTAATATATATATAAACTTGGTTCTCGAATATATATATATATATATATATATATATATATATATATAATATATATATATATATATATATATATATATATATATATATATATATATATATATATATATGAATCAGATTTTTCCCAAGGTGAAATTGTATTAAATGATCATTATCTTTGAGATCATTTTTCTTGTATCAATTTTCAATATTCGAAAGTACACTTGAATTACTTATCACTAATTCATATCATTAATGAATTGAACACAATTTTAAAAATTTCAAAAATATTCAATATATCGACCACTACAATATTGTTTCGGTATACAATATTTTATTGGACAATATATAAAATATTTTTGAAATATTCAAAAATGTGTTCAATACATCAATGAATTGACATCGAATTTTAACGCGTGTTTTCCTCCTCAATCAACTACTTTATTTTAAAAATTAAATTCTGAAATTCCATAAGTCACTCAGGATATCATTATGGTTCGAATAAATTTCATTGAAATCCTTGCTTTTCTACTCGAAAACACCTAAATTTTCCGTTCAGTAGATGTTTTGTGATTAATTTTTTCAAGAGTTTGAAGTAATCATCATAATCACAGATTGGTGCACCTGTCAGTGCTTGTAGATATGGTCAAAAGAGTAGCCATAAAACCAGAATATTTAATGTAATAAACGACGATGTAAGTGATCGAAAAAGTTATAAATATATTGAAAAAATTAACTAAGGGAAGCTAACTGCCTAAGGGAGATTTCCTGCTCAAAGATAGTTCAATTATAAATTGAAATTGAAGAGATAACAAACATGGGAAAATCATTAATAATGGATTAGGTCCAAACCATCAAGCGAAAATGCAGCTAATTAAAATAAACAACAAGGAATATCAAATGGCGCTGGTTACACATTTCAGAGGACTGTCATTTAATTAAAGCAGGTAGTCACTGATAAAAAGTTACATACTGAGGACAAATATCAACAGTGGAAAACCAAATTTAAATGATTGAACAAAAATGTCCGTTTGAGAGAGAAAAAAACAATTTTTCTATTTGTGAATGTTTTCATCAATTCAGATAACTTGTTTGTATTCGACGTACCTGTAGCTGTTGCTCTTTCAGTGTATCTCAACTTATTCTACATAATGTCAATGAAATATATGAAATAAGTAAGATCGGCTATGATTATACTTAATAATTTTATACTCAAATATAAAATAATTTCATCTTATGATGATGCGATATTCACAATTCAAATTCTTTCAATGAAAAGGTTCCTCGAAATTCATGTATGTAAATTTCGTTTGTAGGTATATATATATATATATATATATATATATATATATATATATATATATATATATATATATATATTTAAATATTTAAAATTGATTCATTTTCTGTTTAAGATAGTTTATTTTCAATGTTTTTAGCATTTTTTTCAGAAGTTTTGATATACAACAGAACGTCAACGAAAATAAAGTTATATATGTATATATGTGTATATATATATATATATATATATATATATATATATATATATATATATATATATCTTGAAATTGATTTATTGCCTGTTTGAGATATTTATTTTGAAAGTTTTTAGCATTAACAGGCTTTTTTAATATGAAAAAGTTTATTTTTGTTGACGTTTCGTTGTTATATTACAACTTTGTCAAAATTAATAGAATTTTGACAAAATTGTAATATAACAACGAAACGTCAACAAAAATAAACTTTTTCATATTAAAAAAGCCTGTTAATGCTAAAAACTTTCAAAAAAAAAAATATATATATATATATATATATATATATATATATATATATATATATATATATATATATACATACAATAATGGAAGGAGCACTGCCTTGTAATTTGAACAGAAAATTATTATTTTAAGTTGTCGGCAAAATAGGAGGTCCACTATGAATGAATTGTAACCAATTTGATAACCTGGTCGATATGTCGATTATGATTATAATCTTCAACAGGACCCTATAAAATAAAAGATGTTTCTAAATATCATGACAAATAGTTCTTACATCTTACGGCTAACTAGGTTAAATGTTCGACCTATACCATAAGCAGCAGTATAATATATATGATATTGTGCAAGAACTGGATATTAATATTAAAATATAAAAATTCCGAAAAACCTAACCAACATCGATAGAATCGATAGACTAGAGCTGACCGGAAATGTCACCGAAAAAGCACAGAAGTTAAAAGAGTAAACCACTGTAGAAATAAATGTCATACCGAGCACGTAACACAAAAAGTCTATTAAAACTTACGGAGGTTATTTAAAATGTTTTGAAAGTGAATAACTGTAAATCAACTGAGCCTAGAAACGTCCGTGTTCTTGTTGATGCTATCAACATTTGTATTTAGATGGACCATTTCCAAGAAAATCATTTTTTGATAACCACCAGCCACATCCAGTGCTCTGAAATTTTCAAAATCAAAGCGATGTCCCTGTTTTAAGGAATGTAGTGATAACTGGATATTAATAATTTTAGTATTAATATCCAGTTCTTGTATAATATCATATATATTTTAAGTATACACACTGGTGCTAATGGTATTGGTCAAATATTTAACGTAGTTAGCCGTAAGATGTAAGAACATTTTGTCATATTTATTAACATCTGTTATTTTATAACACCCTAATGAATATTATAATCATAATCGAAATTATGAAAAAACAAATTGGTTACATATCTTCCATAGTGGGCCTCCTATTTTGCCATTTTCTATCTTCTGGCATCTTCCTATCAGTTTCGAATTTTAGTTTCGTGAGATATTGCCTCAATTCTTTTTTCCACGTTTTTCTTGGCATCGCCCTATTCTTCTTCCTCCTAGCCCCAACAAAGATTTTTTCAGTAGCACTATTTTATGTCAAACTTATTACATGTTGTCATACTATTCTGAAAATTCGTTGTGATCTCTTCTTGTCCATTGCTCACCTATCTTTTTCACCTTGTACTCGTCTTAAAACTTTTTTTGTCATACATGTTCTGATCATTGTTTGATATATTCTTATATTTGTTTTCCTAGACACTGTCTTCGACTTCATTATTCTCGTTAGACTGTTTCAATTTCTATTTGCCAATCTAAATTTATTAAAAATTAAGATGAAAAGTAAATTAATCTAATTTTTTTCTTGTTTTTGTTAATGATGTTTCCTCACAGTTGGCAACAACTGTCTTCGAATCTAATTAATAAATAAATTCAATGGACGATGAATCTACTTTGTGATAGTTCATATTTCAATGAGAGTTAATAATAAAACTTTGTCTAAAAATCACTGACTGAACAATTCTTTATTCGACTAGTTTCGCCTTTTACAGCATTGTCAAGGATGAATATATATTACGAAGACAACCTATAAATATTTTGCAGATTGTATTTGTGCAGATTGTATAAATATTGTCCGAACAGATCTGCAAAATATTTATAGGTTTTCTTTGTAATATGTATTCATTCTTGATAATGCTGTAAAAGGCGAAACTAGTCGAATAAAGAATTGTTCAGTCAGTGATTTTTAGACAAATTTTTATTATTACCTCTCATTTAATTAATAAATCTTGAAATCTTCTGTGACCCTCTTTATTAGAACCAGAGTACATATCTAGCCAAGATTTGGATTACTGGAATCCTAAAGATGATCTTCCATTGAACACTTTTCGTACTAGAGGCTTTTCGGAAAAGGAGATTAACTAATTTTTATCCAGCGATAATAACATTGATTGTCAGGATTCTTTGACTGATAACGGTATATTAAGACAATTACTGAATGATTACAGAATGATCGCGAAATCGAAGAAATATTTGAAACCAATAGCAAGGATTCCACATACTCGAATTGTTTAAGCATTAAATGAATGCTTGTAATAGGCGGATGAAGTAGATATACAGTGGCAGAACAGAGGTATCGTTGCATACCATCTGAATTCCGCCCTGAGATTGTTTTAGGTTGTTTCATGATGCTATGAGAGTTAATGAATTTGTCTCATTTTTGATACATTTTTGCTGTTATGAAATGATTGTATATTTCAATAAAGCCCTGTTTATCATTATTATTATATTTCCATTCCAGAAAAAATGCTGTTGCGGGAATTGATAGATAGAGGATTTTCTATGTCACTTGATACCGCTAGCCAAAGTACCATAACAGATTATTTCAAAAAAGTGTAATAATTCGATTGTATTTGAAATAATTAATAATTAAATTTTTTTGTAACTTCAATTACAAAAAAATTACAAAATATTCGTAAATTGTGTTAAAACTTTGAATGATCGCTATTTTGTTGACTATTTCTCCACATATTTCTGAATTGATCTTTCAGTTTCTCCGCACCTTCATTCCCAAGATTTGTTTTACCATGCTTGAAATCGAGGAATTTTTCCGTCAAAATGTGTTGAAATCAGACCATATTTTTTGCGAAAAAATAATCTATTCTGCTACTGTAAACTAAAACTGCATGAAATTATTCTGAATATTTCGTTTCACTCGAACAATTTTTGTTGGATATACGTCTATTTATCTAATTGAGAATTCTAGAAGAAACACTCGGGTAGGAAATTGAACTTCGACTGCTCTTCCACAAACCCCTACAACAGATGTAGTGTTTTGATGGAGCTGTTATTCGACGGAGAAATGCTAATCATTTTCACCTGACAGTGTTTCCATCCCTATCTTGGGAAAATATTTGGATTAAGTTGTAGCTTGACGAAGCTTGAAGTGAGCTTCTGTTATTGCTTGGTGTTCAGAATTAGCTTAACAATAATATGGTGATTAACTATAAAGCTACTCCGTATTATTGAAGATTTAACACGATATTATTTTATGTAATTGTACTCTGAAGTGAATTCTAATCTTGAGATATTTTGACAAACATTTTATGAATTGATAAAATTTTTTTGATGAGATTTGATGTTGATGAGATTGATGATATTCTATCAATAGATAAAATCAATGTATCTGATTCAACTTTCAATTACTCCCGCCTACTTGCGATATATTGATTAAACGAAAACTAAACTATTGAATAAAAATACTCAAAAAAATAGGATTATCAATAAATGATGATGTTTATATCTGAAAGCTACAAAATATTTGAACACATACTCAGTTCATAGTCTGTCCTCTCCTGTTCTGTTAAACACTTAAAAATACAGGAAATATAATTATAATGCATAGATTAATGTACATCTCAAATCTTAGGAATCAATGAAAAACACATGAATACATCTGACATTGAAAGAGTCACACGTCCTTATCAATTAAGATACTACGTTTTACAACTCTAGTTTTTTCGACAATTTCATCTAATTTGATGAAGTAATGCGCCATCTAGGTTGAGGTTGTAGAATCGCTAGTTGTAATTTCTCAAAACATGAAAGAAATTTACTGAAATTAAAAGAATTCTGAGATAGAATTCTCGCTTAACTCTTGGTGAAACATACTTGAATATTAAAATAAATTAAACTCTTGGCTTAATGTTTCACGATTTATTTAACAATATGTATATCAAAATGTTTCGAGCGTTAGCTCATTTTCAAGACTGCGACTGAGTCTTGAAAATGAGCTAACGCTCGAAACATGTTGACTATACATATTGTTAATAAATCGTGAAACATTAAGCCAAGAGTTTAATTTATTTTAATAAGAGAATTCTGTAGTTCTCGTGCTATATTTTCGCACTAGAAGATATTCCTTCTCAAAGTATACTATAACTTTTTTCGATAATTTTTTGACGAATTATTCAGAAGAACATTATAGCAGAGCTGGTTATGTGAAACATGAACAATGCGATGTCTTCATTATCCTTCTAGGGATAAATGTTAGAGAAAATTGAAATCTCTATTATCCTTCTAGGGATAAATGTTATAGAATAGTGAAATCGATGCCTACACTTATGGAAAGCAAAAGACAGTTACTGTTTCGTACTACAAGGTATTCTCATCAGTTACGCCACGCAAAAAAAAATGGAAGGCAACGAGTTCAATCCTTACATACCCTAGTATCGATTGTAAGACTTGATTGTTAGATTTACAATCTTACGTATGCATTATATATGCATACAACTTACTGTGTATTTCTGTCTCAAAATCGATTCTAGGGTATGTTGGATTTAAGTCGTTGCCTTTCATTTTATAATTTGTCAAAAAATTATCGAAAGAAATTTATAGTATTAATTTTCTAGTAATAGATTTATTATATATATATATATATATATATATATATATATATATATATATATATATATATATATATATATATATATATATATATATATATATATATATATATATATTAATTTATGATTTCTTTCTGTATTTCTTAGACTTATATTTATATATATATATATATATATATATATATATATATATATATATATATATATATATATATATATATATATTTTATTGAATGGAGTTCTTGGGTTATTAAGTCTATAAGTAACTGTTGGTAACTCTATATTTTATTTACATATAGTTTTTAACGTTTCGACAAACCAATGTTGTCTTCTTCAGAAAATTCTTTTTCATTATAACAGCTCTTCTCTGCACAAAATAGTGTTAAATTCTTTTGAAATTACAAACAATACGATAATGAATATCACAGTCACAAAATGAACGTTCTAAATCAAACTCATTTAGAAGTTTTTCCAAATTTTTGCGAATGCGAAACATTTCTAAAATTTCTCTACATTTCTTGTTTTTTTTCATTTCTGAAATTTGTATTTTATTATAAAAATCGTGTTTTTCTGTTATTTCATGTTTATATATATTTATATATATATATATATATATATATATATATATATATATATATATATATATATATATATATATATATATATATATATAGATATATATATATATATATATATATATATATATATATATATATATATATATATATATATTTTATTTTGAAAGTTTTTAGCAATAACAGGCTTTTTTTTTGATATGAAAAAGTTTATTTTTGTTAATGTTTCGTTGTTATATTACAATTTTGTCAAAACTAATGAATAATTATAATATAATATAATAATTATTCATTAGTTTCGACAAAGTTGTAATTTAACAACGAAACGTTAACAAAAATAAACTTTTTCATATCAAAAAAAAAGCCTGTTATTGCTAAAAGCTTTCAAAATAAAATATCTTTAACAGGCAATAAATCAATTTCAAGATATATATATATATATATATATATATATATATATATATATATATATATATATATATATATATATATATATATATATATATAAATAAATTGGTGCAGTCCCAATTCAAAACAGCTCAAGTCATTGGAACGAAATGAGATTCAGTGAAGAAATGTGGACGGGTGGAACGACGGAAATTCAATTAGGAAGAAACTCGCGCATTTTTACCGAAGAGGCTCATAAAATGAACCCGCAAATCTCATGCAAAGTAATCTTGTGAAAAGTGCATAATAGCATTAGGAAAGGCAGCCGCCGACCATTCTGTTATAAACAGGCAAAGATAAACTTGAAGTATGCAAATATTCCCTAAGAGAGCTGGGTTAAAAATGAAGAGTCTTTCTTTTTCCTTCGTACAAAAGGCCAAATTATGGACAATCGTGGAAGTAACACAGAAAATACGTCAACCAATAATTCGAAATTGAAATATGTTTATGATACATTTCAACCGAGTTGTATTTATTTCTTGATAATGTGTATGAAGGTCGAAACATATAAGGAGAGTATTAAACAATTCTTTGAAAATAGGATTGGTTAATTATTCACACTAAGGACAAGATAATATATGCTTTTACTAAAAGTCTCTGTTGAAGGTCTCTATTGATCTCTTATTGATCAATTTGAAATTTTGCTTATTTTCATTTCTATTGAAGATCTGCAGTCGTTGTATTTTCAATAAAACACTCATTGTATCCTTAATAAAATATTATAATGTTAAAACACCTCCATGAATTAAAAACACTCGATTAGGATGACCCACTTAATCTAAAGAACAATTACTATTCAAAAATACTATACAATGTAATAATAGTAATGATACAGAAGTTAATAGTATTTACCATCACCATTATAACCAAAAACACAAAGGTTCGACTAATGAAATGCCTAGTCTTTCCAATCTTCTTGTACGGAGCAGAGACATGGACATTGAGGATGCAGGATCTTCGCAAAATTGATGCGTTAGAAATGTGGTGCTGGAGACGCTTGCACAGAATCCCGTGGATTGCACATCGAACCAACGTCTTGATTCTGAAGGAGCTAAACATTAAACAGAGGTTATCGTCGAGTGTGCAGCTGCGAATCCTCAAATTCTTTGAAAATATTACCCGAAACTATCGAACGATTGGTGGTACAAGGGAAAGTCGAGAGCAAAAGATCGCGTGGGCACTTTCCAACAAGGTGAACAGATCTGATAAAATCTGTCCACCAAATCCAGCATCAATGAAAACTCTAGATCCGCTAAGCACGGAGCAGTGTGGCGCCGTATTGCGTGGGACGCAGTGGCACAAGACCGAGACACGACCACGACCACTCTGTCAAGAGGGAACGACTTCAAAGAGAAGATTATAAAACACTAAATCCACATGAAACTGACAAATTGAGTTAGTTATCACGAATTGATACAATGTGTTTTTCAAATAAATGAATATTATAACTCAAACTCTGAATAATTTTGTACTTGTACACATTTGAATGAAAATGAAAAAAGAATTTTTTCTATTGATTAAACCATAAAGAGAGACAGCAATATGGCATTTTCTTTTTTTGTTTCATCGATGTTCAGTTTATAGCCCTTTTGAAGATCATGCTTATTCAGAAGACAAATTTCAAACACTAGTTTATGTTGCAGAGTTAAATTCTTTGTCAGGTATATATTTTTCTGAATTGAAAATTTATAAAGTTCAATATATTCGAAAGAAACGGGGTCTATTTTCCCCTTGTCTAAAAATTGTAAATCCCGATACGTTTATTTAATGCTTGAAACCATGTTTATGGGCTAACCAAAAGTTTCAAGTCCACTGTTCATGAACATAATAAACCTGCAATTAATTTATTAATTCACGAAAATTCAATTTTTAAAAAATGTTTGCAGTGATCCGTCATTAATTAATGTTCTCCAATTCAGAGAGAATATAACAATTGGGATCGTCCATTTATCACCTGAAGTTTTTAAGCAACTATTCAAATTCACCGCCCCCTCCCCTTCGTGATAGGTGGTGAAGTTTGAGACAAAACCCTCTCCCTACCTGAAATAACGTGTATTTTTTCTTCATCAGAAATATTGAAAAAGAGTGAGAATGATTTGCGGCGAGTGAAACGAAAAAATAAATACAGGTGATGATTTCCACTGCATCCCCTTCATCTTTGTGATGTTTCGTGATTTTTTCTGAACCCTCCAACCCTGTCAAACCTCAAGTGATTGATGAAAATTCCCTTAGCTATTGAGTTGAAAGATCTTATTAGATTAAAATTAAAAATGAGTTGAATAAATACACTTAGCATAGTTTCAGACAATTATTTTGTTTGAATATAAATTTAAATTGAACACTTACACTTGAACTTATGATTTACACTTTATTCACTACATAGCAAGACGCATTTCGTCGTTACGAACGACTTCTTCAGATGCTTACAGAATCCTGTAAGCATCTGTATTTCTGTGTGAAAGAATTCTGTAAGCATCTGAAAAAGTCGTTTGTAACGACGAAACGCGCCATGCTATGTAGTGAATAAAGTGTAAATCATAAGTTCAAATGTTTGAATTTAAGTTTATATTCAATTATAATGGATTTACATCAAGTAAACGCCAACACTTTTAAATAATTATTTTGTTGTTAGGATGAAGGACCTAAGATGTATAGCCTTTTGTATGAATCACTACATAGTATAAAGCAAAGTCGCTTTTTCTGTCCCTTTGTCCCTTTGTACGCTTTAATCTTTGAACCTACGCAACGGATTTTGATGCGGTTTATTTTAATAGATATAATGATTCAAGAGGAAGGTTTATATGTATAATAACAACTACTAAATAGTGGAGAAGTACTGTTATTTTTGAGGTTTCTAATGTGATGTCGTAAATAATTACATTTTTTCCGCTTACATTGCAAACGCAGGCTGAACCCTACGAGTTTTATCAAAATAATGTACTAAGTATTGTACACATTGAAAAGGTCTACAGAAAAGTCCGTGATGGTATATGTCTATCTCTTATGGATAACCCACAATAACTTTTTTTTGTCATTTACTTTTTGCGACAAATAATGGCTAATTTTCGAAGCGATTTTAACCCATACAGCATTAATCCTTAACCAATTAGATACCTTGAATACATTTTTCATTTAATATAGATATATATGGCCCTTTACACCGTATGATTTAAGTGAATATTTTCGAAGATATTACAGATTTAAAAATTGCGGGGCGTAGCGTTTGCGGCGTGCGAAGCCGGGGCGGGTCGCTAGTTTTTTATATAATAGAGAACTATTATTATTATTATATTGTAGCTTGACAAATGTTCAGGTCTGGTACTCATTTTTCAAAACTTAAACTATTCAGTTTATCGAATTTTTATTAAACAATGTTTCACCCAGAGATCAATGAATATTCCAATTGCTGAATTGAAATTTGTTGAATGCAGTTATTGCATGACTAATAATGTAGTATGCACCTATTTACTTCAGATTAGTCTTATTCATCAATCGTGACGCAGGTCTCAGTGGCTTAGTCTTCGGATTCGAGCTCCGCTGAAGGCATAGGTGTGTTTGTTTGTCAATGATTTAAGTAGTTTAATGATGACTGTAGGTATGTTGATTGGTTACAAGCCCATTTGACGTTCGTAACCAGTGTTAAACTATAGGACCACTGATATAAAAAAAACATTCGTGAATCAATGAAAAATGAATTTCAAAAAAAGATCCAAAAATTTATCAGAAATTTTATTAAATTAATCTATAACGCTTCTTCTGTAATGTACTCGTAGATTGCATATTCTGGGTTATATTCCTTAAGATATACATATTGTGGATGTAACCAAAAAGAAGCCTTTCTGTCGGATAATGAATGTAAAGTGCTTCATAATAAGTATTCCAGTTGCTTGCTAACTTTGAAAGAAAACAGCAGATGCTGGGATTAGTGCCTTTTCGCCTCATTCTGTGGTGGCTCTCAGCATGCGAAGCCATATCATCCATTATCCACGCTTCGTAAATCCGTAGTCAATAACAACATTAACTCTCCCAAACTTTCTTGAAGTAAGGATGCTGAAATTTTTTTAAAGCAACTACTCAAGATAATTTGAAGAGGATATTAATTTTTACGACAATTTCATGAGAAGAAAGCTCATTTTTCTCATATATTGTGAACAATTTGTAAGTGCTTCTGGCAAAAAACATGAACTCTATATCTGGCAAATGTTGCTCGCAATTTTTATTTGTTTTTCTGAATTGATATTCAAGTGTCTCTTTTTGAAGTGCGGTTATATTGTTTAGACTTAGATTAATACCAGATGATTAAAAATTTCATAAAGAAATCCAATCAAAACTGAAATTTTAAATAATCTACATGAAAATATATATATATATATATATATATATATATATATATATATATATATATATATATATATTATATATATAAGAAAATGAACACTAGAACATTCATTTGAAAAATTGAAATTAATCAAGAGAATGTTATAGTAGAGCTAGATATGTGAACGTCTACGATGTGATGTCTCCATTATCCTTCAAGGGATAAATGTTAGAGAAATATTGAAATCGATGCCACACCTGATGGAAGTGCGAGACATATATGTTTCGTCTCCACTATCCTTGAAGGATAGTGGAGACATCACATCGTAGAAGTTCACATATCTAGCTCTACTATAACATTCTCTTGATTAATTTGAACTTTTCAAATGAATGTTCTAGTATTCATTTTCTTAAATATTTCATTCAGTGCCATAAGCACAAAATATTCCATTTGCTTAAAAATATCGTCGAATAGGCCCCTGAAATACGGGAATAAACGCAACCTATTGACATTTAAAAACAATGTTCGATGATATTTGTCAAATAGACATTGCAATTTAGTAGATACCTACGGGTATAGAAGATATGTGAAATTTCGATGCTTGGTGTGTCTATAATCTGAGAGGTGTTTTCTACTATATATATATATATATATATATATATATATATATATATATATATATATATATATATATATATATATATATAGAGATATATATATATATATATATATATATATATATATATACTACTATAGATGACATGACACTTGTTTGTGATCTATTGCTCAAATTTTTGCCTAGTTCCCAATTAATACTTATTAATTCTTAAATAATACAGCAACATTTTCTATATCTTTTATATATATATATATATATATATATATATATATATATATATATATATATATATATATAATAAATAACCCTCGCAGACAACCCATAATCTTAATAGACACTATGTGGTACGTGCTCAGTGTAACTTTTGTTGTCAGGGTATTTGCTCTCTCACCTCTGTTACATTTTTCGGTAACAATTTGTGTCTCTGTGTCTCCTGTCATATATGATCGTCTGTTTATCTATCTCTGGTGTTTAAGATAATTGTATATATTTTGAAGAATTCTTACATTTTAACATTAATATTTGATTCCTGTGCAATATCACTTACACTCTGTAATTTCAAATTTTTCTTGTTGATGGTATTGGTCATACTTATATTTCCTAGTTAGCCGTAAGATGTTAAACTAAATGTCAACATGATTTCTGTTATAAACATCTGTTCTAGAGTCCTGATGACGACTGTAAACACAGTCGAAATATAGACCAGGCAAACAAATTGGATAAAATTCATTCATAGATGCCTCCTTCCTTGCCTATAACCCATGAAATTTTCTATTTAATTACAAGGCAATACTCCTTTTCTGAATTAATGAGTAAGAATGGAACTTTGTATTTTATTGGCATTTTCTTGTTGATTATTTATAATTGTGACTATTGAAAAAATGAACGAAGGTTTTGACATATTCGAAGAATATTTTTTAAGTACACGAGTTTTGTTGAACTTTCGGTGAATTTCATGGTGTATATATTGTGTGTCATAACATTTTTAGTAACTTATTACCTTTTCCGTAATGAAGTTCATTTATTTGACGAAAATCATTTACACAATATATTTCTTCGATATATGCAAAAGTTGTTTGATTACATTTTCAGTGTTATAAAGAGATTTATACTTCAGGTTTTCGGTGTATAAATGAAGGAACGGAATATGGTTCAAATTAATGAAATAAAATTCAATTTTCACCTTAGATTATTCTTTTGTTTTCGTTTAATTTTAGTGGTTAATGAAAATTCACAACTGTTTCTCAAATAACCGTTGTAGTGAAAATGAATAAAATTATTTTATTCACATATTTTTACTGAAAAAAATTTTTACAGCAGTTCACGACTTTTCTTTTCACACATATTCACTTATGAAGTATTTCAGTGATTGGAATTTTTCAAATTTTTATGATGATTCTTCATATATTCTTGATTCATATTTACAGGTTCTTCATGTTTTGTGTTATCAGAAAATGATTTGATGAAGAACGAAATACTTTATTTTTCTACGTTAGTATTCATAGATTATTACTTACAAGTGAATTCGACTATAGTTCTTTCAATTTTTCATTTCGATTTTTAACAGGATATTTTTGTCGAAGACGATACCTCTATCCTTTCATTATAATTTTCTTCCAGTTTCCAACGAATTGTGCCTAACAGATTATAAATAGCAATATTTTTTTAATTGAAGCATTTATTAAAAATTACAATCTACTTTATAAAAGTATAAAGTAAATGTGATGAAATTTCCAAATTAGATTATCGGAACATGAACGTAGTTTTTAGAAACAGAAAACAGATTCCCATTATGCTAATCATTTATTAGAAGAAAGTCATATATTTAGTTCAGAGTTTGAAATATTAAATAGAGAGATAAAGGTTCCAAGCAAAACTCTCTAGAATCATTACATATCAATAAATTCAAAAATTCGGGACTTTTACTCAATAGCCAGTTAGAGGTTAACACTAGCCCTCTACTTAATATGTTCAATAACAATATTCCAGTAAGCAGATCAGATTGATTACCGAGGTTTTAGTTAATTTAAATTCAATTTTATGTTTTATGTTCAAAAAATTTTAACTTCCTCTTATTTGTTTTTAGAAATCTCAGTTGTATATTTGTATCTTTCCTACATTCAGTTGGAATATCTGATTCAAGAAATTGATTTTCTGTGTTCATCTCCAGGTATACGATCCTATTGTTAAAAATCAGTGTATTCTACGGTCCTCATTCCAAATTAGTCATAGAACATACCTGGTATGTTCTGTGAAAATAGCTAAAAGTATTGACTTTGTAAAATTACACATAGTATTAAACCAGCATTCGATAAAGAAGTAGTACTACGAAACGTCGTCATACGTATTTTAAATTAAATTATGAGAAAATTCTAAATATTGTTTCATTATAAATGTGATGTATGTTTGTTTCTTTGAGGAAGTATTGATACTCAATACTTCATTATTGGAACTTCAAATCAAGTCGTTTGGCTAGTTCCCTTTTACTCGTAGTCTCCGTTGGTTGGATGGATTAGTTAGTTACATAATGGATAAGTTAGTTGATCTATTATATGATTTGTGTGTTCTTCTGATTTCTGGTGGTATTTTCTTAAGAGGATTTGTATCTAAGTGGGGAGGTATGGATGGTGGATACATTCCAAAGTTCGCCAACTATTGAGTGTAATATTTTTGATTGTGATCTTCAGATAATTATAATGTTGACGCCTTAGCTTTACCCCAGAATTGGATGCTGTATGTCCATATCGGTTTGATAATTGCTTTATAGGTGAGTAATTTATTTCGATGGTTTAGCTTGGATCTGTCGGATCATTAGATTTATTTCGTTCTTCTTAGCTTGAATGTGTTACCTCCAAGTCAGTCGTTTATCTAAGGCATTTGAGAAGTAGTCCTCTATGTTCATTCCAATAATTGATTCAATGTATTTAAATTCAAGAATAGCTTTATGCACTTTATAATTATATTCAGTCGAACTGTGTCAAATTTAACACACATCCATTTTCGCAATTTTCTTCAAAATACATACTCACGACATCAATTTGAGAAAATAGATATCTCTTTTTCCAACACTGTTATTCAGATTTTCGATAATTATTAGAAGATCGAAACAAATTTCACATACTTTAATCCTGTGACGTTGATTCTAACGAAATATTCTGTTCATTAAAACGAACCAAGTTCCGAAAAGAATGGGAGCTATCATTTCAAGTTGATATTATAAAAGAAGAATGTCAAAGATTGCTGGGAGACGAAAATAAGTTATACAGAAATCGAGGAAGAGAAGGATGATAAATTGACTCTAAATGAGGAAAATTACATGGTGTACGCTTTATTCTCAAAATTACTCGTCTGCGTTCGTAATAAGTGACAAATTGGAGAGATACGAATAGAGAAGAAAACAAATGAGATAGCGCCGTTAATTCTAGAGACCAAATTGCACATCGAAAATAAGTAGAGCTATGTAAAAACAAACAAGCTCCATTGACAGAATGCAACATCACACAGCTTGATGTAATCGAACTTCTCGTAATTGAATTTTGCAATTACTTTCTATTCTCGCATTTTCGTTTTGCTGTAACGGATTGCAGAAGAACTCTATTGCTCGCAAATAATGAACAGTCTTATTGAGAACCCCAGAAGTATTTAGGGTATTTTAATATTTCGATATCGGTATTCAATTTAAATTCGATTTCTCTATCAACAATTTCAATATAGCTTAATATCACTTCAGTATAAGCTTTTTAGAAAAATTAAATAAATATAAATATATATATATATATATATATATATATATATATATATATATATATATATATATATATATATATATATATACATACATATATAACGAGCGAAGTTTTTCAGGTTGGCGGCACTAGTTGGTAGTGGCATCCAAACGTCATTTGTCAAAGTGAAAAGTTCTCAGTATACTCTGCCATTTCATCATCGAAAGACTTACAAACGAGAAACAATTGCAATTGTTGAAATTTTCTATCAAAATTCGTGCTCTGTAAAAAATGTGTATCGTTTGTTACTATCAAAAAATTGTACAATTTCTATAGATAATAATGAAAGCTTCGATAAAGTTGCAATTTGAACAAAACATCAACAAAAATAATGATTTTTTCATTAAAAAAGAATATATATTCACACACAGATATACATATATATATATATATATATATATATATATATATATATATATATATATATATATATATATATATATATATATATATATATATATATCTTAACGGAAATGTATGTAATCCGTCATTGTATACAATTCCTAGGAAATGTATACATATATAATTCCTAAAATCGTACGGAAATGTGTGAAATAAGTTATATTATACTTACACATAACATATTTCCTAGGAAATATATACATTTCCTAAATAGCAATCGGAAATGTGAAACATATAAGATATTGTAGGTTACGCATGGACAGCGGGACGTGGGGAGGGGTATTGCTTTGCCTGATTCGGCGATGCCAAATGCTAAGAAAAACCTACAACAAGCCGAAAACATATTGAAATTGAGTGAAAAGAAGTTGGCCCCTGTATTGGTGCTTCAGTACGAATTTTGTTCCTGAGGTTGATAGAGGACGAGGTGATGCACGTAACATTATGGTTTAGTTTTGACTAAAACCGATGATGAGCTCTATTAGATTGGTACCATGAACGGTATCTTAAAACAATTATATGCTCGATCTCACAACACGTCTACTTCGATCGATATATCAACATATTATCAATATATACATATGGTCATAATACCCAATATAATATTGAATATGTTTTAAATACCAATAATATTTTCTATCTGTTCGGAATATACGAAAAGATTTCAAATAATGCTTGAAACTTTGGGAAACCATGAAGGTCTCTTCATGGCCTGTTGAAGTCGGCCTGACGATATATTCAATTAGATATTAAAATGAAAGTGAATGAGACATTTTAGTTACATAACTGCTTTCCATTGAAAAGCCAAATCGAAACGTAACTTTTTAAACGAACATAAATTCATAATATGATAATTGAAATATCTAAACATGACCGATTCACATAAGTAATGTAACGTCAGATTGTAAAGTTTTGATATACCTTGTACTGTTTGAAAATATAATTGTTCATTGAGTGTTTCGAATTATAGATGAATGTTTACACGTTGAACAGAATTTTGAACCTAAAATTACATTTTCTAATTTGCCTGGAATCTTGGAAAAGACTGTAACACAAAAACTATTCTCGAACTTTTCGATCTTTTTTTCATTACTTATTTGATAACTCACTCATGTAATTTTTCCAATTGACCTAATTTTATTGAAATCAAGTCAAATTTTTTATATTTATGTGTGTGCAAGTTCTTTTTGATGCAGACGATGTACCGAGTACCGAGATTGCACTACGGTCAATTGCCAACTTGCAATCCACTGGAACCGGCCATGGATTTAAGAAGTGCCTTTGCAACAAAACTGTGCTACAGCAAGATGTCTGTGTTTTAAAATAAAGTATTATGTACTTCCAAATGCCATTCGAGCTTACCCGCAAAACTAAATAGCTATATGGACTGACAAATTATTATAATATAGAGATTTACTTTTATACTGTGATATTTATAATTACTGATTTATCAGACTGATTACTTGCCAAACGAAAATTTGGTTTCACAAGAATAAATATAAGTTGATTTTGTGATACATACGTTAAAAGTAAATAGATAGTTCATTTTAGAAGTTTTAATTAGTAAGATAATATGAACATATTATTTTTTCACGGTATGACTGTTACTCGATTGTCTCAATAAGTGCTATAATAAAAAAATTTTATTAACGTGTTTTATTATAGAAAGCATCTACTTTATACATTTCCTAATACGATATAGGAATTATATACAATGCCGAGGAAATTTATACATTTCCTAGGATTTGTATAAAATTCCTTGATTTCATACATTTCCGGTAACATATATATATATATATATATATATATATATATATATATATATATATATATATATATATATATATATATATATATATATATATATATATATATATATATATATATATATATATGAATTCCATAGATTAAATAATATATTTACACCTATTCAATAAGTAGAATTGAATTAATCAATAAGAAATATTCGGTTAACAGCATGGGTAACACAGTAATTGCTACACAAACTCTTAGTTAATATATTCAGAAGAGCTCATTGCATCAGAAAACTTCTAAATTAATTTGACAACCCCTCTGGCTCTGACGAAATAATTTTATCGTTACACTGTCAGTTTTGACTTTTCATTTTGTGATCGTTGCGAGCGTTTAACTAACGAACAGTTAATTCATTCATGAGAAAACTTTGGTGTCATGAATTTTTCGAGGAAAACTTGAAGCTGTCCCGGCGAACTAGGTACTCACCCTATATTTCTTATTAGTTTTGAAAATTCTGTGAAAGTCGTGTTTTCCTGTGAGAAAAAAAAACACTTAATTTTGTAGTAAACTGGTTCTGCAAAGACCTCTCTTTGTTTTTAACTACCTATTGATTAAATGAGAGCTCTTCAAGTCTGTAATTTCGTTGAAAATCTCAATAACTTTTCTCTATTGAAAACTTGATTTCAAAAGATTTTCTGTCGTCCTAATATAAAACTTGGCGCTTAACATATGTTCACGTTCTCATAGTATTCATTTTCTCATCAATAACAATCAATCACACAAGCTTTGACAACTTAAATTCCGAATATAAACTTAAATTCAAACACTTGAATTTATGATTTACACTTTATTAAACACATAACATGACGCGTTTCGTCGTTACAAACGACTTCTTCAGATGCTTACAGAACAATGTTCTATGTTACATGATTAATGTTAAAGCATGAATAATGTTACATGATTAATGTTAAAGCATTATTCTGTAAGCATCTGAAGAAGTCGTTTGTAACGACGAAACGCGTCATGCTATGTAGTTAATAAACTGTAAATCATAAATTCAAGTGTTTGAATTTAAGTTTATATTCAATTATAATGGATTCACATCAAGTAAACGCCGACACTATCAAAAAAAAATCTTAAATTTCTAAATAGCTAACTAGAGTATTGTTACCAGTTTTCACCAACGAGTGAAAATCAACAGAATGGTCGTTACTTATAATAATATCAATATTGGATTCAGCTTTAAGTTATTACAACAATATATAGGACATATCACTGTATAAAATGAGAGTTAACAAGATGAAAATTCAACAAATATCAGTAGAGAAATATTCTTTCAAACTATAAAACAAAAAGTTGACAATATTCTCTGAATTTGTCTTCCGAAACTTTTTCGATTTAAGTGTATGATCCGCTTCGGTGGATGGTTTATTGCTTTATACCTACATACGAGTCTGTTCGAAAAAAAGGTCAATTTTGAATTTTCGCGAGCTGTGTCCAACCTATTACCGAAAGTTTTTTCTTGTTATGTAGGTAAACACACGTTTTTCATATGTTGACATTGTCAGCCCTTATGCATTAGTTATTTCTTTTTACAACTGGAGAAGTTAGTAGTGTATTTGTGTGTTGTTCGATTTTTTGCCTTTGAAAAAATGGATCAAATAATCTGTATTGAATATTTCATTAAGGATGAAACGAAGCGTTCTAACATACTCGAAATGTTGATTGTGGCATTCGACGAGTCTACTTTGTCTCAAAAAACTGTTTTCAAGTATTACAAGCGCTTTACAGAAAGCCGAGAAGATGTTGATGACGATGAGGGTAATGGAGTTGCAACCACGTCAACAAGCGAAGAAAACATCGAAACAGTGGAGAAAATGGTTTTGGAAAATGGTCGGATCACTATAAGGTAAGTAGCAGAGGATGATGGCATATTGCTCGGCTCATGCCATGCAATTTCTTGGATGTTTTGGGCATGAAACGTGTGGCAGCCTAGTTTGTTCCGAAATTGCTAAATTTAGAGCAAAAGCAACGTCGCATCAGTATCGCACAGGAGCTGATCAACGACTATCCAGATTAGCCAAAAAAGGTCCAACTTGTGACCAGACGTGGGTATAAGGTTATGACGTCGACACCAAGCTCCAATCATCCTTATTGAAGCTGCCAGAAGAGCTGAGACCGAAAAAAGCACGCCAAGTTCGATGAAGTGTGAAGATTTTGCTCACTGTTTTCTTCGATTACAGTAAGTAAATTCTTGGTGCACCATGAGTTTTGGCCAACGGGTCGTACGGTTAATAAGTAACACTACAAGGAAGTTATGCAACGTTTGCGTGAAGCAATACGGCTCAAACGATCTGATTTGTGGAGAAACAAATCATGGATTCTGTATCATGATAATGCAGCAGCTCACACACCAATGCTTGTTATTGATTTTTTGGCGGAAAACAACACCGTAATCATACCTAAACCACAGTTTTCACCGGAGTTTGCTCCCTGCGCCTGTTTTCTATTCACAGAACTTAGAATACCAATGAAACGAAAGCGTTCCGCCACAATTGATGAGATAAAGTCGAAATCGAAGAACGAGCTGATAGTCATACGGAAAAGGGCATTTCAGAAGTGCTTCAAAGATTGGAAGAAGCTCTGGCATGAGTGGATTATATCTCTAGGGAATTTCTTTGGAGGTAACGAAACGTATATTGTTGAATAAATGAGAATCCTTTTCGAAAATATTCGAAATTCACCTTTTCTCTTGAACAAACGTGGCATGACAGAGATAATTCAAACTTATAACTATTATGTGCAATATAATACATATTGTGTTCATATGTCGTGTTCTCTAGCCGTTGAAACTAGCAAGTTTATTAAGATCTTACAGTTTTTGGCGAAGAAATAGTAAAAATTCCAAATGTAGACACATGTTAACGAACAAATCTTGTATTGTACAAACATCTTCTTTGCTGATGAACTATGGTCAACTGGAAGTCCTCCTACTCAAAATAAATTTTTTTTAGATACATCTTTAAATAACTTCGAGAGACATCTTTAATGACTTCGATGAAGTTGCTAACTTTGCTTCGATTGGAATAACTGATGATGATCACTCAATAATGAATTAGAGCAACTCAGTTCGAAGATGTTTCCGTCTTTTTTATATCGGAAGCTAGTCAAGCGAGACTACAAAATTTCATTGAGATATAAGTGTTTGTGTGAAAACTAAAGATTCATTTTTATCATTCTCCCAAAATGCTCCAAAGGTCTTTCCAAAGATTTTCTTTCTAGAAAATCACAAGAACATATTTTTCATTATATTCTCATTTTTTTTGCAATTATTGAAAGGAGGCTAGAAATAATTTCATCAAAGTTCTGAGTGCGCCGCTTCTGTTGAATAAGTGTTCACTGGTTCAATTAGATTCTCATTTCAGAATCGAAGAGTTATATCTCAAATATCAAAAAAAAAAAATCAAAAATACTAGTGTATAATACCATGATTTTTCCTCACTTTTCATATGTTCGTTCATAATTGATATCTTGTACTAATGAAAAGTTAAGTAGGTTGCAATTGCAGCAAAATGAGGTTATGAGAGTTATATTGAATTGTAATAAGTACACTCCTAATAAGAATATGCTGGAAAGGCTGAATTGGCTTGATGTTAGGCAGTTCATCAGAAGAGCGAATTTGATATTGGTATATAACATTGAACATGATCGTCAGCCTGGCTATTTGAAATCATATTTGGAGGTAAGATCGAATTTTCGTGATTATGGGTTGAGGTCAAATAAAAATTTCAATATTTCTTTAGTGAAAACTTCTAACTTGCAGAAGACTTCATTTTATGATGGGATTCGCTCTTTCAATGGTCTGCCTGATGATATTAAAAGTGCGCCTACTTTAAAAGTATTTAAGAGATTGTTTGATGTGTATTTGCATAGTTGTATTGTTGTATAAATTAAGAAAACTTTTTTTTTGATGTAAATAGGAGAAGACTTAATAAAGATATATTATTATTATTATTATTCATAACATCTTTCAACGGTTAACCTTCGAATTGTTTTGATCTCGATAATTCATCTGATTATACTTCGCGCTTTCTTTCACATACCCCATCGAATTTATCCTTTTATTTCTTTAAACTTCATTATATTTATATCTTCTAGTTTATACATATTATGATGGCTTCTGTATATTAGGGAAAATGAGTGTTCACTTTCTAGGCTTGCAGACAGTCATCGTTATTTTACTAGGTATGGTGATTTAATGGCGTTGCCTGAACATAGGTCCTGCAGATTCGAGTACTCACCTCTTTATCAAGGTATGAAACTGTATAACCACCTTCTACTTGAGGTTAGATCTCTTCTGTATCCTCTATTCAAAAATAAGAGAAGAAAGTAGCTATTGCGTAAATGGTTTGATATTTGAAGTCGGTATTTTATGTAGTAGTTTGTAAGATTTTTAATTGCGTGTATTCTCATATTTTTATTTGTATTCTTATATTTTTATTGTGACTTGTCCTATACATTATTTATTTTCAGAAAAGAACAAATAAAGATTATTATTATCATATTTCATTGATTTGGATGAAAATATGGTTTTTATGTACTATCATTTATAATAACGCGCTTTTCTCGAATAGTATTTCGTTTGGTTACTTCGCCTGTTTAATAAGAATTAAGACATGATTCCCAATGATTTCATAAATTTTGCGATTCAATATTCACCGAAAGGTAGCTCGAGAGATGATAACTTATGGAAATTTCCATCCCATCTATTCGATGAAGAATAAATCAAACAGTGAACAATCATCCAGTGACACGCAATATTGCAGGTACTCAAATTTTCACACGCCTGGGAGCTTAATTAATGATTTTAATCTCCTTGGCAATGGACGTCGATACGTAAAACGTGGAAAAGCATAAAAAAGGATAGGCCGTAATGAAAGCGATGGATCACGTATGTAAATATCTACATTTTATCTGAAATCCTCATGTGCGAAATTTTGTTCAGGTGCTTCAATGTGTGGATCTAAGAGAATTAAAAGTTTCAATTGTTATTCTAATTCGGAATTTTTCAATTTTATCGTTACTTTCACTGTCCTGCGTCATTTCTGATATTAGAGAGAAAAAATTTTTCAAAAATTTAAAATTTTCATTTTTCAAATTATTTCAATTCCTCTTATATATCTACATGTAATTGTGTTAAATGCATATCTAATTCCTTTATTTGAACTTCATGAATTTAAATTTCATAAGAAATGAGCAACTCCTTTCATTGCCAAATATGTTTTTATAGCATTTTGGAGATTATATTTTATATTTCTTTATACAGCAATCTGTGAAGTTATATTGCTCCATCTTCATTTTCATTGGAAATTGAATTTCATTTGAATTTGAAATAGTGAGTAACTATCCTAGAAATAGTGTTTGGTACGAGGTCTCATACCTGATAATCAAAATGATCTGAGTCATCACTCCTAATATTTTTTCTGATGCTACGAGAAAACGTGAAAATTCATATTCATATGCAGCTTCTCTGAAGCCTTTTGCTTATTTCGAATTACGAAGAATGGTAGGTACAATATTCACCTTGTTTGTAATGATGAAATTATATAAAGATCAAATTTTTCAAGAGGCTTATAAGTAATAATGTCAATTTCTGTACAAATAGAGAATGTTACAATCATGATGTTGAACATAAATTCACTAGTACCTACGGTGTTTGTCAAAAGTTCCATAAACCTGCGAAAAAACATGAGCGTTTTCATCAGATTTCAATCTTGAGTTTCTGAAGTATGATGCAAAACATTACATTTACAACTAAGGTGTTAACCTTGCGTTTCACAACTATAATGTAACGCATGAGTTTCTCATCTATGTTTTACAATCATAAGTTTTACAATCATGATGTGAAACACGAATTTTACAACTATGAAAATAACCATGAGCTATACAATCATTATGTGGAATATCAGTTTCTCAACCATGATGTGAAAGATGAGTTCTACAACTAAGATACTGAGCATTTATTTAGCATTTGACCGGGTTTTACAACTTTGAGGATATTCATGAACTTTACAATCATTATGTGGAACACGAGTTTTACAATTATGATGTGAAAGATGAGTTTTATATATATGGTATTAAGCATATGCTCTACAACCATGATGGAAAACTTGAGTTTTACAACCATGGTGTTAATCATCATCGTTACGATCATAATGTGAAACATGATTTCAACAACTATGGTGTTAACCATAAATTTTACAATCATGATGAAAAATATTCAATAGTGTTGGCGTTTACTTGATATAAATCCATAATACACAACTCCTCATGCCACCCATATCCACATAAAATGGCAGCGTTTCAAAGTATGATACACAGATTAACTAATATACCTTTATCAGAAGAAAACTTCAATAAAGAACTGAACATCATTAAACATTTTGCGGTTATGCAATAATAATTATGAAAGCGAACTAGTGTCAAAAATTCTTCACAAAAAACCCTATCGGAAATCTCTACGATTAGTATTTCCTTATCAGTCGGATAGAAATCGTAAATATAATAGTTTTACATACTTTGGAACCGTCAGATAAAAAGTCAAAACCTTTTTAAAGAAACATAATTTCAATATTCCATTTAAAACGAACAATAATTCATCGAGACACTTTGAGAACAATAAAAACAAAATTAAAAGAGAAGACAAATCAGGTGTTTACCAATTGAATTGTGGATCATGTTCCGTATATATATATATATATATATATATATATATATATATATATATATATATAAAGGTAAAACTAGTAGAAATTTCGGTATAAGAATACAGGAACATAAACATAGCTTCGCTCGCAATGAAAATTATTCGAATTATGCTAACCATTTATTAACAGAAAACCATACTTTTGATACGAATTTCAAAATTTCACACAATAAACAGAAAAGAAGTTAATTAGATTATTGGGAAATAGTGGAAATAACAGCAATGGTTGTTATTTCCATGTTGTTATTTGTCTTTGGTATTGAGCCTAAGTTTTTCAACCACGATGAAAAATATGAGTTTCATAACCATGGTGTGAAATATGAGTTCTACAACTATAGTATTGAGCATAAGTTTGACAACCATGATGAAAAACAAGAGTTGTACACCTATAGTGAAAATCATGAGCTTAACAATTATTATGTGAAATTTTACAAACATTGTTTCCAATCATGAGCTTAAATTTTATGATGTGAAATATATTCACATCATAACTTCTTACAGAAAATGATCCTACATGTATGATGTTGATCATAAAAGCTTTCCAATTATGATGTGAAACATGGTTTCTACAATTATGAATTAAGAGATGAGTTTTACAAGTATAATCTTTTTGACTTGACCTGCTTCAACTTCTATCTTTGCTTTTGTATGGATATATTGTTGAATTCAATAAATATTATTATTATTGTTATTATTATTATTATTATCAATACCTCTTATAATCATTATGTTTAACATGAGTTTTACAACTGTGGTATCAATCATGAGCTTCGCAATTATGTTGTCAAATATATTTGATGATAATAGTAATGCAGAACAGGATTTTCACAACTACATCGATCATAACGAATCTCACAATTATGATGAAAAAGATTTTCCCAAATTTTACAAGTTTCATGCGAAACAAGTGTTTTACAATACAGTTATAATATTAAGAAGACCGAAGAAAAATATATATAGAAGTTAATTGTTTGTAGTGGAATTAATTGGAGTGATGAATTTTATTTTTGTGTTTTCAAACGATGATTTCCCAAGTTTTAACAGACCAATGACACTGTTCATTCTACTGTGAAGTTTACTACATCGAAAAACTTATGTTTTTCGATGAAGAATTATGTAAGAATTATTTCTAAGAATTATGTACATGAAAGGATGAGGAAAACATATTATTTCAATGGACACTCAATGTTTCACTAGATTTATTGTATCCTTATTGCAATTTTGGAAAATATGAACGATTGCTCTGTTTTCAAATCTGTTTCAAAATTAAAATTAGTGTATTTTGTGACAGCACGACATAATCGAATTTATCTCAAACACAATACAGTTTCATATTAATTTTGTATGGCCATTATTTTCGTGGATGTCCGAAAACAAAACAACCAATTTACGTAATTCATTCTGACTAAATAGACTATGTTATCAGTTTTGAATTAATCAGTCACATATCAGCTCGACTTGTAATAAATTTCAACTGGCAAATGGATTATCAGGTCTATGATAACGTTGAATCGATGCAATCATTGACTGATATACCTGTGCTGGTTTAAGTGTGGGGTCAAAATGAATTTAACGGAAAATAATCCCAAATACCCTACTGTGTTTTAATTTCTGGTTTGATAGTTGCTCAGTATAACAATCTTTGAACAATTTTTTTTTTGAAATTCAATAACTACCGACCGAGATTAAGTGTCATAGATGAAAGTATACACATGATTATCCTTTTTGTGAGAAATTTTGAAGTTATTAGAAAAGGAATTTTCGAAGACATGAAGGTATATTTTTGAAATAAAAATTAAAAGTTTAATCATAGCCTATTAGTTGGAGAGAAGGTCCCTAACCAATAAGTTTTCGAATCGAATTGCGTGTGAAACATGGTGGTTTGTTGAGTATATGAGTCCAGTAGTAATCCAAAATGTCCTCAGAAGTTTGATGAGCACACGTTAAAAAAAATTTAAAAATAAAAACAAGAGACTAGGAGAAGAGGTATCTTTATAAAAAGCTTCATATTCTTTGAGAGTATTTGCAAATGGTTCATTTTGTCTATAGATTCTGGAGGGAAGAAATTTTATTTAGGTTAAATTATCACTTCAAACCTTATATTATGGACTGAAACTGTACGAAGAAATCACTTAGACAAATGAAATCACTGAACAGCTTCAGGATTTGTTGTGAACTTTTTGTCAAATAGCTCTGGATAATTCCCAGAATTATATGATTCTAGAAAAATATTTCTGCATTCAGCATATGTCTATATTTCAACAATAATTACGTAACGAAAAAGTGTATTTTTCATTCGATCTAACCTACTATGATTAAATCCTACTGGTTTTTAAACATATTGGAGTTACAACGAATGACACGGCTTGTTTTGTTCTCTTAATTTCAACTGGCAATTGCTTTTGCCAAGAAGTTTTTAGCCGACCGAATAGTTTATGGAGTAAAATGCTTATGGAGAGAGAAAATTTTGATATATCTTTCTCGAAAATATTATCTGTTTTGCAAAGCTCTGACGAAGAAAATCTGATGGAAATGCGAAATCCAGTGATAAATATTCGAAAGGATAACATGTTCCCAGTTTTATATTTATAAGATAAAGAATTCTGAATTGAGGCTATCAATTGGATTCTCAAGTTTTATATGTACTATATTAAATGAATTGAGAAGAGAAAGATGTTGATTTCTCTACGATTTAATTCATATCAAAATATTCATTCTCTGCTAAAAGACTAAAAAAAACTTCTTTTCAGCTTTGTTTTCAGTCTTGAAAATGAGCTCACGCTCGAAACATGTTGAAAAATTCATGTTGTCAAAAATAATCGTGAAACATTGAGCCAAGAGTTTTATTTAAAATAATACTTAATTATGTTTCATCAAGAGTTAATCAGAATTCAATCTCAGTCATGTATATAACTATCTAAAAAAAGTATATATTTGAAAATGAATGTCTTTTTTGCCTCTTAATAATAATATTAATCTATATAAACTAAGACTTAATATTAAACATTCGAAATTGAAAAAACAAGATCTTATTCACCTTGGCCACGACCCGACATCGTTATCCTTCGGTTGTTTCGGATTTGATAAGTTTCTCTCTGGCAGTGCGATTATTTCTTTGACTTGAGTCGTGAATTTGACACAGTTAATTATGTTGCTATGTTTTATTATTTGGAGATTTATGGAGTTCGGGGAAACCCCTTAAACTGGATTAAATCCTATCTTGCTCCGATCACAAAGGGTATATGTCTTCATTGTAATGCAGAAAAAATTATATACGATCCCAGAAATGTAACAAATGGCATTCCACATGGCAGTACCTTGGGACCAATACAATTTTCAATAGTTATTGACGACTTAGCGAGCTGCCTGGAACAGCCGAGTTGGAGTGTTACGCTTGTTGCGGATTCGTAATTGTTCGGTTCAGGTTTCCTTCGACATTATGCATGAGCTGGCGCGGAGTGGTACCGCTAGTTTTGAACCAATGCCATCTTGGTCGAGAGGAAATGGACTGGTCCTTAAAGATACAAAAACAGAAATAATAAAATTTACGCCAAAAGGAGTAGTATCAAGCTATTCTCCACTAATTCGTGGGCAAGCTGGTTCTATTGTACACATGACGATAAATTTCTGGGTGTAGTTGTGGATGATATTCTATCTTGGAGTACCATAGCCTTCTTTGTGAACCTCCCTTGCCTTCAAATGCTACGCCATCAAATGTCTTAGGGATCGTGTGGATTGCAATGCGTTGAGACATTAATAGAGCTCATAATTCAGTCAGCAATATACTGCGGTGTTTTATGTTGAGGTAATAGTGCAAATCAGCACTATCAACAAAAAAAGCATCAGAGTATTCAAAATGCAAACCTTTTTTCAAGAACAAATTACTTCTATGTATATCTGCAGAGTTTATTGTTCGTAAAGAAAAACATCTCTGAGTTACCCCAAGTTAACTCTTCACACAACTCGTTTTTCCAACACCCTACCTATTCTGTTTCTTAGGATGACCCAGTTTACCAGTTTCAGCGAACTCCTCGTTCTCCCGCTTTAAAACTATATAATGGACTACCTGTTTATGTGCGTGATATTTCTAATATTTATGTATATCTTTAAAGGTAAAATGAATGAACTGCTGTTTCATAACCTTAAGTATGGAAACTGTTCACAGTATATCGTTCAAATGCTGTGAACGATATACATAAATTAAAAAAAAATTATAATGATATTTTCATTTGAAAAAAAAAAATATGTCTTTTCAAGAGGCTGATATGTAAATTAAAAAAATTTCAGAAAATTGAAAATTTTAGAACTAGAAGTTTTAGGACGCGATTTTTTTGAATTTTTTGGAATTTTTTTTGGTGCAAAATGTACAAATTTTGCAACTTTTGAGAATTTGGCAAAAAAATTTTTGACTAAATTAAATTAACTTGGGGGGTCAGGATTAATTATGCCAAATTCAGGTATTTTAATGTAAAAAATTTTTCTTTATAAAAGTAATTTAACTGAGGGGTTTGGTGAAATTTTCTTGAGATGATCAGTTTTAGCTTATAAAATTAGATTTTCTTGATTAAAGTAATTTAACTGAGCAGTTAGGTAAAATTTTCTTGAGATGATCAGTTTTAGCTTATAAAATTAGATTTTCTTGATTGAAGTAATTTAACTGAGGGGTTAGGTGAAATTTTCTTGAGATGGTCATTTTTAGTTTTAAACAAAGATTTTCTTGATTAAAGTAATTTAACTGAGCGGTTAGGTAAAATTTTCTTGAGATGATCAGTTTTAGCTTATAAAATTAGATTTTCTTGATTGAAGTAATTTAACTGAGGGGTTAGGTGAAATTTTCTTGAGATGGTCAGTTTTAGTTTTAAACAAAGATTTTCTTGATTAAAGTAATTTAACTGAGCGGTTAGGTAAAATTTTCTTGAGATGATCAGTTTTAGCTTATAAAATTAGATTTTCTTGATTGAAGTAATTTAACTGAGGGGTTAGGTGAAATTTTCTTGAGATGGTCAGTTTTAGTTTTAAACAAAGATTTTCTTGATTAGAGTAATTTAACTGAGGCGTTAGGTGAAATTTTCTTGAGATGATCAGTTTTAGCTTATAAAAATAGATTTTCTTGATTAAAGTAATTTAACTGTGATACTTTCATTTTCGTTTTTGATGTTGTTGTCTTGATGTTCAATTATAAGTTCATGTTGTGAGAGTTTTTTTATAATGGATAATGGATAATATCCTAACTCTTATGTAATTCAGCAGAAAATAAAATTATTATTATGATCATTATAAGGGCAGTACCTACAGCTGCGCCACACAATGCAAGGTAGTATAGTTTCATGAATAAATACTCAGTGCCCCTTTCGTTATTTTCATATTACCACGTTATTATCTTTCTGTTGTCCGTATGAAAATTGCGATTACAGGATTCAATGTTGATGAGAAGATAACCAAGATTTTGTTTTCGTATTTCCTGTCAACACCAATTTTTTCCGATGAAAAACTTCAACAATTCATGTTTTTTACTATCCCAATTTAGTGTGGAAAACTCCCAATTAAAGTATTGGGATTATGTTGCATTTTCGATCGACTTGTGTTTTTTTCCAACAACCAATTTTCTCCTATTCAAAACCAAATTGACTATTTTCTGTTGAGGAAGTGATTCAATGAATCACTTCCTATCCTGAAAAGATGCTGGAACATAGAAATATATCACATAAAATTTTACATTGTAATCCCAACATTAATAAAACCGACAGCATACGATTTTTTCTAATTGAATATTTTATGTTCGTTGAAGTTTTACAATCTCCGTAAGCGACTTTCTACATCCGTGAAACTAAGAAATGTGGTTATCCATCATTTTGCTTCAAGGGCCGTTAAACTCTTGATTGAATTGGCTGTTCGTTTTATGGTAGGTTTTATTCCTGAGAAGCCGTTCTTTTCATTTGGAAAGCTCCCCTGAAAAATATCTGTCCATTCATTTTATTTATTCATTAATGCAACTATGCATTATTTTTTCATTCTTCTCCATTTTTGTAGAATCTTTGTAGGAATGATAATAATTAAACTTATCAAAATTTCAAAACTTCAAATGAGACACGAACTCAATGCTTTCATTCACTTGTTATAAGTAGAACATGGTTTTGTGATGAGGTTTGATGTTGTTGAATAAAACTGTAGCTTTACATTAAAATATATAGATATAAGAGACTTCTAGGCGGATATATCTATATCCCGTCGGATCTCTCTAAAAACTTCTTGGAGGGAGGATAAGTTTATCCACAGAGAGAGGATGAGTTTATCCACAGAGAGAGGAGTCAATCATAATGAATTACTGAAACGATTTAGTTTCATCTCATTGCAGAGCAGGAGAGAATATTTATCACTCAGATTTTTGTACAAATAACTGCACAATAGTATTGAATGTCCTCCCCTCTTATCCGATTTGAAATTTCGTGTTCCTAGGTAAAATTCTCGTAATACAGAATTATTTGACCTAGAGACTTCGAGGAACAACTCCCTAATACAATCCTCCATTTGGTTTATGGAGTCTACATTCAACAGAGGTGCCAATAATTGTGACATTCACTTTAACTCCATAAAATTTATTATCAGGAGTTATGTGAACAAGGAAAATTGACTAAAATGAATTAATTTAGATTGAGTTCTTTGTAATATTTCATTGAATGCTATAATGTTGTTATAAGTTACTATTTTTTTAGAATAGATTGAGTTTTTTTATATCTTTTTCATTTTAATTATTCAGTTATGTTTCCAACTTTGTTATTATTTTCTGTAATTGGGTGTTATACCTGTTGGGAATAAAGAACTTATTGTATTACTGTGTTGACTCTGAATTGCTAACTTCGATATATTTAACAACAACCAGAGAAACAAAATTTTTGGGATTTTATTTGTTTCCTTCATTGGTAAATTTTCAAAATTTCAAAAAGGAAGCTGAAATAATCCATCATTTCTATATTATTCCCAAAATTTCTTCAATAATATGATGGGAATTTTCCTTTCCAGCATCAGAAAAGCGCTGGAAACTTCACTTTAACTCCATAGAATTTATTATCAGGAGGTATGTAAACAAAGAAAATTGACTAAAATGAATTGATTCAGATTGAGTTCTTTGTAATATTTCATTGAATGCTATAATATAATTATAAGTTATTTTTTTTAGATTAGATTGAGCTCTTTGTTATATCTTTTTCATTCTAATTATTTAGTTATGTATTCAACATTAATATTATTTTCTGTAATTGAATGTTATACCTTTTGGACAAAAAGAACTTATTATATTACTGTGTTGACTCTGAATTGCTAACTTCGATATATTCAACAGCAACCAGAGAATCAATATTTTTAGGAATGTATTTGTTTCCTTCAGTGGTAAGTTTTCAAAATTTCAAAAAGGAAGCTGCAATAATCCATCATTTCCATATTATTTCCAAAATTTCTTCAATAATATGATCAGAATTTACCTTTCGAACATCAGAAAAGCGCCTTACGTGGAAAATTTAAAATGAGAAATAAAAATTGGTACACGTATGTATTTTGATGATAATCACAACTTGGTGATCGAAGATGATTTTGAAAAGGACTTGATATATTTGAATACAGAATCAATACGAGTAAAGTCAATTTTAGCGGTTTCGCCATTCAAAGATTTCAGATTTCAAATGAGTCCAATTATTCCAAGGGCGTTAATCTAAGTTCTTGGACTAATCTAAGTTTCAACATTCTTAAAGAGCCTGCAAATGTTGAAGATCGTTCTTGTGAGGTACATGCCTAAACCTTGAATGAACCGAATTCCGTATTAAACGAAAACGTACAAAATTCAATCACTCATTGTGTTTCCAACTCTTGTTCTCTATTTGGTCCCAGGAAACAGTTCATTCTTGCGAAACTTGCGACAGACCTATTTGTGCTTGTTGTGTTACTAAGGCAGAAGTCAGATATGACTAAATTCTTTTTCTTTGGAACAATTCACAAAATATATGCAAAAATGACCTCAAATGTTAGAAAACTCTTCAGTTTCAAAAATAATATTAGAGATAAAGCTCAAAATATTCTAGTTCTCAAAATGTTTTTTCCTGCGTCTTTTGATATCACTGCTCATCACTAGAATGCCCGTTTCGAAAGTGCACAAAGAACTCGGGAACCTTGTATTTGGCCAGATGATGATCACGAAGTCCCGCCTTCGTGTCTTAGTCGTGAGAACACCAGTCTATGAACAGTAGGATTTGGGGTCCATCCCCGATGAAGGCATGTATGTATGAGAATGTCTATAATTTGAGTAGTTGATCGATGATGACAATTGTTGGGTAATGTACACCTATTACAAGCCCATTAGCAGTTCCGAAACAGCGTCCAACTTAAGGTCCACTAAAGTAGAAAAGAACGCTAGATGACACGATAGTAGAAAAAGAAATAAAGTTTTTCAACTAAAAAAACGATGATAGATGTTTGCAAATTATGTCTTGAATAAAGATTGTTACAGAGAGGCTGAAGAGGAGTCATGGCAAATGGGAGATCTGTGTTCGAATTTCAGAAGAGACGTGGACACTGTGTCTCTGAGTATAGCTGAATATTGATAATGTGTACTGTATTGAATTACAATGCAAGTGGCTTTCGTAAACAGCATTAAACAGGGAGTTCGATTGAGCACCAGATTACGCATATGAAATTCAAAAAGTTTCAGGCCCTGATTGTCCAAACGCAATTCTTGTGATTTTAGTTCAAGAACTGTGCGTGGACATCATCGCTTGTGACGCAAATCGACAGCTTTGGCGATAAGGACTACGAAATGCTACCAATTAACTTTGCTACAAAAAAATATGTCTTTCAAGTATGTATCAGAGAATGTAGGTTATATCTTGAGAAACATTTTTATCATAATATGATGTGAGTACCTATTTTTTAGAGAAATATCATGAGAAGAATCAAAAATTCGAAGTCTTCAATGGGAATCGTGACAATTTTTCGAAACCGCCCTTATTTTGAAGATTGACTTTCGTCCATCACGAAAAACTATATTTCATTGGACGGATCTAAAAAATCTAATGGAATCTGTTGAAGTTAAGTCAGCAATGAAAGAACGATTTTATTAGATACCTAACGAAATTGGCCACTTCAGCATTTCCCATATAAATGATTGGGTGATATAAAAGACGTGGAATTATCTGTTGCGGAATAAGACAACTCACAACTGACTATAAAAATTGGGGCAATATGAGGAATATACAGATTCTCTCCTGTTGAACTAGTTATATCAATTATTTATAATGAGCAAGTATAATTCTCTTGCAATCAACTCATGGGTTTCGATTTAAATTTTGATGTTCTCTTTATTGATCTAAATTGACATTTTCTAGTTATATGGGTATACGAGGTTTGTTTAAAAGAAAAGGAGAATTCGAAATTTTTTCTAG
The DNA here is from genome assembly GCA_030704895.1 of Henosepilachna vigintioctopunctata. Lineage (NCBI taxonomy): Eukaryota > Metazoa > Arthropoda > Insecta > Coleoptera > Coccinellidae > Henosepilachna > Henosepilachna vigintioctopunctata. Next base: position 3,836,555 of record JARQZJ010000069.1, on the reverse strand, counting down.
AACTATTTATTCATTCATCAATATCCATTTTGTCCCCTTCAAAGTATTCCGACTCAGATGCACTTACGCTAGCACTTCTTTCAATCCTCGAAGAAGTATAAAATTAAAAATCAACACACTCGACTGAAGTTTCACTGAATATATTAAAAACTCTACATATGGGTGGTTAACCCATTATCGAGAGTATACAATATTACTGGATTTACAGGTTACAGGATTTACTGGATACACAGTAATATTGTATTCTCATGATAATGGGTTAACCACACGAAACATATGTAGAGTTTTTATATATTCAGTGAAACTTAAGTCAAGTGTGTTAATTTTTAATTTTATAGTTCTCATAACATAATGTTTCACCAAGAGATAAGCGAAACCTCCGTGTCATTTACTAGGAGAATTTCTGAGCTACGCTTTTCGCTATAGTTATCAGCTCGTTCTTCCATTTTAACTTAGTCTCATCAATTGTGGCGAAAAGTTTTCCTTTTTTCTCTTCAGTTTTGGGAAGAGGAAAAAGTCACAGGGAGCCAAATCTGGCGAATTGGCGGTGGTTGAGGCATGATGGCGCTGTTGTTTTTGGCCAAAAAATCACGAACAAGCATTGATGTGTGAGATGATTCATTATCGTGATGCTAGTGATCCATGAGATGTTTTTTCACGATTCCGATAGTTTGAGCCGTATTTTTGCCACAAACGTTGAAAAACTTCCTTGTAGTGCTCCTTGTTAACCATAAGATCTGTTTGCAAGAATTCGTACTGTACCGTTGTCGTTGTATTCGAAGAAAATAGTGAGCAAAAGCTTTTGATCGAAATTTGCGTGCGGTTTTCGGTATTTGCTCTTCTGACCGCTTCCATTAGAATGATTGGGCATTGGTTCCGACGTCATAACCATATACCCAAGTTTAGTCACCCATTATGACCCTTTTGAGCAAATATGGATGGGTATTGATGTCATTTAACAACTCCTGAGCGATACTAATGCGACGTTGCTTTTACTCAAAATTTAGCAATTTACTGACCAACGTGGCTGCCTGACGTTTCATGACTAAATCATCCGAGAACATTGCATGGCATGAGCCGATTGCCAACAGCGTCTGCAACTTTCCCAACAGTGATTCGACGATTTTCCAAAATCAGTTTCTTCACTCTTTTGATGTTCTATTCGCTTACTGAATGGTTTCCATTCCAGGACACATATCGTCATCAACATCTTCTGGGCCTTCTGTAAAGCGATTGTACTATTCATTAACATTTTTTTCAAGACAAAGTAGACTCGCCGAATGCCACAGTCAACATTTTGAGTGCGTTGAAGTACTCTATTTCATTTTTTACGCCAAATTTAATACAAATTTTTCGAACCATTCTTTTCAAAAGTGGAAAGTCGAAGAACACACAAAAAATTGACTTTCGTTTTCAGTTGCCAAAAACAAACTACTAATCCAAAAGACCTAATAATGTCAACTTATGAGAAAAGTATGTGTACCAACCTAACAAGAAAGAAAATTCGATAATCGAATGTGCAAAGCCCGCGTTATTTCAGAATTCACTTTTTCTTTTCAACTGACTTCGTATTTCACGACATATTGAGAGTTATATCATAAATTGTGGTCACACAGATCATTCTTTTCAAAACTTTCAATTCAAATATTGTGTCAAATGAAAGATTGACATTGAGGACATTGATTTTTCAACTATATATCCTGTAGATTTCTCTTTATTCTTCACATAATCGAAGTTTTCATAGTATAAAAACATATTTATTGATCAACATGAAATAAAAGTGAAATTTTATTTCTCGCAACTTTTTCTTTCTCTCCTTTTCTGAAATACTAGGGCGGAATAATTATGACGCATTGATCAATTTGAATGTGGAGATATATTCTGGGATCATTTCGTCGTTACCGATGTGAACCAAGCAGCTGGAAACTGACAACCAAAGCACCAGAATATATTGAAGGCATATTTTCGTTACATGACTAGACATAAGCACTCGTGCGTCACAAATCATCTCAAATTATCAGCAACACCAGGTTGGGGAAGTTGGGAAATGTGAAGTCATATAGTAAGTGGAATGATTTAGATCAATTGTTGCTATTCTGGCTTTAGGACGAAAATTATGTTGAACATTTGAAACTTATAGGTATAGTTGCTTACAATTCTTTCAGTTAGTTGATTCTTCTTCAAAACAGTATTTTTGTATTATTTTGAAAATTTAAATTCATAAATATATCATCATTTGAGACAATGCTATGGAAATACTTTTCGATAATTTGCTCTCATTTTAATACAATAAAAGCGTGTCGATTTTTTGATGATCTAGGACTATAAGTATTTTCTTTCACAGATATATTTTCAGACGATGTTATATTTAATATATTATATATATATATATATATATATATATATATATATATATATATATATATATAAATCTGCTCATGATCTTTATTAATATGTCGCAGGACATCATCTCGTCAAAAACCTCAATTCTCTTCCATTATACGACTATACGAGGTCTGTTAAAAAAAGGTGAAATTTCAATTTTGGTGGGCTGTTGAAATTTATTTTAGTATGTTGGTACACAAACGTATCTCATATGTTGACATTATAAGTCATTTTGGATTAGTAGTTTGTTTTCGACAACTGAAAAGCTTCGCACCTTTTTGTGTGTTCCCCGTTTTTTCACTTTTGAAAGAAATATATCAGAAAATCTGTATTAAATATCGCGTGAAATGCACATAAAATGTTGACTGTAGCATTTGGCGAGTCTAACTCGTCACAAAAAAGTGTTTAAAAGTAGTGTGAACGCTTTAGTCCGAAAACGTGAACAAGCGAAGAAACCATCGAAACAGTGAAACATAAAACGTCGCATGAAAAAAGCCACGTCGCATTGATAATATTGTTCAGGAGTTGTTGTATAACGTCGTCGACGATCAATGTCGACGACAAGGCCCAATGTTTCCTAGTTGGAAAGCCAGAAGAGACAAGACCGAAAAAAGCACGCCACGTTCGATAAAATATAAAAGTTTTGCTCACTGTTTTCTTCAATTACAACGGCGTGGTGCACCATCAGTTCTTTCCATCAGGTCGTTTGGTTGATAAGGAATATTACAACCAAGTTATGCAGCGTTTGCTTGAAGCAATACGGCTCAAACGATCAGAGTTGTGGAAAAACATATCATGAATTCTGCATCATGATAATGCACCAGCTCTCACATCAATGCTTGTTCGTAATTTTTTGGCCAAAAACAACACCGTTATCATGCTGCAAACACTGTATTTGCCAGATTTGGTACCCTGTGACTTTTTCCTATTTCCAAAACTAAGGACACCAATGAAAGGATAGCGTTTTGCCACAATTGATGAAATAAATTCGAAATGGAAGAATGACCCGATGGCAATACCGAAAATCGGACCTCAGAATTGCTTCGAAGATTGGAAGGGTTGCTAGTATAAGTGCACTATATCTGCATGTTTTGTTTGCTCATCTTAGAATTTGGAGGTATTGAACACTCTGTTCTTAGTATTACTATGCTCAACAGGATGAACTATGAAGATTTGTTCACTTAGGTATCTAGACGCTTTCAGAAACCCAATTATGTCCCACAAATATCTGGTGTACTTTGTTTGGACTTTTTGCATAGAAAGTAATGAGAGTGGGCTATCAACCATTATCTCTCTATTTTCTTAGAACCAATTTTGAAGACTAATCAAATTATTTGAGAAGAGTTATTTCTGGAGTATTTAACAGGTTTTTTTTATATAAAATCCATATTTATCAGATTCAGTGTTTCTACATTTATTTGATCAGGACGTTTCATTAAGTTCAGTTTCGAATGAATTTTTATTGCCTACATCCTGTTTGAAATATTGCCGTATTGTGGAAACGACTTCTTCATTTATTCATCACTAAACTCCTTCTCATTAATACATTGTTGCCTTTGTTTGATGAAAAATATGTTAGTCTGACTTTCATATGTACCCAGAAAATTTTGAAAATTTTTTTCTGCACAAAGTTACCAATTTGCATTAAGGGTTGAAGTTTTATATGATATTCCAGTCGAAATGTATGAATTCATTGTGACCTTCTCTAATTAGTGGAATGTTGTTGTTTGAAAATCACATTTCGGCATATTACCAATAACAATTATGTTGGAAGTACTTCAAATTGAAACTTAATATTCTCTACACCATTGGTCTATTTGTTTTATTTATATTTATTTATTTGTTATTGTCTAATAGCAATTGGTTATGCTGCAATTTTACCTTAGAATTATTGAACATGTGAAAAGCATTCTCACTTGAATTAATTTGATTTTTCACCACGCCGAAGAAGTTTGCTGATATTGTTGCAACTTCTCTATGATTTAATTATATTATTTCGCATCTGATTGATCTAAATTACCAGTGAGTGCCTTCCATACTTTGCCTAGGGCATTTATCAAACCCCACCTTTTTCGTTGTCTTTTTGGTAGTGTTAATCGCTAATAAATTAATAGTACTAATTTTGTATTCCAATAGGTGTACATAATTGAAAGTTATCATATCTGTTTTATTTTCTGCATTAGGAATTATGAAATAAATTATGAAAAATAATGAAAAATATTTATAAAAAAAATATAAAAAATGGAATATTTAATATATTATAGCCTGAAACTTATTTATTGTATTCTATTTTTACTTTAGATCTATTATCTGATTAACTATATTTTGAGATATTCCTATACACCATAATTTTAGTGGTAGTATACCAGGATTATAATTAATTTGAGAGTATACTATGTCGTCGCCCTTTGCGATGTGGATGAAAAATGACATCTTGGCTTCAATGAAAATCTTCATTGAAGCTGTTTTCTTTCTTCTTTTTTCTTTTTTTCTTACTTGAGGGATACAGCAATTGCGGAGATCAGGTTTGTTGCTTGAACCAAGTAGCAAATTCCCTTTTCAAGTTCGATGAAGCTACGTTTTTCTTAACTATGTTTAGTTGTATCACTAGTTGTCTTCCACGCTGGGTGGATAGTTGAAGCCCAGTTTTTTTTTTGTTTTTTCCACACTCGACTAGTGTTGAAACGAACACTAATTTAATCCTAATTTTCGTGGATAACTATACCGATGAGTATCCTAGCGCCAATTACGATACTCGGTGATATCAATATCTTTCAAAAAAGATTATTTGATTACTATTAAAGTTCACACAATATTGAGTGATGAAGGCTCAAATAATAATGATCGTTACATTCAAGATATTACGACAAAGTCGCATGATTCCTGTCATTGTGATTCTAAGAAATTTTATTACACAGTTCAATAAACGTAACTAGCTGACATATCACAATAATATATTGTTAATAAATGGTTAGCATAATTCGAATTACTTTTATTATGGGCGAAGCTATATTTATGTTCCACTGTATTCTAGTACCGAAATTTCTACTAGTTTTACCTATATATATACCGGGACATGTTCCACAATTCAATTGGTAAACACCTGATTTGTCTTCTCTTTTAATTTTGTTTTTATTGTTCTTAATGTGTCTCGATAAATTGTTGTTCGTTTTAAAAGAAATATTGAAATTATGTTTACTATTTTGACGCTAGTTCGTTTTCATAATTATTATTAACCGCAATCTGTTTAATGATATTTCAATTCTTTAATGAAATTTTCTTCTGATAAAGGTATATTGGTTAATCTGTGTATCATACTTTGAAACGCTGCCATTTTATGTGGATATGGGTGGCATGAGGAGTTATGGATTATGGTATCCGTATGGGAAGGCTTTGAAATATAGAAAAATCAAATTTATTATTTAATATTGTGATTGTCAAGTCCAAAAAGTTAATGGAGTTATCAACTTTTTTTCCAACTATATAGTTATACTAAACAAAGACAATTGTGGATGTTAAGATATAGTAATTACAACTGTACTCAGAGTCCATTTAAAAGAAATCTCCAGTGGAACCTTAAATGACGATCCAAATATATATAAAAACGTTCCTTGAAAATTAAACCAGAATCGTGTTTGCAGAAAACATTTCAGTTCTTTCGTAAAAGCAATTCGGAAAAGGAATTAACACAGTAGTTGATAATGCCTGAGTCGAATACACAGCAGCAGAACTTAATTTCACCAAGTGAAATTTCTATAATGAAACAAAAACGACTCAAATGAATGTATTTAACGAAAACTCAGAAAGATTGAGATTGGCAATTACGTGAAATTTGTTTGTTTCTCTAACCTCCCGAATGAAAATTTCTTTTAATGAGTTTCTGCAAAAAAATTGCTCAATTTAAAGCATAAAATGGAACCTCAGATATAGTTTTATCTGAGGCTTGAAGCAGAAGTTTCAGTTACTCATTATTTCGAAAAATATTGACGAATGGAAGTTTCAAGAGAATAGCTATTATATGAAAATGAATATTTTTAGTTGAAAATGTAAATATGAAGACAGTAGGTGAAAGTTTCCGTGCAATTCATCGATATTTTATGTGAAAATTACTGCAATATTTCTACTTACAGTACCACAACAGTAATACCACTCAGAATGTTTAGGAACTCTTTTGATGAGAGTAAAATGTGGTATTTGTTTTATAAGTAAGGTTATTTCAATATGTTTATCGCCCTACACAAACCGAGTTATCATTTTAAAATTTGCTTTATGAAAATAACTGTTTGCGATAATTTTCTGCACGTTCCTCGCCTTTTCGTGTATGTGCATAGAAATTGAGAAATTTGAATCGGTAAGAGCTTCCTTCGCAGAATATTAATGCTTTTGAAATTGCTCCCAGACCTGCCAATTTCTCCCAGTTATTGTTATTATTGGGGATCAACATATATGAAATTCAATCTGATTCATTAATGAGATAATACTTACCACTAAACAACCTGATGATCCTGGTTTTTCTGATCATCTGACACAGAAACTTATTCTCCCTATCGGTTAACCTGTAGAAAATGAAGAAAGATATGTAGTACAATATGCTATAACTGAGCCAAATGAAAATGTTTTCAAGGAAAAGTTGAACGCAGCAGATTGGTCAACGGTGTTAACCAACAGATCAGATAGAAGATACAAAAACTTTCATGATAAGTTTCAGAAATATTTTATAGAATGTTTTCCTAAAATTAGGACTAAACATCGTAAAAATGTAGAAATAACATTAACTATAACAGAGTATAACTCTGTTAATAACATTAACAGAGTTAACTATTATTGTATTAAATTTCATAATAGGTTACCTTCACGAATCAAGGAACTGCCGGACAAAATATTATTGAAACGTTTGAAATCTGCTCTATTGAATGCTCTAGCAGATTGTAATTATCTAGCTAATGTGCGGACGTAGAAAAGACTGAAGCTAAGACTCAAAAGAATTAAGCGGGAATTCAATCTCAGTCAAATAAATTAATAATAATAAGAGATTATTTTTGAAATTCTAGAGAAACTGCAGTGAGCAAATGGTTGTTGGTTCCTTTAACCTCAAATTAGTTAACATTTTTCTCAATTGTATCCATACATTCTCAATAACTTGATCAGCAGAGAGACCAGCTTGAATATTTTCTCTCCGTATATTATAACTTTCAAGAGACATTTGAAAAATATTTTATTTGGAGTACGATAATCATATAATTATCAGTTTATATAGAGTTATCCTTTCAGGATGTATTTCTTCAATTTTTTTCAGTGGAAATAAGTATTTTGTGTTGTAGATCAAATGATCTTGATATTAAATGTATCGAAAACTTCATTTTCATGAGATGTTCCTATAAGATGTATAAAAAATTTCTATAAGTTGTACATATCGAAAACTTTAGTTTATAGATAATTAACATTTGTAATATGTGATCTTCTTTTATAGTCCAGTTTCAAACTGTTTGTTGAAGGTGCTTTTGTATGTAAAAATGAAAAAAAAATGAAAAAAAACAATAACTATCCAATAATAATAAGATAATTACTAATTATATATATATTTATAATTATAAATATATATATTATTATACTAATAATAATATAGATAATTACTACCTATACATAAAATATTTGTACATAAATAATATATCGAGCAAATTGAATTTCAGATTAATTTCAAATTAAGTTTCTAATGTTATACGATCGAATAACTTGTACACGATTTATATATTCTCGTATTCAATTTTTGATTATGCAGCATTTTGAGTTTGCTTTTCATAGACACGGACTATTTGAAAGATAATTTATGTGGTTGTTATATGTGCAAACTTTCTTCTCATACTGTAACTTTTTAGTGATAGGTGAATTAGATGATCTAAAAACAATCTTCGAAACTTATACCGAGAAATATCATATTGTGAGAATCCTTGGAGATAATTCCACAGAATGTTTCCTTCCTCTCATTCACAAATCGTCAACTTCGTGGAGCTTTGAATAAGTTCTGAGAATAATGTGGGAATATCTATAGATTTTCCACTATTGAAAGCGACTCCTACAGATTTCTACATTTCATTGTCACTTCCTATTCAGCAAACTTCCCAGAATTTTCGTTGAAAAGTGTTCTGGTTATTTGTGAACATCAAAACGTGCTATGATTTAATTAAATTATCTGCGAATCACCTATTAGGATGCCTATAATATTAAAAAGCTCTTGAGAAGCAAAGTTATGATATACTCAAAACTTTTGTCAAGATAAAATATCATTTATTTCATCACACAACACGTGTACAAATATATTGATTTCATTGAAAATGCAAATATTGCCCTCGAAATTGGTAACTTAGATCACTCAATTACAAAAAACGAGTACATAATGAAAATTGCATCAGCCATTTCTTCAGAATTTCAAAATTTGACAGATAACGCTTCAATTCGAAAATAAAGAACTGTAACTGCGGAAACATAGAAAACTGGCATGAGCTCTGTGGTTGCTGTTTTTGTTATAAGAGCGCCAATTTTGATTGAGAGAAGTTCTGTGTAAAATGACGGAGGAGCTGGTACACTTGTGATATTCAATCATAACAAAGTTATAACAACTAAGGAGACGTTACAGGTATCTATATACTACACTATATAGACACATATATAGGTACACTATATGCTACGCCTTCTGAAGCAGATAAGGATGAGTTTTATTAAGAGCGAAAAAAAATGCCCTCGTTGAAAATGGATGAATTAAAGCTGAAATATTTGCCCTTTTGAAATTAAATTGCTCATGGGAAATTGTCAAAAATTTTATGGTATTTTGAAATAATATATATATATATATATATATATATATATATATATATATATATATATATATATATATATATATATATATATATATATATATATATATATATATAAATAAATATACTGTTATGATTTGCTTATTATGCTTTTATTATTATTATTTGATAGCTGACACGGAGGTTTTGCTTAGCTCTCGGTGAAAAAGTTGAATACAATTAATTAAAATCAACACGCTTGGCTTAAGTTTCACTCAATATATTTTATATGTACATATGAAATAATTCATACGTTTCGGGTAAGTATTAACCCTAAATAATATTGTATAACAATATAAAATAATAATTTTCGTGTTCCTAGGCAAAATTCTCGTAATACAGAATTATTTCACCTAGAGACTCCGAGGACCAACTCCCTTATGCAATCCCCGATTTGGTTCATGGAGTCTACACTGAATAGAATTGCCAGTAATTGTGACATTCACTTTGACTCCATAGAATCTATTATCAGGAGTTATGTGAAACGAAAATTGATTGAATTAATTGATTTAGATTGAGTTATCTGTAATATTTCATTGAATGCTATAATGTAGTTTTAAGTTACTATTTTTTAGATTAGATTGATCTCTTTGTTAAATCTTTGTTTAATATATAGTTAAATCTTTTTTCTAATTATTTAGTTATTATTTAGTTATGTATTCAATATATATAATGTTATTATTTTCTGTAATTGGATGTTATACCCATTGATATTTCATTGAATGCTATAATGTAGTTATAAGTTACTATTTTTTTTATTTAGATTAGATTAATCTCTTTGTTAAATCTTTTGTTTAATTATTTAGTTAAATCTTTTTTCTAAATTTTGTAGTTATAACTTAGTTATGTATTCAATATATATAATGTTATTATTTTCTGTAATTGGGTGTTATACCTGTTGAAAATAAAGAACTTATTATAACTCTCGATAATGGGTTAACCACCCGAATTATATGTTACTTTTAATTTATTGTTATTGTTTGATGATTATTAAATGAAATTTCCAAAATGTATTTTTCAAATCTATAATATAAAAATGAATCAATCAAATGAACCAATTTGGCTAATTTTGGTCTTGAAACATTTGTGGAAGTCCAGAAAAGGTTTAAAATGCGAATAAACATGAAAATGCTCGGAATTGAATCAAAATAACAATTTTGTTTTTCCTTCGATGTTCTTCGCTGTTCAGAAATCAAAATGAAAGAATAGTTAAAAGTTAACCAAATAGAATTTTTATATCATTCTAAATACATATTTATTCTCAGAAGGTAAAAAATACATAACAATAACAACAACAATACATAATTTTAGCTAACTACATTTGGTAGATTAACTACAGTTGTTAACTATCTATCAGATTATTTTCATGTAGATTTTAGATTGAAAAATCACAAGTTTTGTCTCAAATTAAATTTATGAACACAACCATAATATTCAACATCAACTTCGATCCATCCTCTATGTCGATCGATACCTCAGACAAAGAGTTCATCCTTCTATCTTTGTGAGTGACGATTACCGCTTCGTGCTCGAGAACTTTCTTTACTTCGGTGATCCTTTCCCCTTCGGTGATAGTGACATTTCAAGTTATGTGCTCTTTTTATCGTTGATCTTTTGTGATAGTGACACTTTACTCCTAGGTAAATGAGCAGGAATTTTTCTCACTTTAATTAATTACAATTTACGATGCCGAGGAGAGGACGAACCTGACCTAGGTCGTCGGGGTCAATCAAATGTGCAAAAACTTTCTCACTTGCTAACCGCACTGATGACCAGAGAGAGGCAGATAAAGAAAATAGTCGTATAGCTATGACAGAATTGCGTTGTTTAGTGAGTGAGTATGAAGTAGATAGGCTTAGAATGCAACGAGTTCGTGCACATCAAACACAACAACAGCGAGCACAACATAATGAAATTAAGCGATTCCTCAGACGCAGTGTTTCTGTGATTTCGGAACGAGCTGAATTCCACTATGATCAGCCAATAGATTATTGTGCTGACAAATCGGTAACAATTGGAGAATTGACAATAATTTGTAAATATTGTGAGGCGTTAAAATACATTGGTTAATCTATTGGATTGTGTTGTTCTGGAGGCAAAGTAAAATTGCCACAATTGGTCACAGTGAAGAGAACCATTGTCCAAGAATTGCAAATAATTCATAAGACAACAATTTTGTAGACAAGTTCAAAATAGCATTGGATCGGATTATACTGCACCCTTTTCAAATGCAATTTGAATGCATTTGAAAAAGGTGAATCTCATCGAAACATACGTCATGCAGTATTCTTTTTAATATATGTGTAAATCTTTGTTTAACAATTGTTTTATTACCTATATTTCTCAAACCCATGAGGATATTTTTCAAATACGTTATATCTATCGCATTTTAAAATGACGCATTTTCACATATTACTGAACCATTTTCATTGAACAACTACTGTTTCTTTCGCTAGAAGAACGGAATTCAATTTATACCAATTTGAAGAATTGAATTTGGTTTTTCCAACCGAAATTACCACAGTACTAATTGAATAAGTTTTGTATCAACTGTTTCCCCAGCAATTACGACGCGATTTCCTTATTTACTCACTTCCAGGAAATATATATTGACAGTATTCATTAACCCCACCACTGTCGCTTTTCCAGGTTGATAGCCTATTTTGCAAGTCAAATTTTTCGTATCTTCGAGCGCGATACTTGTTGGCTCTTTGTTTTGCCTTTGTGCCTTGTCACCGTCATGTTTCTGGCATGCCCATTTGCAAGGGAAATTGCACATCATCAATTGAATATTTGGCAAATGGCCCCCAGAGAAAAAATTCGGAATATATTATTGATCCCATTAACTCCCTAAATCTGGATGGTTAGAGAAATTGTTTCGATTTGAATTTTATTTGACTTATTTTTTAGAAAAATCAAATTAGTTTTTTTCTAAAAAATAAGTTTGACATTTGATATCTATAGTAACTCATAAATTCAATTATTCATCAGTTCCGACAAAGCTGTAATATAACAACGAAACGTCAACAAAAATAAACTTTTTTATATCAAAAAAAGCCTGTTATTGCTAAAAACTTTCGAAAAACATATATATATATATATATATATATATATATATATATATATATATATATATATACGGAATTGACCTGCAATTTTCATGACAGCCGTTTACATATGTTTCAAGCTAATTGGCTATCGTCAGAACGGCATAGTTCAAGTTTCAGATGTTCGAATAGAACTCTAACAGAGATACTCAATTAAACCACAAAGATGTCGATTCATCTCGTCAAATTTTGTGTTTTGTTTTCTGTTTTTTAATTACCATCCAAGTTTGAACATCTAAAACTTGAACTACGCCGTTCTGACGATAGCCAATTAGCTTGAAACATATGTAAACTGCTGTCACAAAAATTGCAGGTCAATACCGTTTCTCCTCGTATATATATATATATATATATATATATATATATATATATATATATATATATATATATATATATATATATATATATATATATATATATATATATATATATATATATATATATATATATATATATATATATATAATTTCTTTGAATTGATTTATTGCCTGCTTGAGATAGTTTATTTTGAATGTTTTCAGCAGTAACAAGCTTCTTTTAATATGAGAAACTTTATTTCCGTTGACGTTTCGTTGTATATTACAACTTTGTGAAAACTAATGAACAAAGTTGTGATATACAACGAAACGTCAACGGAAATAAAGTTTTTCATATTGAAAGAAGCCTGTTATTGCTAAAAACAATCAATGTATATATATATATTTTGAAAGTTTTTAGCATTAACAGGCTTTTTTAATATGAAAAAGTTTATGTAAAGTTTTTGTTAGATCTCTCTTAATTTTTTTATACGTAATTGTATCACTAAGCATTTCGTTAATTTTTTGTTCATATTCAATAGTTTCTAGAATGACTGTTTTATTTCCTTTATCGGATTTTGTTATAGTTAATTGTGGATTAGATTTTATGAATGATTTTGTTTTATTTAAATTTTTCATAAGAAGTTTATTTTCAGCTGTATTTTCGATATTTTGAAAATTATTATGGTATGATTCAATTGTATTAGTTACTTTTAGTCGAATTGAGTTTTGATTTTCAGTAGGTAATTCGGAAATTCCTTTTTCTATTTTCGTAATGATATTGAAAATCGGAATTTGATCTACGTTATTTATTTGTACCGCGTGTTTTGGATCTAAATTGAGTATATTGTTGACATATTCTGGTATTTCTGTTTTTGTTGTATTTATAACATTCTCATAAGATGATGATGTTGGAAATTCTATATTTATTTGTTCAACGTAAAGTTTGTTGAATTTTCTTATTTTCTTGAGTTTATTTTTTTCAATAAGAATATTAATTTTTCTAGTTTCATTTTGTTGAAAATTTTCGAAATATATATATATATATATATATATATATATATATATATATATATATATATATATATATATATATATATAATTGGTCGTTTGTAAGCAATACTACCTACTGAAAATTCGCTCCAACTAAAACAAGTCATATAAAATTTCGATCATCCAAAATATTCATCAATTCATCAATTTTTCTATAAGCTTATGTTGAAAAACATTTTCATGAAATATTATCCCTTTGCATTTATATGACTAATCTGATAACCTTAAATAATTCAAAGGGATGATGGGATCGATGAGTAATTCTTGCAGATTTGTGTTGTTAAATACCCTATAAATTAGGGCATAGAGAGCTGCAGTAAACTCATAAACAGACATCACTCATCTTGGTTGCCAGGGAACGAACCTCGTACCTAGATATAATTCAAAGCCGCGAAACCTGAATACGCAAGTATTCGAAAGGAAATTGCCAATTGAACTGTGAATATTACTGCATGCACGTCATTTCGAATAATTTCGTACGGGAACACGAGTTTCTGTTTCGTTAGAAATAAGAGTACGATTCTATAAATTTATTTGGATTCCACATAAATTATTTAATTTGGGTGCATATTTAGAAACATTCCTTACATTGTAAGTTACATTTAATTGATACAATAATTACAACTGGGAAGAATACTCTCAAAAGGACTGCTTTTGCTCACAATGTACAGTTTTTGAAGCATACGAAACGAACAGGGAAATCGAAGCATCAAATATGTTTGAACAGCTAGTAATGGGTGATTTTTTCGGTATATTTTTTTTAAAGCGAATAAACCACTCAATTTGCATCATAAATTCAAAATTTTCATCGAAATTGATAACTTGGCTTTTGTCATTCACATTTTGATGAGAACTTCATGTAAATGTTGTACGCGGTTTCGTATCAAATGGTCTATTCGGAAGGGCCTATTTTGTGTCACTTTTTCGAGCATTTCGGCCTTCATCCTACGAATTACGCGTGTTATGTTATCCTGTAAGGCTTCAATTGTGTTCGAATTGCACCACATACACAAACGACTTCAGATAACCCCACAAGAAATAATCCAGAGGCGTCAAATCGCATGATCGTGGCGGACAACTCACAGGGCCGTTTCGAGAGATAAGCTGCTCACCAAATTAATCCTTCAACATGTGCATTGTTTCACGAGCTGTGTGGCATGTGGCACCGTCTTAATGAAACCACATGTCAACCAAGTTCAACTTGGCCAACTGGGGCAAAAATAAGTTGCGTATCATGGCTCGATATCGTTCGCCGTTGACGGTAACGTTTCTTCCATGGTCGTCTTTAAAGAAAAATGGACCCATGATGCCACCAGCCCATAAATCACACTGAACTGTCGTTTTTTCGGTATGCATCGGTAATGCTTGTATGGCATGTGGCTGTTCATCACTCCATATGCGATAGTTTTGTTTATTTACATATCCGTCAACACAGAAATGAGCCTCATCGCTGAACACAATTTTTCGATAAAACAGCGGATTCTCATCAACCTCTTCTGAGGACCATTCACCAAAAATTAGACATTGTTGTAGGTCATTCGGCTTCAATTTTTGCAGGAGTTGAATTGTAGGCTTTCAAACTCAAATCAATACGTCAAAATTTCCATGTGGTTGAGTAACACATGCCCAATTACTGAGAACTGCGACGAATTGACATTTCCCGATCCTCATTAACACTGTACGCTACGGATGCAATATTCCCTTCAGTACGCACTGTATGCATGCGAGACAATGGCTTAATGCCCAACAAAGTAAACTTGGTGCGAAATTTGGTGAGAACAACACGAATTGTTGATTCACCAGGTCGATTATGACGACCATATATGACCGTAACAAACAATACACATTTTTCACACGAATTTTGATAGTAAATTTCAACAATTTGCAATCGTTGCTAGGTGTTAAGTATTTCCATGATGAAATCGCAGACTAGACTGAAAACTTTTCACTTTGACAGTTACATAAAACTATCAATTTCTTCTCCTTTCAAGCATTCAAGCATCGAGATTTTCACGGAGATAAGAGATAGCAATTTGAGGAAAAATGTTTGAGTGCGGTGATTGTGAAAATCGATTCGGTCATTTGAAAGTTTACCTAAATTCTCACGAGGATTCATTGGAAGGTATCGCAACAAATTGAGTTCTATATCTTCATTTTCCCTATGTGATATTTTGTAGATATCATTGAAATTTTCAAGTGAGTCGATTAGTTTAGGTGGAATCTGTTTTTTTCTTGTGATAACCTTTTGATATTCTGTAATTCTGGACTCAAAAGACTCGCAGGTGTTTTAAAGAAATAATCCTCGAGACAGTTGATGAACATCTGTTATGTTCATCAAACTGAATTTTGATTTATCGATTTCGATAATTTGTTGCATATTATTATTCGTTTTCAACGCAATGTGGATATATTTTTTATTGATTCAAATGTTTTTCGATTGAAAATTTTGTTAGTAATTTTGTGGTTATTCATTTTATTTACAACTATTTTTTTCATTCAATTCATGATTGAAATATCTCCGAAAAAAGTGTTAACTTCCTCTCATATTGAGTTCATTCATTCAGTTTCCGTTTTCGATTCCAATGGGAAATTCACCATGTACAATTCACCATGTACAATCATTCGAAGAAGTAGGGTCTGCTTCATTACTAAGAAATTACTTTGAGTATGTATATATTGTTTTTCATCACCTGAATTGTTTAAATATTCAATTTACTTTCACTTTTTCATTTTGTGTTTTAAATGTTCATGTATATATTGTATTTCGTCGGCTAAATTGTTGGAATATTTCAGTTTTTTCTGTTCCATTTATATTTGTCAATCACTTGTACCGTGGACATTTATATTTAATTATACCTTATTATTGGGTCTATATAACTTGTAAGCCATATATTGTTAATAAATAAATCAACAAATTTTTTTTGAATATTGTATTAAATGAAGAACCAGGATGTTTCATCTACGAACCCAAATACACGATAAATTGTCAATTTGTGATATTCAACACAAAAAATACAGTTTAGTTTGGTCAGTATAAATTTCATAAACCATTTGGGATGTTTCAATATTCACGTCGGTTATTCAACATAAACCTATTTCAGAATACAAATATCAACGTAAAGACTTTTATATGTAAATACTTTCATTTAACGGGTATAAAGTACGATTCACCATTACGATGGATAATTCTCAGCCCGAAGAATTGTAATAGTGAAACGTTGCAATTGTCTAATGAAAGTGTTAAGTTACTAACGGTGTTTTTGTCACCATTTTAATTTATGTGAAGAGTCTTGCTATATTAAGTTGCAGTTTTCCTATTTTCGGAAACAGCTGAGCAACCTGCACAACTTTCACTGCTCAGAAAAGTTTTCTCGCGAATCTTGCCTTAAAAATGATCCTGATGATATCATGACTCTTAATTTTTTTTGCGGCGATAATTCGAGTAGAATCATGAATATTCAACATTTTAATGCATCAAGTAATTCACTGACCTCATTTACAAAACTGTTATTAAATTTAATGATTTTGCTCAAGTGAATATCAACGTATTGAAAGTTATTAAAATTTGAAAAAACTGAATGATGTTCATTTTTTCACCTTTGAGATTGTATTTGATCATGATAGGAACTATAAATTTTAAAAGCATTATTAATTATATCAGCTTGTAAGTGTCGAATTGGTCTGTAGCGAAAATAATTGATGGTACTTTCCCTTTCAATAAGATGTACGATGATACGAATGTGACTCGACGGCACTAAACCACACCTCCTCCCGTCCCTCGGGGCATGAGATACTCGATTTCGATCTGTTTCTTATTCTCGGGGCTAATGTCCGGTCGAACGTCCACCCAGTTTGTTAGTGCCACTACGTAATATAATTATTACGGATACGCATCAAACTTTCTCTTTCGATAATCTCGTTCATCTTGGACCACACTTCCATGGCTGCATTTATTTGTGATCTCCTCTCTTGCATTTTTGTACATAATTATTCCATTTTTTTACGAAAGTTGGTATTTGAACCAACAGGTGTCCACTATGATGATAATGTTTAATCTTATATCGAAGAGTATTGGTTCATAAAAAAATAATTGCCTACTTTCTTCTTTTGCATTTAATCGAATGGATTACTCTGAGCTTGATTTGTGTTATAACGATTATTTTTTTATTCATTTTATAGATTTTTATGTGTTAGAGATTCAATATTTCTCAGGTTAGATTGAGAAAATTTGATAAGGGAATACTTTTTGATTGAACCACAAAAATCAATAATGTTAATTGACCTTACACTAGAATTGATCGTTCATTTTGAAATGTATGAAACCATCATGAAAAAATTTGTTGATGATGTTTCAGTAGCCAAAACAAGTATATAGCGTACTAAATAAAATTGGGAATATATTGAGTAGAATTTATATTAATAATAATCATTAATAATTGTAATAGTACCTAAAACTAAACGTATAAATTAAAAAATATTGATATATTTCGGTATGCAGTGTATTAAGTGAGTTTACTCTGTTTCTTTAACTTAAGCTTTCGGAATTTTATTTTTCATTTTCAGGAGCAACTGTAACAAGGGGTTTATAATGTGAAAATACAACGCTGATGTAAACTAATGTTAATCTTACAATTTGACTATTCCTTCGAATATCGGTAATATTGTTGTACATCAAAATTGATGATTTGGTGACACAATAGTTGATAGTTTATAAAACATCCCTGGTTTTTCTATTGAAGGTACATATAATTGAAGTTTTCTGTTGATTGAAAAATTGAAATACTTTTCATGCAATTTGGCAAAAAATATCAAATATTTCTGTCAGTTCTTGAGATTATGTTGCATAATCAGAAATGTCAAACTTCCGGTTTACTGATATTATGCCTACACGCAAACAGAGACTGTGTGTTAACCTTCTTATGTTTTCTCTTTTCTTTTTCTCTTCTTACAATTTGGATTTTCCGAATTATGGTAATGTCCTTCTATGTCAAAATTGATGACTTATAGACATAATAGTTGATAGTTTATAAAACATCCCAGGTTTTTCTAAGAACTAAAATACTGTTCATGCAATTTGACGAAAAATATCGAATATTTCTGTAAATAGTTGAAATTATGTTGCATAATCAGAAATGTCAAACTTCCGGTTTACTGATATTAGGCCTACACGCAAACAGAGACTGTGTGTTAACCTTCTTATGTTTTCTCTTTTCTTTTTCTCTTCTTACAATTTGGATTTTCCGAATTATGGTAATGTCCTTCTATGTCAAAATTGATGATTATAGACATAATAGTTGATAGTTTATAAAACATCCCAGGTTTTTCTTAGAACTAAAATACTGTTCATGCAATTTGACGAAAAATATCAAATATTTCTGTCAATATTTGAAATTATGTTGCATAATCAGAAATGTCAAACTTCCGGTTTACTGATATTAGCCTACACGCAAACAGAGACTGTGTGTTAACCTTCTTATGTTTTCTCTTTTCTTTTTCTCTTCTTACAATTTGGATTTTCCGAATTATGGTAATGTCCTTCTATGTCAAAATTGATGACTTATAGACATTAGTTGATAGTTTATAAAACATCCCAGGTTTTTCTATAAAATACTGTTCATGCAATTTGACGAAAAATATCAAATATTTCTGTCAATTTTGGAAATATGTTGCACAATCAGAAATTTTCCGGTTTACTGATATTAGGCCTACACGCAAACAGAGACTTGTGTTAACCTTTTATGTTTTTTAACTTAACCTTCTCTTTCACTTCTTACAATTTGAGGATTTTTCGAATGTTAGTAACGTCCGTCCATATCAAAATTGATAATTTACAGACATTAAAGTTGATAGTTTATAAAACATCCGAGGTTTCTCTAAGTATTGAAATACTGTTCATTCAATTCGACGAAAAATATCAAATATTTCTGTCAATAGTTGAAATTATGTTGCATAATCATACATGTCAAATTTCCGGTTTACTGATATGCTTACATGCATACAGAGACTGTATGTTAAACTTCTTATGTTTTTTCTTTTGTTTTTCTCTTCTCTCTACTCAAATTGTCGATGTCCTTCCTGAAGTTCATTGTGTTTTCATGTTCGGATATCCTGTTCGTTTCTAGAAACAGTCACTTCTTTGTGGTGTTCTCTTTGTCAAGGGCAACGACATCAAAATTTAGGTAGTGGCTTAATTATGTCTATTGCATAACTTGACAGAGCACATCACTGAATGACATTAGTCAGTCAATTTTGAAAGTAAACGTAAGCTTTTAAAATTAGAAATATTCGAGAGCAAATATAAATATTCCTTAAATTTCATTATGAAAATAAGTATATGATTATATATCTCATAACATAAACATTAATTCATATACGTATTTACGTAATTTTTCAAACCGTAGCTTTTCTGAAATTTTGTGAGGTATATGAATAATCCTAATCGATCATTTTAATAGACAACAATCCAATCAATCAATATCAGAAGCTGGCTTTGTGAACATGTAAGAAGTGATTCATCCGCGAGTCAATTAAGGCTTAATGTTATTGCATCTAACAATTAACGATTCACTCGAAGAATAATCCGAATTTTACAGTTATACACTCATTACTACTTGTACAAAGAAGCAAATTAAGGGCATTGTTTCAACTACGAAAATAAAATTAGTTCATCGCCTGATAGATCCATTCTAACAATATAGAAATATATATTTTTTCCACAAAGCTTCAAATACATACAAGTAAATCTGTGAGTAACTATCACATTTGTTTTATCATATGATTTTTCACCGTTTCAGAAAATCATTTATTAATCGAAATATCTGAAGTTCAAATTTTTAGTGACAAGTGTGACCTTCAAACTTCCTGGTACAACAGAAGAATTGTTCAGAACACATTGGAGTAGCTTTCTATGATTTTGTTGCAGTTGGTGTTACACTTTCATTTCTGAACTAGACTATTATGAAATAAATGATGGTAATCGTCGAGACATTTACTGTATCATAGTAAATCATCATGAAAAGTGAATTTAAAAGGTTAACACGTAATTATCTGCATGATTAATTATTTTCATAGTAACTTAGTAAATTAAGGCGCCTCTCTGTCTCATTCTGGTAGGAACGCGGTCTGACTCTTTGAAGGCTTGGGTGTATGTTTTTGTCTATGATTTGTGTAGTTTAATGATGATAATTGATGGGTAATGTAATACAACAATATTAAAAATTTTCTCATAATTTAATTTAAAATACGCATGACAACGTTTCGAAGTACTACTTTTCTATCAAATGCTGGATTAATACTAGGTGTAATCTCACAAAGTCAGTAATTATAGCTATTTTCACAGAAGATACCAGGTATGTTCTATGACTAACTTGGAGTGAGGACCATAGAATACACTGATATTTAACAAAAGGATCGTGTACCTGTAGATGAACAATTTCTTGAGTAAGGTATTCCAACGAAATGTAGGAATTATACAAATATACAACTGAGTATATTAAACATAGATAATTATAAGTATATCAAACATATGTAACTATAAAAATATAAACTAAGTATAATAAACATAAAGATAAACAGAGAACAGATTCTCATTATGCTAATCATTTATTAGAAGAAAGCCATATATTTAGTTCAGAGTTTGAAATATTAAATAGAGAGAACAAAGGTTCCAAGCTAAATTTTCTAGAATCATTACATATTAATAAATTCAAAAATTCGGGACTTTTACTCAATAATCAGTTAGAGGTTAACACTAGCCCTTTACTTAATATGTTCAATAAGAATATTCCAGTCAGCAGATCAGATTGATTACCTAAGTTTTAGTTAATTTACATTCAATTTCATGTTTTATGTTGAAAAAAAAAATCAATTTCCTTTATTTGTATTTAGAAATAAACTTAGTTGTATATTTGTATATTTCCTACATTTCGTTGGAATACCTGACTTAAGAAATTGATTTTCTGTGTTCATCTACAGGCATACGACCCTTTTGTTAAATATCAGTGTATTCTATGGTTCCCATTCCAATTTAGTCATAGAACATATTTGGTATGTTCTGTGAAAATAGCTATAAGTACTGACTTTCTAAGATTAACACCTAGTATTAATTCAGCATTTGATAAAGAAGTAGTACTTCGAAACGTCGTCATGCGTATTTTATATTAAATTATGAGAAAATTTTAAATATTGTTGTATTATGGATATTAATTTTCTCCAAGTATCTGCTTCATCAATTATCGATGGGTAATGTACCTAGATTACAAACCCATTTGTCATTCGGAACCGACGTTCACCTGTAGGTCAAGTGAAAAACTAGATCGGTCAAGAAGGTTAGAAGGGAATTATATGGATGCGAGATTCATACTGAAAACCTATACTTTTTCATTGAAAATGTATTGAGAATGAAGATCTAACAAAAATTCTTCTCAATGTTGTCGCTAAGTTGAGTCACGAAATTTGCAACAGAATAAAAAACGAAAAAACACAATAACATAAATAACACCTAAATATAAAAAACACAATATTAGACTTATTAAATAGTAAATCAGATATTAATGAAATTTGTATGAGTCAACCTGCAGAAAAATCTATAAAACAAAAGAAGAACAGAAAATCTATTCTGGAAGAGAAGAATTGTAGTGCATTTCTGAATAATTCTACATGCTCCTGCATTTTCATATTATTCCCCTGCATTTCAGGATTGATGTTAATGTATAAATTAAATATATGAAGTAAATTTAGTTGCGGAAATTTTTAATGTTTTAATTGAGCATTGAAATGAATAGTATTATTGAAGGTCAGATTCAGTTGATAGTGTTATTGAGCTATTCAGTTTTAATATTGTTATATTGAAATTTCAATTATGAGCTTCAATTATAATGTTTTCTCTTCAAATTTCGTGTTGAATTCTACGTCTCGTCCTGATGAAATGCCAAGTTTTATTGTAAAAGATTTTATTTATGTGTTTTCGGATCCATTAACACATAGATATAACATATTTAATCGCATAATAAGCAAAGCCACTTTTCGGCCAAGATAGTACCTGTCTTGAAAAAATGTGATCCTTCTGTTTTAAACAACTACAGGCCAATATTCATCTCATCAAACCTTTCCAAACTTTTTGAAATTGTAGTCTATAATGCTATACAAAATTGAACAACATTGATTCATGTCAATGAGGTTTTGTTCAAGCAATCTAATGCTGTTTTCTCAGTACTTCTCTGAAGTTGATGTGATTTAGACGGATTTTCAGAAAGCTTTCGATAAAAATGCGCATGCGCTCCTTATACAGCAATTACGCAACAAATTTGGATTCTTTGAATGCCTCACCCACAGCTGGAGGGTATACAGAGGTCTGAGTTCATACCTACCTCTGGAATACCTCAAGTATCTAATCTTGGACTACTGTTATTTACTCTGTTCATAAATGGTCTGATGGATAATATTCACTCTCCACATTTGATGTTCGCGAACGATTTGAAACTATATTATGAAATTAGATCACAACTGTGATCAACTGTGAATGGGGCAACTTCAGCTCGCGCTGCACAATGCTGCTAGTTGGTGTGAAAACAATTATTTGAGTTTGAATGTGTCAAAGTGTAATTATAGCGACGGTGGTCAGGTTCTTTCTCGTTCTGATAAGGTGAGAGATCTTGGTGTGGTCTTCGATCAAGCGCTTTCCTTCATTCCACACATCACCCAACTTATTTCATCTGCCTCGAAAATATACTCGTAGATTCGTTACACGCAATGGCAAATATTTTAATAATTCCTCAATATTCATAGGACTATTTAATACCCTAATACGTAGCAAGTTGGAGTATGGCATCATGATCTGGCATCCTATTTACACTTGCCATCAACGCCATCTTGAGGTCATTCAGAGAGGGTTCTCGAAATTCTTAGTTTGAAGGTAGGATAAAGTTTATCGAGAGAGAAGAGTCAATCATAACGAATTATTGATTCGATTCAGTTTAATCTCATGGCAGAGCAGGAGAGAATAACAGTATTGATTGTCGTCCTCTCTTGTCCGCTTTGAAATTTCGTGGTAATAGTCAAAATTTTCGTACTACAGAATTATTCCATCTAGAGACTCCGAGGACCAACTCGCTAATACAATCCCCCATTTGGTTTATGGAGTATATATTCAATAGAGTTGCCGATAATTGTGACATTCTCTTTGACTCCATAAAAGTTATAATTAGAAGTTATGTCAACAAAGGAAATTGAATAAAATGAATTGATTTAGATTGAGTTCTTTGCAATATTTCATTGAATGCTATTATTTAGTGATCAGATATTATTTTAATTTTTCAGATTAGATAGAGCTCTTTGTTATATCTCTTTCATTTTAATTATTTAGATAGGATTCAACATTATGTTATTATTTTCTGTAATTGGGTATTTTACCTGTTGAGAATAAGGAACTTATTGTTATTATTATTGAGAAAGTACCTACAATTTACTTTATTTTAATTCAATTTCATATTGATTTATTCCAGTTCGTATTTGCCAATCTGTCTTATTTTTCAGTATTCGATTTTCAATTTCGAATGCAACCGTGAATTTAGTTTGCTTGAGATCATTGATTTTCTGTTTCAGAAATCACAATAAATATTTGTAGCCAATAGAAAGCCTTCTCTAAAAACCACTGAAAAATCATCCAGGAAGTATATCTATGAATGTAAAGGTAATGGAACAATAGTTATTCTTCTAAGGATTCAATAATTGGTCAATTTAAATTCGAAGCATTACTAAATATTTGAATACAGTTGATTGATAACACGAAATTGTTTCAAGAAGTGTTTTATCCACTCTCTTCTGGTAAATGTGTTAATTTATAAGATGGAATGAATGATATGCAGTTCAGTCCTTTCATTTGTGATGTAATAACTAATTCCATCAAGCAATGAATATTGAGAATATTAAATGTGGGTATACAGTCAGTAATGTTGAAATGAAATTGATTTCTTAGTTCACCAATAAAGAAATCCATTTCCATTTCAGTCGTATTTGATGTTGCTATGCAGTATTCGCATCTGAATCCATAAAATTTTGTTTGAATTTATACAGAAGTTACTTGGTTAATAACCGAAATTGTATTTTAATATTCACGAATTACGTTCACAAAATTCTATCACTGTCGTTTCATACTACGTTTGCTTCAACGTTGTACATGACGGAATATAAGAATTGAGGTGTAACATAGAACATCAGCTTAACAACTGCCCTAACCACAAAAAATTTTCAGAGGAATCAACTTCAACTAGTTAACTTCAGCAGTAAATAAAATATATTCATTTATTACTTAAGGTTTTATACCAACTGATTACTTGCCTTTAACAGTTCATATTACAGTTTTTCTCATTCAAGTTCGGAGGAACTGCTATCAAATTACTGAATGATTAGTTCGGTAATTGATGAGTTTCCAAGGACTTGTTGTGGATAAAACTGTCGTAGTTTCGAGATTATCACTATAGTAGAACACATGTAACTACACTAGTTTTATTCACAACGAAAAATACTGACGGTTGATGTTATATCCTGCATAAAATGGAATTAAATCCTTGCAACCACTCGTTGCAAGTTTATAAACAATATACAGGGTGTTCAGAACCACATGATGAAATTTTAAGGAGGAATTCCTTGGTCATTATGAAGCTAAGTTTGTTATCTAACGTAAGATGACAAGCAAATCATAAGGGAGATGTCGGGGTTAATAAATGGCGAAAAAATGATGTTTTTATTTTCACCTTGAAAATGAAGAGACATAATAATGAATCGATGAAATTTTATGGAAGTATAACTATTTTAGAAGTACACATTTTTTATATTTTTCCACTTTCTCAAAAAGAGTAGAGAATTGACTCGGACCAGTCCTATAATTCTCCTTCTGAACTCGAGGAGAAATTTCAGACAAAATTAATTTTCAAATTCATGTTTCAGTGACAATATTTATTCTTTTCTCCATTTTCTCATGTTACTTACCGTTCTCATTCAAAAAATGGAATTTGAAAAGAGGAATGCATAGACAAATGTCAAACATCATCACTCGAAAGAAGCGTTGTTCCTCAGTATGATATTTCTTCCCATGTCATTACATACGTTTTATATTGAAACTTAGTACATTATTTTGATGAAACTCGTAGGGTTCAGCCTGCGTTTGCAATGTAAGCGGAAAAAATGTAATTATTTACGACATCACATTAGAAACCTCAAAAATAACAGTACTTCTCCACTATTTAGTGGATTTTATTATACGTATAAACCTTCCTCTTGAATCACTTTATCTATTGAAAAAAACCGCATCAAAATCCGTTGCGTAGTTTCAAAGATTAAAGCGTACAAAGGGACAAAGGGACAGAAAAAGCGACTTTGCTTCACTACATAGTATAAAGCAAAGTCGCTTTTTCTGTCCCTTTGTCCCTTTGTACGCTTTAATCTTTGAAACTACGCAACGGATTTTGATGTGGTTTTTTTAAGAGATAGAGTGATTCAAGAGGAAGGTTTATATGTATAATAACATCCATTAAATAGTGGAGAAGTACTGTTATTTTTGAGGTTTCTAATGTGATGTCGTAAATAATTACATTTTTTCCGCTTACATTGCAAACGCAGGTGAACCCTACGAGTTTTATCAAAATAATGTACTAAGTATTGTACACATTGAAAAGGTCTACAGAAAAGTCCGTGATGGTATATGTCTATCTCTTATGGATAACCCACAATAACTTTTTTTTTGTCATTTACTTTTTGCGACAAATAATGGCTAATTTTCGAAGCGATTTTAACCCATACAGCATTAATCCTTAACCAATTAAATACCTTGAATACATTGTTCATTTAATATAGATATATATGGCCCTTTACACCGTATGATTTAAGTGAATATTTTCGAAGATATTACAGATTTAAAAATTGTGGGTCGTAGCGTTTGCGGCGTGCGAAGCCGGGGCGGGTCGCTAGTTATACTATGTAGTGAAGTCTGTTAGAGGAATAAAAGGTTTATTCTAATTCATCCCACTTCGTTCATTTCAAAAATCAAGAGAAATATAAGGTTCACAACACTAATACTTCCTCGATATTTCTTAAAATTTTTGAAGGAGTTCTTGAAATTCTTAGTTTGAAGGGTGGATAAAGTTTATCCTCAGGGAGGAGTCAAATTATGACGAATTATTCAGTCGATTTAGTTTGATGTCATTGCAGGAAAGGGGAGAAATTTTATCACTCAAATTTTTGTAAAAATTACTGCACATAGTATTGATTGTCTTCCTCTTTTGTCCGCTCTGAAATTTCATGTTTCCAGGCCAAATTTGTACTACAGAATTATTCCAACTAGAAACTCCAAGGACCAACTCGTTAAAACAATCCCCAATTTAGTTTGCGGAGTCTACATACAATAGAGTTGCTAATATATCTGACATTCACTTTGACTCCATATAAATTATTATTAGGAGTTATGTGAATAAGAAAAATTGACTAAAATGAATTGATTTAGATTGAGTTCTTTGTAATATTTAATTTAATTGTATCATTTAGTTATTAATTACATATTTCGTTTTTGTAGATTAGATTGAGCTCTTTGTTATATTCCTCTTCATTTTATTAATTCAGTTAATTGGTTATTATGCAAAATTATGCCATTATTTTCTGTAATTGGGTATTTTTTCAATTTGCATTAACGTGTCTCGACTACTGGTCATTGACACATGGTAAAATTTTTACAGTTTCATGTAATAACAGTGTTAATGCTACAGATACTTAAATATAACGAACAATATATTTGAAGTGACATCAGATGGAACTGTATTATTTCTAGATGTGTAAACTACATAAGGTTGTATGATAATCCACATTTCGCGATAAATTTTAATGTAACTTCAATTTGGGTGGTTGTGCCCAGAATGTCTTTGATATTGTGTTTTAGTCCTTTCTTTAGTACGAACTGCCTCATTTTTTGGACACCAAATGAAAGTATGTTCATCTGTAAGAGGAATATTATCACAGTATTCGAACTCTGGTTGTTCGCCTGAAGTCATCAAATAAATGTGGGTCAGTTTCATATGACCGATTTTTTGTCTCCTAGGGCTTGTCTGTTCAGGGCTAATCTTGTTTCTTTGTCAATTTGGTATTGGGTATTATAACTGTTTGCGAATAAAGAATTCATTATTGTTATTATTAAAAATATTTCATTGAATATTTATATAGGTACAATATTTTTCTGCAGATACTCAAATCTTTGATGAAAAGTCAATATGGAAAACCACAACATATTAGTGATCAAACTCTATTACTTTGCCATCTTTTGTCAAACGACTTTGTCATCTGCTATGCAAAGTCTTAGTTGAAAAAATTTGCTGATCTTTCTTCGGAAGCCAATTTTTCGTAGGTGTTGACTTTCTATTTTTCCCTACAAAACAATAAAATAGATAGAATGTTGATAGTCTAGTTGTGATAGAATGAAATTTCAAGTTTGTTTTGCAGAAAAACATGCACCAAAATAAACAAACTGTTTTCGAACTGATTTATCTTCTTCATTATAATTTTTTCGTTGGTGAATCTTCTTTTAAGCTATTCGATTGAAGGAAAGTATTATTATTTTCTCCTTTATAGAAGAAAAAGTCAAAAATTGTTCATATTAGTCTAACGTAATAAACTAACAGACCTCTATAAATTATTCATAGGAAATAATCAAATTATGTCAGAATTCAATTAAAAATCACTAAAGTAAAAAATTTTCCGTATATTCACTGTCTGGAAAACTTACCTATATAATATAATATATTCTTGTGTTTATTATAGGGAACATGATGTTGAATCACAGATTTGAATTTTCCACAAGAGAAAACTTCCGCCGCTACAGCATTTATTCCATAAATATCCGATTCCATTCACTTTTGTTTTGATTGTACTGTTGAATAATGAATGAAGCATATTGAAATAATAGTTTCTCTTGGAATTGAGCAATTATAGTGGGATAACCTTCTATATTTGTTTCGATTTTTGTAATTGAAACATTCTCAATTTCCTAATTCTGCCATATGGCATGAAATGCAAGAAAATATCCATCTTACTAAATATTTCTATAAATAAGACCACTAATGAAACCGATATATATATATATATATATATATATATATGTGATATATATATATATATATATATATATATATATATATATATATATATATATATATATATATATATATATATATATATATATATATATATATATATATATATATATATATATATATATATATATGTATATATATATATATATATATATATATGTGTGTGTGTGTGAATATAGTATACAGCATACCATGTACTAATTGTGACAGAGTATACATAGGGCAAACATCACAAAGACTACAAGCTAGAATCAACTCTCATGAGTACACAAAAAACTAAACCACAGCACTGAACAAGCATAGAACAGAGGAAAAACATGAATTCAACTACGCAGACACAAAAGTACTTGCAGTTGAAAAAAATAAAAAGAAGTGAGAAATACATTAAATGCTACACATACAGACTAATTTAGAGAATACGGTCAATGACAGACTGGAGATTAAAGGATTAAGCCAACTTAACCGGCCATTATTAAATGAGAAAACATTGTGAATAAAGAAGAAGAACATTGACACCATGAACGTCACGGTCCAGCAACTGGAATTGTGTCATATTCAAAAACCTTCAATTGGAGAGAATTTTGACTTGACGCCGAAAAATATTTTCTAAGTTGTACGTGTGCAAATTCGAATTTTTTATTTTATCTCATGCAAACAATGATTGAATATAAACTAAATTCAAACACTTGAATTTATGATTTACACTTTATTGACTACATAGCATGACGCGTGTCGTTACAAATTCTTCAGATGCTTAAGAATAATATTCTTAATATTAATAGAATAGAATAATATATTAACATCAATAGAAATATTATTCTGTAAGCATCTTCGTTTGTAACGACGAAACGCGTTCATGTAATAAAATTCAATGTTTGAATTTAAGTTTATATTCAATTATAATGTTTACATCAAGTAAACGCCAACACTATCGAATTCAAACAATAATTGTATACTTTTGTTTTACATTTTGTTTGACATCTTGGTGAGAAATGAACATTTTTTGTGAAGTCGACAACTTGTATATTTATTTATTTGTGTTTTGTAGATTAATTTTATACTGAAAAAAAGGAAGCAAAACCTCTGTTCCGAAAAAATTGAAAATATCAATAACAGTCGTAGTAATTATACCCAGAATAACTAATTACTAGTGTGAATTTCTTTATAGGCAATTGGGTAAAAACTAACACATCAATATATATATATATATATATATATATATATATATATATATATATATATATATATATATATATATATATATAATTTCGAAATCTTTGGGTGGGATTTCTATCAAAAATTTAGTGAGATTTTCAATCGAAATAACCAAATATGAAAAAACTTTAATTATCTCCACAAAGTTTGTCAGTGTAAACATACATATCACTTTTGGGATTGAATATTTAGCGTGGTTCTAAGTACACTAAATTTGATTCGATGAGCTTCGAAATACGATAATTCACCTATCACATATACTGGTAGAAATTTCTTTTTCAAATCAAGGCATTGATGCTTTACAAAGTAATTTAATTCAAGCTTTCAAAGGCAATGAATAAATTTTATGGTGGCCATAAAACTGTATCAAATGCGAAATATAACAGAGAAGAATATAGAATTGTAAAAAGTTTTAATTTTCAAGAGGTTATTCATCTGAAGATGGTCTAAATATTTGTTTATAAGATATACTACGGATTAACTACCCCTTTCTGTATCATTCAAAATTTCTTCAAAACTTCTGAATAGCACCCAGGAAATATTTTCATGAAACCGCCTTACTATAATTTTAAGAAAATCGATAATTTCACATTATTTCCATCAACTATATTTGTTGCTCATCATCACAATATTTCACACTGTAAGGAATTTTTTTTAGTCAAATGATCTATAATCATGAAGTGTTTTATCCGAATTCAATCACACTTTTTTTTTCAAATAATAAATGATGGCTCTCGAAATATTCGAATGAAATATTTATTTGCCATAAATTATTGAGGCAAAAATTTTATTTAAAGGTGCAATACGAAATGAAAAAATATTTAGAAATTATATTTTATTTGTCACCGTTAATGCTAGAGAAATTTCAACTAAAATTAAATAAACTTAATTATGGGATTTATTTACAATGACGATGAGAATGATTGAAAATTCAATCAACCAATATACCCGTAAGGCTCCTGTTCGTGAAGATGTCAATGTTTGGGAGGTCCATAACTTTGGCTTGGTGCTCCGTAACTTCCACTTGGAGCTGCGTAACTTCCGGAGATGCTGCTTGAACCTGAATGTGAGCTTACGCTACTGATGCTGCTGCCGATGCTATTTCCAATTAACCCAGAACTGATTGATCCTCCAGCTAATCCAGAATCGAAGGAGTCTCCACCAATAGATGATGCATCTGAAGAAATGCCAGAAATGGAACCGCCTGCAATTCCAGAAGCTCCGCTTATACCACCAGAAAGAGATCCGCCACTGATACCAGACTGCTTCTGAGTTTTATACCTGATGAAGTAAACTTCAGGTTTGGATGGTTGTGTAGGTTGTGCTTGAGGAATTTGAATTTCTGGGGCATCTTCAGGTTTCTTAACCAAAACGTACACCAGAGTTTTCTCTTCGTCTTGAGGTTGGAGAGGAATAGATGGCACTGTGGGTGTTGGTGGGGTTGGAGCCTTGATGAAGATAATTTTGTAATGTTTCTGAGCTGGAGCAACAGGGATTACACGTTGTGGTCTGAATTCTTCTGGTTCTGGAGGAGGGACATGGACGTAGATATGTTTTTGCACAATAGTACCACCTGAAGAAACACCGACTCCATCTCCGCCGAATCCAATTCCACCAGAGGATTGTGATATACCTACGGATCCTCCTCCAATTCCACTTCCAATGCCGATTCCACCTCCAATTCCGCTACCGAATCCAGAGCTAGCTAAACCAACTCCACTTGAACCAAACGAGGATCCTCCAACGGACAAACCTGATCCAGACGATGCTAGAGTATAGCTATTGCCGCTTCCACCTGAGCCAAGAAGCAATCCTATGTTGGAATGTCCTACGGAACCATGGGAACCATGTGAAGATGAATAATCGAAGTTGTTTGATGGTACATTGTAGCTATATCCAGAAGGTGGTTCTGGCCTTCCTTGAACCACCACCAAGAGTGCAGTAATTGCCTGAAATGAAGAAATATATGAATTTTCTCTTCTCGAAAGTGAAGTATGTTTCAAAATTAACGTGATATTCGATTTTAATTTTCTTAGAAATTCCGTATGAGCAGCCGAAATATATCACAAGCAAATATTACTAGAATTCAATTTATTAAACATATTGTGAAATATTTCTTAATCCAATAAAATTCTGATTTCATGAGTTTCTTGATATTTCCCAAGAGATTTTCATCATCTCATAGTTTATTCATTCTAGTATTTTATAGAAGATGAAATTTGTGTGATGATACTTCCTGTCTTCATATGGGTATTTAACAAACGTAATTCCGTGATTCATCAAATGAACTTGATATTTTAAAATGCTGAACAGAGATAGAATTGAATAAAAATTATTTACTCAGTACAAAATTATTTTTTCTATGTTGTATGGAAATAATTTTGGAAATTTAACAGAAGAACAAACTTTCTAAAATTCAAAAAAGATATGAGATTCATAGAAAATCTACAATTCTTCATTGTTTCAGATATGTATCGAATTCGAACTCTGTTGATGATGGAACACAATTATGAAATTCGAACTTGATTTCGCAAATCACTTCAAAAACACGAAAAGAAAATGCAAATACAGTTTCTCATCAAATTTCCAATGAACATTCTCAACATTATTGATTCCTCAATATACAGTAATATATTGAAATAATTAAAAAATATACTAAAAATTATAATTTTGAATTTACGAATTTAGTTCATGATCAAAACCTAGATCACTAATCGATTGGGCCGATACTTGATGAAAATTCAACAACATAATTTTAATGAAACAAAGTTGTTTAGTAATTTTCATTATAATTTAGCCAAACATGACAATGCGGTTTCGCCAAAACAGTGGCTTCATGAAATGTAGATGATAAACTCTGTAAAGCAACTGTGTTGACGAAACTGTACTGTCATGATTGGCTAAATTATAGTGAAAATTACAAAAAAATCGAGTTTTACCCAAATTATGAATCCCAGATTTTAGTTGATAATGATTGAAAACTCAATTGTCTTTTCCAGAAAACGAATTTTCGAAAATGAATTCAATTTGAGAGCGTCAAAAATATTTCGAAATTATCGAAAAAAAAGCCTCTCTCAACCGTATCTATTAATGCCAAATATATTCATTTTACATGAATTGCACCTTCATCAGGAAAAACTACATTCACTTATCCTTCAAATTGGAAATTAATTGCAAAATCATTGAAAAACACATAAAATACGTAAATTTAAAAAAATTGAGAAATTAATTCAGTAATTTTAGCGTGGCAGAATTAATCGAATACATATCGAAAATCTTGAAGAAGATCTGCTTTAAAATGTACTCACGATTAAAGGTCTCATTGCATTAATAGAGATATTTTGAGTAACAGACACGGACTGTTGTTCTTCAACACGAGCGAATCATTTTATAGTTTATCATTTCCCCACTCACTCGAGAAGATGACCAAGTAAAACGCTTCAATTTTTGGTTGAGAAAAAATCGGGTCAACTCCTCTCACTTAGCCCAGCCACACCGGTCAATATTTATTAACGGATCTGTACCACATATTTCGACTCATCTTATCGGAAGCATAAGAAAGTGGTGATCCAATGCATATGCAATAGGTAGTCTGTCGGAATATTACCAATTTCACTTTCTTTCGGCATTACATTAAAAGAACGTCGTTGACAACGCTCATATCATGCGAATTGAATATCAATTCACTATCTTTTAACGCTATATATATATATATATATATATATATATATATATATATATATATATATTTGTATGTTATTTAAGAGTCTGTAGTATACTATTTATAATAATTTTTAAGGGTTTATTGACTCAATATTTTCAGTGGTACTCTTTTCTCTTTACCAAGCTTTCGCAATTTACTTTATTGCTTCTTCAGGGTTCTAAAATTTATTAAAAAAATATTAGACACAAAACTGGAGTAACATATATAGCTACTTACTGGATATGGAACAAGAAAAGAAACATGATAAAAAAGAAGAAGAAAGAAACAACTGGGATCAGATGATACGTGATAAGAATATGCATTTAACCTAAAATAATATATTGAAATTGAATATTGAGACTGAATTATAAATTTTAGATAGTTTGAAAATTGCGCTTATGTTATTGCTGTTAAATAGTTTAATGATTGTAACCTCAACTCTCATGTAAGCAAACATTGTATATTGTGTTTGTAGATATTAATTAAGGTTTTTTATAAATTTTAGAACCCTGAAGAAGCAATAAAGTAAATTGCGAAAGCTTGGTAAAGAGAAAAGAGTACCACTGAAAATATTGAGTCAATAAACCCTTAAAAATTATTATAAATATATATATATATATATATATATATATATATATATATATATATATATATATATATATATATATATATATATATATATAATATAATAATTTATTGCCTGTTTGAGATCGTTTATTTTCAATGTTTTTAACAATAACATGCTATTTTCAATGTTAAAATCTTTATTTTCGTTGACGTTTCGTTGTATATCACAACTCTGTCAAAACTAAAGAATAATTGAATTTTATGGATTACTATAGATATCAAAAAGTCAAACTTATTTTTTGAAAAAATTAATCAAATTGGCTTTTTTTTTTTTAGTATTCAGAGGAATATTTCTGGCTTAGCATTCGCTTCGAAAGTTTTTGTCTTCTTCACCATGAGTAAACCTGAAAAACTAATGGTAAGACAGGTGATTCTAATGAGTGTGATTTATATATGCATACATATAATTACATATAGTTGAGTTTTATATACTTATCCAGAATATGTATATTGATTGGTTTATGTGTGTGAAATTGATGGTTGATCATGAAAGAATGATTTTTGAGATATGAAGTTTGGTGATTGTTGTGTATGCATTATACGAGTGTTATTTGTAACGTAATTTTTATCAAATCGTTGTATATAGAATTAAGATGTTTTATGTCTGTTTTATTTCATTACTGCGTTTTCCAAATGTTTTCGAATATGTAACATTTTTAAAATTTCTCTATGTTTTTTGTCTTTTTTAGTTGCTAAAATCTTTGTACTATTATAATCGTTTTTATTGTTCTAATTATATTCAATTGGGGATATAAATATTGAAAGTGGAAACCAAAACATTGAATGGGTAAAAATTGTTATATAGCAAGACATTATGTCAAATGAGATAATGAGTTTCAATGATCACGTTGACTTCATATCGTTTGAAATTTCCAAAAATCAACTTTCTGAAACTAATTGGGCTATAAGTCAAAGAACTTTTGCTCTTTAAGTCGATAAAAATTTCATACTTTGAAAATTCTTGCAATTCCGTTAATTCTGTTATTCGATTGGAGCACCAAAAAACCTCAACTACTACAATAGTTGCAGAAAATGGTTTTGCGAATAATTTTGAAAATGTTGATAAACTCCAATCGAAAGAATGTTGAATTTATTATAACTTATATCAGTTAAACAAACAATACTTTATGCTAATCAAATATTTATATTTGAAATTATAATTAGATTGTTTCAATGTAAAGTAACGAAAAATGTAACATGTCAGTTATATTTTTGTGACATCATGTCACGCTTAAAATAGTACAAATTCTGAAAAGTTTTAATATGCAAGTTTGTAGACTTTCTGAACCTATTTTTACTTTAAACACCGGTATATTTATAATAATTTTTTGCAGCATTCAATGCATACAATAAATTACAAATCGATTGTGCCGATACTAGTTGGAAATTTAACAACATAATATGAATAAAACTAATTAGTTTAGTTTATCATCTACATCTGATGAAGCCACTGCGTTTATTAAATAATATTGTCAGGTTTGACTGAATTAAAGTGAAAATTACAACGGTTTTCGAATTCTACACTAAATTGCCTTGATCTTCAAAAACATGAAAGTTAGTAATCTACGCTTAAATAAATATAAGTACTTGAGCGTAAATTAACTGAGTTCATTTTAGACAATCATAAATTATTGGTAATGAATAAAACATTAATGGTGATTCTCAAATTATATGGATTTTGTGATAGCTGGTGCTGAATAAACATAATTATTATTATTATATTATAATAAATATAGAATAAATTTGCTAGATTGTTTTGTATAATTGTTTCGGGGTGTTACCCCAACTGAAAGCTCTTTAGAGTACTGAAAATAGTTTAGCTTTGAAAATGGGGTGATATCTCTAAACAGTAAATTTGTCAGGTAAGTAATTTAATATAATTTTTGTGTAACCAATTCAAGTGTTTTTTATATGGCTATGAAAAAAAGATGACAAATTATACCCACGTCGTTTGACAAAATTGTTCTTACCAGAATTTTCGATTCAGTCTTGTAAATATTCACCACATGCCAGAAAAAACCTGCGCTTGCAGAAAATTATAACTTAATTTCATTTCATTTTGAAAATTGCATATTAAATGTCAATAATATCTGTACAGAAATGTAGAAACAATGTCATATTAAAATTTGTTTGATTAAGAAAACTATTTTTTTAATGAGTAAATAGTTTTCATCCCTAACTTTTTTGTATTGGCTTTCGAACTATGGAGGGGGTTGAGGAGTAAACGAACTTCTCGAAAAAATCAATGTAAAGAAAGATTACATATTACATTTTGTTTCATCATTTCAATTTTTGATCTTCTAGCAACCAAAATAATTTTTTGAGGGGAGCCCATTTGGTACCCCGGGTCCAATTCACCTCGACATGCTGTATATCTAATATCATTTGAAGAAATTGTATATTATCGCTAAAAAAATCATCAAAATAGCACTAAAGCATTCGTTCGGTTGATTGACTCGATATCTTAGAGGTGGAGGCGATAAAAAAAAATTGGAGCAGAAATGTTTCCAGTGTCATCCAGATTCGTAATCTGCAAGCTTTTCTGAGCATAAAACAATTCACAGACTGCGGTCCTCACGTTTTGCATACTCAACTCCTCCAGATCCTTGTCTAAGAATTAAGCATCTGTTTTGGCAGTTAATGCCATATTAAAAATTGTCAGATACACATTGGCACTTTTTAAAACGACAGATTATAATTACTTCTATTGTTGTCATTCTCGCTCGTGATGAAAAAAATTAATTGGGATTATCTTGTATTTTCCGTTCGCTTCAGGAGTATTTTTCTTCTTTAAACATGTGAAATTAATATGTAAGATGAATTTCAATAATTGAAATCTATTTGTCTGTTGAAGATAATATGTGTTTATAACATAATTGATTGGTTCGGTGAGTTCATGCATATATTGCGTTATTCATAGAGTCAATTTTAATTTTTTCTTCGAGAGTGAATATTTAGTGCACCAATGTTCTTCAGAATGCAAAAAATATTCAGTCGTTGTTTCTTCTTCATTGGCAACAATTGTGCAGGCAGCTCCTTGAGGGTTTTATTCGAATCATTACGATATTTCCAAATTCATATCAACAATATGAAAATTCTGGAAATTATTGTAATCAAATGTATATCTAGTTTAATATAATGTATTAATATATATATATATATATATATATATATATATATATATATATATATATATATATATATATATATATATATATATATTATATATATATATATATATATATATATATATATATATATATATATATATATATATATATATATTATATATATATATATATATATATATATATATATATATATATATATATATATATATATATTTATATTCAAAATTGCTTTATTGCTTGTTTAAGATAGTTTTTTTCAATGTTTTCAGGAAAAGCAGGATTATTTTAATGTGGTAACTTTATCTTCGTTGACGTTTCGTTGTATATTACAACCTTGTCAGAAGTAAAGAATAATTGAATTTCATGAATTACCACCTACTATAGATATCAAAATGTCAAACTTATTTTTCAAAAAAAATCAAATTAGTTTTTTTTGTATTTTCACATATTGATTTTAGTATTAGAGGAATATTTCTGGCTTAACATTCGCTTCGGAAGTTTTAGTCTTCTTCACCATGAGGAAACCTCTGAAAAACTCATGGTAAGCCAGATGATTCTTATAAGTGTGATTTATATATACATATATATAATTACATATTTTTATAATCACATAGTTTTATATATTTTATCCAGAATATGTATACACATATATGTATATTATTAGGTTTATGTGTGTGAAATTGAAGGTAGATCTGTAAAAAATGAGTTTCGAGATGTGATGTTTGGTGATTGTTGTGTATTCATTTTATGAATGAAAAATTTTAATTTTTATTATTAAAAATATTAATGAAATATTAATTAATACTTCTCGTTTTATAAAAAAATTAAAACTAATATATATATATATATATATATATATATATATATATATATATATATATATATATATATATATATTTCTCTAATTCTTGAATGGCCGCCAATAACCATTGTTTCAGCTGCGTAGATTGCTTCTGGAAGAATCGTTGTGTTATAATGCCTCAATTTGGCGCCTCTCGAAATGCACTTTTTGTTATAGTGAGCCCATGTTAGTTTGTAGGCCCTTTGGAGCTTGGTTATTCTCTGTTCATTAGCGATTCGGTTTAAACCTGAGGACTGTATAACTTCCCCGAGGTATTTAAAATGGCCTACTTGCAGAATTTCACCATGTTTTGTCATAAGAGAAGATTTATCTTTTGGTTTTCTTTCCATGTATTTGGTTTTATCATAAGAAATTTGTAACCCGGTTTTCTGCGCAATTTCATGTAGTTTTTCCACGGCGCGAATGGCTTCAGTTCTGTTGTCTGTGATGATAGCAATATCGTCTGCAAAGGCGAGACATTTGACATTTATTCTATTTTCTTTTTGATACCCACTTGTATGCCCTTCACGTGTAGTTCCCATTCCCTTATGATCTTTTTTAAAACAATATTGAAAAGAATTGGCGAAAGTCCGTCCCCCTGCCGCACACCGGTTTTGATTTCAAAGGGATCTGATATTTCGCCCATAAATTTTACTTTGGAAGTTGTACCTGTAAGTGTCTGTTTTATAATTGTTCGGGTCTTTCGATCGATTCCAAATTCTTTCATGATTTCGAAAAGGGTTTCGCGGTCTACCGAATCATATGCTTTTTTGAAGTCAATGAATGTGATCACTGTATTTCTACATTTCCTCATCTGTAATATCGTCTTCAAAGTCCAGATCTGTTCAGCACATGATCGGCCTTTTCTGAATCCAGCTTGGTATTCCCCAATTAATGGATCCGCTTGGTGTTCTACTCTGTTTAGGAGTGCTTTAGAAAGTATTTTGTACGCAACCGGGAGTAAGGAAATTCCCTGTAATTATTGATATCCATTTTGTTCCCCTTTTTGTGCAATGGATGTATCAACGCGCATTTCCAATCCTCTGGTATCTGTTCCGTTCTCCAGATTTCTGATATTAAATGATGAAGTTTTTGGGTCAAAGTAGTATCGTTCAGTTTCCAGAGTTCCGCACTAATCCCATCTTCTCCTGCTGCTTTGTTGTTTTTGAGTTGTTTGATAATTGCCGTAATCTCTTCCATATCAGGGGATTGCGAGTCTGGATGCGTAAACCCTGAAAAGTCGAACATAAATTTTTCTTGGGGTGGACTGCAGTTGAGAAGGGTGCTGAAATATTCGGCTAACATTTTGCAGTTATTTTTTGTGTTAGTTTCTAACGCGCCATCGGATTTTCTGAAGCAAAGAGTGGGCGCTTGGTATCCTCGCAAGTTTTCTCTGAAAGTTTTGTAAAAATCTCTAGTATTATTATTGGTGAAATCCTTCTGTATTTCGTGACACCTATTATTATCGTATCTCCGTTTTTCTCTTCTAATTACTTTGGAGGCCTGTTTTTGAGTTGTAAGGAAATTCTGCCAGTTTTCCTCATTTTTATGGCCGTTAAATTTTTTCCATGCAGTTATTCTCTTGTCGACTGCTTGGTCGCAGATTAAGTTCCACCAGCGGTGTTTCCTGGTGCGAGGAGGTTGTCCTAGTGTGATGGCTTTCTGAATATTCTTTGTGAGGATTTCCCAATTCGTCGATTCTTCCTGATTGATTTGTGCAATGATTGTATCCTTGTGAAGTTTCAGATATTCTGGATCGGACCTATATATACCGGATATATATATATATATATATATATATATATATATATATATATATATATATATATATATATATATATATATAAGGAAATGAAATTTTTGTGCTCATGGCACTGAATGAAATATTTAAGAAAATGAACACTAGAACAAATTCCGATGCTTGGTGACTCTGTAATCTGAGAGAGGTGTTTTCACTGATTTCTATAGATGGAATTGTAGAGTATTCATTACTCTACGATCTTCCACTTGAAGTCACAAGAAGATGCTTGGAGGTTGAAATCGTTGCCTCACTTCGATGGACGTGGTGCGACTGACGAGTTCCTTGCAGAACGAAACATATATGTCTCGCACTTCCATCAGGTGTGGCATCGATTTCAATATTTCTCTAAGATTTATCCCTTGAAGGATAATGGAGACATCACATCGTACACGTTCACATATCTAGCTCTGCTATAACATTCTCTTGATTAATTTCAATTTTTCAAATGAATGTTCTAGTGTTCATTTTCTGATATATATATATATATATATATATATATATATATATATATATATATATATATATATATATATATATATATATATGTAACGCCATTTAGTGCACTATACACTGACGTAATAGTATTTAGTGTATTATGTTACGGTAGAGACCATATCACAAATTCTGTAATCCTTGTACCTGTACTCGTATCATTCTGTGATACTCATATTATTCTGTGAACGGTCTGACAGTACTTAAGGCGCGACATATTATTTTAACTTCCTATTCAGTTTGTATATTTTGTGGACGCTATATATATATATATATATATATATATATATATATATATATATATATATATATATATATAGTTTTTATATATAACAATGAGTAGTTATATAATTATAATGAAAGAATATTACGTTTGTTGAATATATTTGCATATTACATATTTTTCCGCATGAATAGAATGACAGAATATTTATGCTTCTCTTTGGCAGGTACCATTATAACAAGTTAAACCTTTGGCGCATCCTGATGTTGGAGGTGGGCCACCCAAAAAGTGTTGAAATGGACATGTTTCATTTTCACCTAGAAAATTGAATTATTGATAAGAAAAAAATATTTTTTATTAATTCTTGAAACATTCTTTCAGTTGATATATAAATATTTCGCAAAATTTATCAATTCGAATACATTCAAGGTGAAATTTTAATCTTGCTATTTTGTATATTTAATGAATTACCAAATCTTATTTTTGGTGCATGTGTTATGAGACAGATGACGGAAAAACAGGGTCATGTTATGTTTCCATTTATTCAGTGGCTTTCAAAAATTTACCAAATTTAATATGAAATTTCAGGGAAATCATCAATAAATTAAGAGTCAAAATGCATAATTTTGAAGAGACCTGATAAAACATTATTCTAAGATCAAGTACTATTCCAAAAAAGTTTCGATTTTCGTGATTTCACAATGATAAAATTAAGATACTCCATTCAAGATTTCAGATTTTTACCAAGTGAAGTGTAACATATGAAGCAGCAGCCGCACCATCCTCCTCTCCTCACATCTTGATTCGGCTTCTTACAATCGTCGTATTTTAAACATTTACATTTGACAAAATCACACTCATTTTCCCGACAAACAAATAAAGATTGAGCTGATAGAAACCACAAGAGGACAAATAAACCGATAACTTTGTGCATATTTGTGCCTAGTATTATGTAAAATATAGACCACGTATGATCGAAAACGTTCTCAAAATGTGTTATATCAAATACGAAAAGTATAAATGTGAGTAATTTATATCAAGATAAGGCGGAATGACGAATATATTGTGGAAAAATAATGCGAATAGTACACATTCCGTCGATAGGGAATATACAGTTAATAAGTTGATACAATTCAGCTCATACAGAGTCCTAATTGTTGCAGATAGTAAGAGTGCTCTTCTTTCTCTAAAAAATCTTCAATTTGATACTTCATTGACAACATTATATAAAGATATCCTCTCATTAATACATGAAGTAGAAATAAATAATCACGTCAGTTTTCTATGATTAAATCACACGTTGGCATATTTCCGAATGATAAACTTGACGAACATGCCAAGTTGATGGCTAATAATCCAGTTGTTCACTCTGAGTGCTTCTCTTCTGAAGTCTATCGAATATACAAAAGAGATATTCTAATCAAATGGAAAAACGAATATCAGAATAAAAATGAAGAAAGCTATTACAAATGTATTCATCAAAATCCTTTAATGAAAGAATGGTAGAAAAATATTGGACAAAGAAGAGATTTCGTTAGAACAATTTCCGACTTAAAAGTGTCCATAACATATAATAATAATAATAATACAAGTTTATTGAATGGCAGCTCATTACAGTGTTTCCTTAAATATCAACAACAAACAAGTAGAAGTTCAAAAGGTGGTTAACATTGGCCTTCGCCAGTCTTACTATTAACCCCATAGAAGCAATATATTATTCCTAAGAATGATTTGCTTTCCTTTTTTTCTGTTCAGCTAAGAGTAAATTTTTTATTTGTGTTTTGAAATGCAATAGTTTCTTCGTTTTGTATTCATTATTCAGTTGGTTGAAATATTTAGAGACCAAGTACGAAAATGATGCTTGAAACTTCACGGTATTATGTTTTGGTATATTTATCCGCATTTTGTCACGAATATTTCGAGAATGTAATTTATTACTAAAAACAATTTTTTCGGCCAGATACTTGCGGCAAGATGTTAATAAAATTTTATATATAAATACATAAAATTATGATTGAAACCTGAAATCCATTTTTAGAATTTCATTGGAATTATATATATGACTTATATGATCAAAACGTCTTATATTGTAGCAAAAACGTATGCAGGTATTTTGTGAAAGTTGTAATTCGTTTTTGAGTTGTAAAGTTAAACAGGGAAAATATGCAGCATTAGCATAATCACAACGTGACAGAATTAAGGAGTTTATCAGAGTTAATTTTGATTTATTGTCTAAGATATATTTGAGCGGTGAAAGAGTTCTAAGTTTGAGATATGCTGTCTTTAATTGCAGTTTTATATGTTTTCCGAATGTTAATTGTTGATCCATTAACAGACCGAGATTTTTAACTGTAGTTACAGGTTTAATTATTTGTCCGTTTAGAGCAACATTGTTTATAAGGGACAATTTTTTGTGAATTGAGGAGGAACCAATGAAGATAAGTTGTGTTTTGTCTACGTTGAATTTCAGACCATGATTTTTAGCAAAAACATTTATTCATTCCAGATTTTTATTCAATACTTTGCATATTTTTGGATAATTGGGACAGAATCTGTGAATTAACTGTGTATCATCTGCGTAACAGTGCATAATTTCTTCGAGAGGCAAGCATGGAAAATCGAAGGTGAATATAATTACATTATCGGTACATTATCGGACCTAGAATGGTGCCCTTTGGGGCACCCATATATATCCACACACCCATATATATAACACACCCAACATATGTCCAGCA
The DNA here is from genome assembly GCA_030704895.1 of Henosepilachna vigintioctopunctata. Taxonomy (NCBI): domain Eukaryota; kingdom Metazoa; phylum Arthropoda; class Insecta; order Coleoptera; family Coccinellidae; genus Henosepilachna; species Henosepilachna vigintioctopunctata. The sequence goes on along the minus strand of JARQZJ010000069.1, from coordinate 3,792,961 downwards.
TATCTCCACAAAATTCGCAAAAATGATAATCCTCTGTGCGATTGCAGTGAATATGGTTCAGCTGATTATCTTATAATGGCATGCAGTAACTTCAGACATAACATTTCAGAGTTTTTGTACAAATTACACTTGCATATACAATATGAACAACCATATTCTTTAAATTTCATCTTGAGTTTGAACAATGTGAGAGTATATGAAACTGTCTACGCTCATATAAAATCCATTGGTCTGAAAATATGAATCAAACAATCACAATTGTTTGCTTATCCTTTAGTCTCACCATATGTTTTATATTCTCCCTTCTCACCGTGGCTTGATTCTTGTATGTGTATGAACAGTAAAATCGCCTTGAGAAGCCCCTTGGCGTAATGTGTCCCTGTCTTACTACTTTTGGTATTTCACTACAATTTATATTGGTTATAAAACACTGGTTGCCTGTTCGAAATAAAAAAAGATGATACTTAGTTTAACTAATAGTTACGAGGGCCTGTCTCCGTGGCTTAGCCGGTAGAACACCGTACTATGTTGCGGTAGAACTCGGGTTCGAGCCCCGCTGAAGGCATTTTGAAAAAAATGTCGAGGAAGTTTAACCTCAACGAATTTCAACATCAACTAGAGAACTATCAAAAATAAAATATTTTCGCTGGCAAATTTTTATTTCCTCATTTTTCTAATGAATCCTTGTTATGCTTCAACTCATATTGGATAACATATCTTTCATTATTATTGTGCTAATTTTTTGTCTTTAACACAGATTTCCAAAAATTTTCAATACACTGCGTTAGATCGTATACTCTATCTACTTCTACAACATAGTCAATTATCTGAGATAGGTGATGATAAAAACAATCAATTTATATGATATCACTACATTTTCAAGCAGATAAATAAAAATTGGTCACTCATTCTCTAGTAAATCAATATGAACTTCATATATAAATGTGAAAGTGAAAAAGAGCAGAACATATTTTTTCACATTGATGTCATAAATCATCACAAAACTATATATGAAAATATCGATAGCATGTATCGAATTTAATTCAAACCAGCAAAAAATGTAGGCACACCTTTATTCATTCCTAAAAAAATGTCATATGTCCTTAGTTAACCATTATAGTGAATTGTAAAAGACTACTCAAAACTTAAATAGAAATTTGGGAAATAAATGTAGAGGGCATTCCTCACTTTTACTGAACCTTGATCAGTAGTAGTCGTTCATTTTCATTACATTTCCCTATTACTTTTTTGCAATGTTTATTACTTAATATATTTCATATCAACTATAGCGTTGTTTATTGTACTCTTCTCTATCAGTGACAGTTTACAAGTTTATTTAAAATAAATAAACTTCAAAAATCCGATAAATACAATCTTCTCAATGACCAGTTAGACCTAAACCACTCCCCGCTGTTAAATCTCTGATAATTTGGAAACCCCCACCTCTATGACAGAATTTGAGGTGTATTCTGTGATCCGAACAGATCTGCAAATATTTAAAGGTTTTCTTTGTAATATGTATTCATTCTTGATAAAATGCGAAACTAGTCGAATAAAGAATTGTTCAGTCAGTGATTTTCAGACAAGTTTTTATTATTATCTCTCATTTAATTAGAATTGAAATAATTGATCATATTATAATTGATCATATATATGGAATCGTGTGTTCTTTATTTGCATTGTTAAATAATAAAGATGGAAGATGACAAGTTGATGATAAAGAATAAAAGGATTGTTGAATTTATTTGCATATTATATAACCGTATTCATAGATACAAGCACAGAATATTCATGTTTCTTTTTGGCAGATACCGTCTTTACAAATTAAGCCCTTGGCGCATCCTGAAGTAGGGGGTGATCCTCCAAAAAATTGAAATGGGCATCTTTCGTGTTCACCTGAAACATAAAATTCATTTATTGGACATACTTGTTTCAGATCACTTTGTGAAATATAACTCTATAATCGCCATAGCAGTTTTTTTGAAAAATTTTAGATGTCTTTCTAAATTAAAATACATAATAAGTTTTATTATTATCCTGCTATTCTGCTAATTTTATCGATGAATAAATTAGAAGCAGACTATTTTGCCACCAACTGTAAAAACATATAATTTAAATAAAACTAAGTAGTTTTCTGATTTTCACTATAATTAAGTTAAAACATAACAATATTGTTTCGCCAACACAGTGGCTTCATCAGACGTAGATGATAAACTGAGCTAATACATTGTGGACTGCCAGCATTTATCCTGAAGAGTGTGTAATGACCATAGGATACTTTTCTTCTGAAGTAGGATAATGCCCATAGAACATAGTTCTTTTGAAGTGTGGGAAATGACCATATAATAATCAATATATAATTGTTTCATTCAAATTATTTTTATATTTAAGTATTTTATTGATTCAATTAAATTCATTCCAATAAAAGGCAATCGAAGAAAAGTATTCTATGATCATTAGAATCGGGAACTAGCGGTTGACGCTGCAAAAGAAATCAATCAATTAAGAGATAATTTAACTCAGAAACAAACCAATCAGTTTCTTCCATTTATGACCTTTCAATTCATGTTAAAATTGACAGATAGTGGTACTAATATCGATGAAGAATTTGTAAAAAGGATGGCTACAGAATTCGATAAAACAAGCCGTGAATATTTAGAGCAATGGACTTGCTGTCTTACCAAGGAAATGCAGATACTTTATTGGGCAAATTTGAAAAAGGTCCCCACATGGAAAGACATTAAAAATTCTCTAGATGTATCAATTGAAAACTAATATATTGACTCTTATATATACTAATATACTGAAGTTTTGGACGAAATTGCCCATTTACTTCTAATTACATTACATCGCAAAAAGTAACGGAATGGAATAATTCAACTGTTTCCAAGGAAACAATATTCAGCATGAAAACTTTTCTATTGAAATTAAATATATTTTATGTTCGCCTGCTGCAAATACTCCAGTAGAAAGAGTATTTTCTATTACGAACAAATTGTGGACATCTGAGAAAACCCAGTTATAAATTTCAGGCGATATTTATAATTAAGGTAAATATAAAAAAACGTGTCAAGAGTGTCATTCTTACTTGAAATCGTCAGCAGATATATTAAAAAAATTTGTTCTTCTGATAAATATATATATATATATATATATATATATATATATATATATATATATATATATATATATATATATATATATATATATATATATAAGAAAATGAACACCAGAACATTCATTTGAAAAATTGAAATTAATCAAGAGAATGTTATAGTAGAGCTAGATATGTGAACGTGTACGATGTGATGTCTCCATTATCCTTCAAGGGATAAATGGTTAGAGAAATATTGAAATCGATGCCACACCTGATGGAAGTGCGAGACATATATGTTTCGTTCTGCAAGGTTCTCATCAGTCGCACCACGTCCATCGAAGTTAATGAATAATTTCAATTTTTCAAATGAATGTTCTAGTGTTCATTTTCTTAGATATTTCATTCAGTGCCATAAGCACAAAAAATTTCATTTCCTTATATATATATATATATATATATATATATATATATATATATATATATATATATATATATATATATATATATATATATATATATATATATATATATATATATATATATATATATATATATATATATATATATATATATATATATATATATATATGAAAAATGAGAGGTAATAATAAACTTGTCTGAAAATCACTGACTGAACAATTCTTTATTCGACTAGTTTCGCCTTTTACAGCATTATCAAGAATGATAATGCTGTAAATGGCGAAACCAGTCGAATAAAGAATTGTTCAATCAGTGATTTTTAGACAAATTTATTATTACCTCTCATTTAATTATGAACTATCACAGAATAGATTCATCGTCCATTGAATTTATTATATATATATATATATATATATATATATATATATATATATATATATATATATATATATATATATATATATATATATATATATATATATATATATATATATATATATATATATATATATATATATATATATATATATATATCCCAAATATAGAAACCCCAACATTGGTGACCCCTGACGTGATCGACGCAACAACCAACTATAGTATAGAGGTAAGGACAATTAGTTAGATCTTCTCATATACTGATATACTCAAAAAAAATGCATTCTTGATAATGCTGTAAAAGGCGAAACTAGTCGAATAAAGAATTGTTCAGTCAGTGATTTTTAGACAAGTTTATTATTACCTCTCATTTAATTATGAACTATCACAGAGTAGATTCATCGTCCATTGAATTTATTATATATATATATATATATATATATATATATATATATATATATATATATATATATATATATATATATATATATATATATATATATATATATATATATATATATATATATATATATATATCCCAAATATAGAAACCCCAACATTGGTGACCCCTGACGTGATCGACGCAACAACCAACTATAGTACAGAGGTAAGGACAATTAGTTAGATCTTCTCATATACTGATATACTCAAAAAAAATGCATTCTTGATAATGCTGTAAAAGGCGAAACTAGTCGAATAAAGAATTGTTCAGTCAGTGATTTTTAGACAAGTTTATTATTACCTCTCATTTAATTATGAACTATCACAGAGTAGATTCATCGTCCATTGAATTTATTATATATATATATATATATATATATATATATATATATATATATATATATATATATATATATATATATATATATATGTATATATATATATATATATATATATATATATATATATATATATATATATCCCAAATATAGAAACCCCAACATTGGTGACCCCTGACGTGATCGACGCAACAACCAACTATAGTACAGAGGTAAGGACAATTAGTTAGATCTTCTCATATACTGATATACTCAAAAAAAATTTTTTTTTGTTAGAATTTGCATTTCACATCGACATTTATAAGGAATTGAAGTTATTGTATCTTATTTTGTCTTTGCTTTATTTTTCTGCTACTTTATTTATTGAAGTTCACTTCACATTGTTCAGAGTATTTCTTATTTCACACATAAATAAAAAATATTTGTTTATATGAACATATTTCATGTAGAAACATAAAAAAAAACTCTTTAATTAACTCTAGTTATTCTACATAAATTTCTATGAAAACTTGTAACCAATTTGGCAAAACGATACAAAACTTTTGGTTTACTCAAGCGGTAAGTAAAGCCATATATACCAATGGGGTATCGGCGTCAGGTTTTCGAAACATTGCACATTTTCTCATGTAGAAATTAGGACTGCGAACAAATTTATTAAATTGTTTTTCACTTGACCTTATATCAATGAAAAATGCAACGAATGGTCGAGACAATGTGTTGAAGAAAAGCATAGCGTAGTAAATTCACTCACTGACTAATTGAAAAGATTTGACCATGTCCACCTCGATATAGTAGTTCCTCTACCTTCTTCAGAAGATACAAGTTATTATTTGACAATGGCAGATGAATTCATACAATGGCCAGAGGCTGTTCTAATTACAGATATCACAGCAGATACAATTGCGACAAAATTCTACGAGAATTGGATACAACGTATTGGAGAACCTTCGCGATTCACAACGGATTAAGGATGGCAGTTCAAAAGTAATATATCACATCAATTAGCTCATCCACAAGGGATTGAAAAATAGAGACCACTCCTTACTATCCACAATCGAACGGCCTCATCGAAGAATTCCACAGTCCACTGAAATCTGCCTTAATTGCATCGTACATTGGACTACAATGCCAACCATATTATATTTACATTAAGTATACAGGGAGGTTAGTACGTTCGCTACATGTTATGCTAACTATGCGTGACACTGCGGGGGGAGTATGTGGCGACTAGTTACATCCTGCCACCGGATGTATCAACCGATAGACTAGTCACAGCAAGAAAAAAGAAGAAAAGAACTAAGCATTTTGGGTACCATATTTTGTGTTTTGTAACTTTTAAGCCAACTAACTTTTTCTGATTGAATAACTTTAAAAAAGTGTTACTATTATCACTAAACTAATAATAATAACTCAATAAACTAATGTCCCGTTTTGAGTCAAAGAATAAATATTCCACAAATGTCCACAAAATATTAAATAGTCAGAATAAATAGTCCACAATGTATTAGCTCAGTTTATCATTTACATCTAATGAAGTCACTGTGTTGGCAAAACAATATTGTTATGTTTTAACTTAATTATAGTGAAAATCAGAAAACTACTTACTTTTATTTAAATTATGTATTCAGATTTCATCATTGATTAATTGATTGATGATGTAAATACATAGATTGGTTATGTTTTCATCTATTCTGTGTCTGATTAATAAGAAAAAATGAATCTTCTTTTTCGAGTAAATAATCAATATTGGTCAACCCGATACTGATGATACCAAGCTCACACTTTTCAAGAAACGTGTTTGAATGTTTCTGAATGAATTTTGAAAGTGCTATACCAAGACACTTTTGGTTTTTTGATTTCACAATGATAAAATTCAGATACTCAGTTCATAATTTTTAAATTTTACCAAGTGTAGTGTAACATATGAAACAGCATCCGCACCATCCTCCTCTCCTGACATCTTGATTTGGATTCTTACAATCGTCGTACTTGAAGCAATCGCATTTGACAGAGTCACATTCATTTTTTCGACAAACTAATAAACATTGGACAGATATAAAACACAAAAGGAAAAAGAAACCGAACAGTTTGTACATCTTTATGCCTAGTATTATCGAAAATATAGACCACGTATGATCGAAAAAGTTTTCAAAATGTGTTAGATCAAATAGGAAAATTATGAACGACAGTAATTTCTGTTTTGATAAGGTACGGAATGACGAAATTCTCTGAAAAATATTGCAAATAATGTACATTCCGGCGATATGGAATATCTATTTATTTCTGCTGATACTGAAAATAACTAATTGACATGTAGTAGTTAATTCTCAATAAATATTAACAGCAACTTGGAAAATCATTAAAAATATGATATTTTGCAGGCAGAATGTGTATTTTATGAAATATTTAACGGCGATATGGAATATCTATTTATTTCTGCTGATACTGAAAATAACTAATTGACATGTAGTAGTTAATTCTCAATAAATATTAACAGCAACTTGGAAAATCATTAAATATATGATATTTTGCATACATAATGTGTATTTTATGAAATATTCAATGGACTACTGCTACCAATCAAATGAAACCTCTTGAAATATGTGTTGTATGAAACCTATAATTTTTTATAATCGCGATCGGAAAAATGCGGTAATTTTTTGTCCTTCTCACTTATTTTTATGAATTCAGAACACACTTTCATAAAATATCATATTCTGCGTTTACAGCGAAGTCGAATATCTGAGACAGAATTTTTTATTAAGAGAAAAAATAAACCTTGTTCTTGACACCGTATTCGTTTACTGGTTGCAGTTTCGTAGTTTTATTACATTTTGAAATGTAGATATATAAAACTACATAACAGTAAAACTGAAGCAGCATCAAAAATAATTACAGTCATAGCAAACAAAGAATATTTTTCAACTATATCATAAATTTTTATTAAAAAAGAGTTAGATACTATTTGAAAAATGCTAATCAGTATCAAATTGAAGTTTCTCTGTTTGTGAGCAGAGACATTCATATGATTATAAATGACATATAGGTCGTATTATTTTTGAGTTCCATAACATCATTTATTTCTCACAAAAATACATGAGTTTCTGTGTTATTATCACATTGAATTCTAATTGGCTCCTCAAAACTTTAACAAAGGTTGGGGAATCAAGTCTTACCTTTTATTAAACCTTGATTAATAGTAGCCGTTCATTTTTGTAATACTTTCGTAATACCTCATTGCACTATTGTTATTGTTAATCTATTTTAAATCAATTATTGCGTTGTTTGCTTTACGCTCTCCAATCAGTGACAAAAATGCAGCTAAGCATCAGGCTGTTTATCGACGTAGAATTATTTTGAACACATATCCTCAGTTTTTCCATATCAAAGCTCTTCAGTAAATGTTTTTTAAGATATGGTGCGAGTTCAAATATAAATTCATGCAAGTGTATTGCAATAACAATATTTGAGCACGTTATTTACAACTATTATTGTTGAAATTTTTCGTTTTCAAATACTTTTACATATTTATATCTATTCAAAGAAAATTATACAATCAGCATTTTACGGCCATTGGGTTTGTAATCGATCTACATTACACAGCACATATCATTAATTGAACTACTTAAATCATAGACAAACTCAAACACCAATGCCTTCAGCGGGGTTCGAACCCGAGTTCTACCGCACCATAGTCGGGTGTTCTACCGACTAAGCTACGGAGATTGTCACTATTTCCATCGCAAAATTAAGTTTATGACTAATTATTAGGTTCCTTTAAATTCTTTAGTTCAATCTTGAGTTTTCTCATTTCGACTTCTATATTTTCGAGATTAGGAACCATCTTTTTGTATTCGTTTTCATTCAACTCTGATTATTGCGGCGTTTCTAATATCGAATCAATTTAATTCATTGGCCGGTACTTGGAGAAAATCATTATGCATAATGAAACACAAATTAAAATTCAAGTATACATCCAATAAACTAACATATGTTAATTTATGGAATGAAAAAAAAACATTCGGCTGAATTGCATAAAATTACATGGTGCTTAGTTATTACTGCGGGGCCGGTCTCCGTGGCCTGGTCGGGAGAACACCCGACTATGGTGTGGAAAAACTCGGGTTCGAGCCCCGCTGAAGGCATGGGTGTGTGTGTTTATGATTTAATTAGTTTGATACTGGCCCAATGGCAGTTCGGAACCGGACCCAAAAAATTGTTTTGGGGTCGTTACCCCAATCTCAAAAGTTGAACTCTGAAATGATTATCAAGAAAAAATAGCTATAGGTCATTATGTGAAACTGAACCAAGTGTTTTATCACTCCATTTTTCACCGAGAGAAGCGCATTTTTCTAAATTTCATTCAATAAACTCAATGTACCCATTCATGGATATTCTGTTCGTATTCTTTTACAGTAATTCCTTCATTTTTCAAACGTGTTTCGAAATTCTGCATTTAGCTTTTTTATTCTTTTTTCAGTAACGAGAAGAATTCGAGAGAGTTAAACTAGTTTTTTTCTGGAATACATCATTTATTTATGATTTTCTAAAGTTAATGATTAAATATACATTGTTATTGGGCAGATCCAAAACGAAAAACTTTGTAGATACTTCTTGATAGCCATTGATTATAAAATACCCTGTGCAAAAAATATTTTTGGAATACGAGTGTCGAATAATCCATTTATATCTAACACAATGCAAGAAAATATCCAATTTCTCCAAAAATATCTAATACTTCCCCAAGCCGCATATTTGGGGAGCTGAGAAATTTGCATACTGAATTACGACTCACGTAACAGTTTAATTTTTCTTTTTAATCAATTCTGGAGAACGTGCAGAATTACTGAAGTTATAGCTGAAATAATCAAAACTCCAACGAAAAATAATGTGAATATTTTTGTTCACGGTTCGGGATGTACTATCCACTTTAATGGTTTTTCCAATTTTGAATTTCTGATTAAGAGTGAAGTTGTCGATTCTTGGAATAACCGTTTTGTACTTCGAAAATTATATATATTAAAAAAATATATCCAGCGACATTTTTGTCTATTAATGAATAGTACACTTTCTAGCTTCTGTACCTATAGATAAGTATGAGATTATTTCATTGAAATTTCGAACCATTCAGTCATTTGTAATAAAAACTTTTTCATTGAATAAAACTGCATATTTGAATATTAACAATCCAAATCGCCATAACTACAATATAACTGAAAAACACGATTTGATTCCAATAATGCAAAGTTGCATCAACCGAGAAAGATAAGAACTATTGAGAAATTTATAAATATTTTATAAAAACATTTTTCTATATAGTGTTATTGGCAGTTGATAATCGTAAACTGTTTTCAATATTTATAAGCATTAACAGGCTTCATTATATGAAAATTTTTTATTAAGTTAACTGAAAAACTTTTCAACAAAATATATCTTTATCAATTCAGCATTTGATAAAGAAGTCGTATTTCGAAACGTCGTCATGCGTATTTTATATTAAATTATGAGAAAATTCAAAATATTGTTTTATTATGGATATTAACTTTCTCCAAGTATCGGTTTCATCAATTATTATCAATCTGATGAAGCCACTGTGTTGGCGAAACGATATTGTCATGTTTTTGAACGAATTATAGTGAAAATCGAACTACATAGTTTCATTTAAATTATGTATTTAGATTTTCATCAAGTATCATCCGAGTCGATTAATGATTCAAAATGTTTCAATATAATGCCAACATTATAAACTCCTTCGAAGTTGAGAATTGTGTTTTGAAATGAAGGTTTACCGAATGTAACATTGAGGAGTTCGACTCCAAAAATCAAGATGTACGAGAAGGTATTCATTTTCAGTTGACGTTCCAACGTAGAAGTTCTGCAAATTCAAATATTCTGGAAACTTGCAAGGATTTTGTTTCTACTGTTTTTTTTTTTCAATTTCAATAGCCCAATCAGGTTGGCCTCACTAAACGCATAAATGGACTCGAAGAACGACGATCTAAGATGAGTTTAACCAATTATCTCATAACGGGTGTTTTTTTCAGAGGTAACTTTAAATTGCAATAAAACAACGATGGATCATTCGATTGACAAGAACTTTTTTTTATTCGAATGATAATCTTATGGCATTACATTTTAAATATGATTTCTTGCATATGACCGCTACGGCTGGCTCGGAAGTAGTCCAAACTGGACGTCCAATTTTCGATGACTTTCATAAGCGAATTTTGTTTAGCGATGAAGCGCACTTCTGGTTGAATGGTTACGTCAACAAACAAAACTGCCGCATTTGGAGTGAAGATAATCCTCAAGTGTATGTCAAAACACCGTTACATCCACAAAAACTGACTGTTTGGTGCGCTTTATGGGCTGGTGGAATCATTGGTCCGTACTTCTTCGAAAACGATGATGGCCAGAACGTTACAGTCAATGGTAATCGGTATAGAGCCATGATTACTAACTTTTCCATTCCTGAATTGAACAACCTTGATGTCCACGAGCTGTGGTTTCAACAAGACCGCGCAACATGTCACACAGCTCGTGCCACAATCGATTCATTGAAAGACACGTTTGGCGACCGCCTAATTTCACGATTTGGACATGTGAATTGGCCTCCAAGATTTTGTGATTTAACACCGCTAGACTACTTTCTGTGGGGCTATATAAAGTCATTGGTCTATGCGGATAAGCCACAAACGCTCGACCATTTGGAAGACAATATTCGCCGTGTTATTGCCGATATACGGCCACAAATGTTGGAAAAAGTCATTGAAAAGTGGACGTCCAGATTGGATTACATCCGAGCCAGCTGTAGCGGTCATATGCCAGAAATCATATTTAAAATGTAATGCCACAAGATTATCTTTCGAATAAAAAAAAATTCTTGTCAATCGAATGATCCATCGTTGTTTTATTGCAATTTAAAATTCTATACCTTTAAAAAACACCCTTTACTACATATACTTCTGTAGAGGGTATATATGAGGACATATACTTCTATTCATTTATACCGCAGGTGTATATCAACTAACATATCATACTAGATCTATATATACACACTAATTTATAATTTCTATATAATTCTGTTCAAATAATAAATGGAATTCACCTTATTTTAATTCAAAAATTTATTTACATGAGAGTATATTAGAGAAAAGTTTTCACAATGTTTGAGTTCTCTTTACACATTTGCCATTCCTACAAGTCAAACCTGATTTGCATCCGGATGTAGGTGTATCACCTAAAAGATGGAAGTGGCATGTTTCATTCTCATCTGTAAAAAAGGGAAATTTTTATACATAAACGTCTAAGTTGATATCTTTCGTGAAAGGATATTATTATGCAGTATTTCAAATTATTGAATGTTCATTCTAGTAGCTAACAAATCATAAAAGAATTTATATACTTTGATCTGAATATATACTATGAATGAAATATTTAAGAAAAAGAACACTAGAAAATTCATTCCAAAAATTCAAATTAACCAAAAGAATGTAATAGTAGAAGTAGATATGTGAACGTGTACGATGTGATGCCTCCACTACCCTTCGAGGGATAAATGTTGGAAAAATGTTGAAATCGATGTCACACCTGATGGAAGTGCGAGACAGATATTTCGTTCTTTAAGCAACTCGTCGATCGAACCACGTCCATCGAAGTGAGGCAACGATTTCAATCCCCAAACGTCCTCTTATGATTCCAAGTGCAATACCGACAAGTAATAAATACTCCACAATTCACAATCAATAGAAAACATCTCTCAGATCATAGACACACCAAGCATCGAACGTTCACTTTCCTTATATACCTGTAGGTATCTACTAAATTGCAATGTCCATTTGACAAATATCATCAAATGATGTTTTCAAATGTCAATAGGTTGCGTTGGTAATAAGCCGCGATTGTTCCCGTATTTCAGGGGCCTATTTGGCCTTATTTTTAAAGAAATTATGTTTTTGTGTTTATGGCACTGAATTCAATATTTAAGAAAAAGAATACTAGAACATTCATTAGAATTAAATCGAATTTTTTCATATTTTCAGTTTGAATAAAATTTGTTTTTCACGAAAACTAAAATAAATGGTAGAATATCAATTCTATTATCAATTTCCACTTTTTATTACAGAACTTCATTTTTATACACATCTCACATTCATTGAAGTAGATATTCTGGATTCGATTCACAGGTGAAGTGGAACTGCTTGTGTATTAGGTACCTACTGAAGAAGTTATCTTGAGTGTGTGAAATTCTCATGTTATTAAAATTCATAATACGACCTCATCCATATTATGAAAATTCAAATAGAAATTTTTTAGTGTCCTAATGAGTTAATGCAAAGAAGGTCCATTGAAAAACATTTTCCGAAAGTTGCCAAACGCCAAATAATTCAATGAGATTTTGATAATTCGTTTTCAACTCGTACCATTTCATCCAAATACTTCGATAAAAATTCAATTATAAGCAATACTTCAATTTCAGTTAACCTATTTCCACGACATATTAATTCAATTATTGCAACTCTATAACTGTGTCCTTTTTTGAACTGCTCATATTGAACTAACGCTTTTTTTAACGTTCTTTTCAAACCAAACTCCAACCCAAGTTATCCAAATTTGAGGTTAGCAACCCTTATTTGAATCATGTCTAATCGATAACTGTCGATCACAAATGTCACAAAAATAGGTCTCTCACCCAGATAAGTGTAACACACAAAACAGCAATTACACCGTCCACCCCTAATGATTTCTTGATTGGGTTTCTTACAGTCATCGTGATTTGGACCAACACATTTCACAGTATTGCACGCGTCTTTCGGACATGTTGGTAAAGAATTGATTGTAATAACACAGAACGCTAAAAGTAAACCTGCAACGATACACGCCATTTCAATTTCAGACAGATTACACACGGTTCTAATGAAACGAGAGTTCATTTATACTAGAGATAAGGCTATATAAGATAAAACGAAATAGCAAATATTATTCGTATCTCAATTTACATAACAAATATTTATATATTCATAATCATCAATATTAGCGCTCGTAAAGATAAACGAACGATAGATTTCAACATGTAAATTAACAGTGAATGTTCATTGCGGGTCAAACAATCAGCAAAAGGGATATTATTGATAAATGTTTCATATTCGAAATTGTCAACACTATTGCCACTAGGATAAATATTTTCACGAGTCGAGGTTTGCACAAAAGACTAAAATCACGTTTCTGATATTTTCCCGAAATGATTGAACCAATGGAAGTTTTTTCACAACTTAAATTGGTGGAGCAGCAGCGAAATTTCCATGAAGCAATTATAGTATGCAAAATTTTCATATAACAATCCCTTCAGTTCAGGTAAAAATATTAGTTAATTGTATTTTGTGAATGGGAAATAATATTTAATTTATGTATGTGCGGACTCAGTTTTTATTTTCCAATAAAAATTTCTTTCTCCTCATTTTTTAGAAGGAAACTTAAACTGAATAAAGTAAAAGCAGATTTTTTCACGTAGTTGGGTCTTTTGAAGCTGGTCCACACAAATTCTTTCATTAATTCAAGTTCACGAATTACGCGTGTTATGTTATCATGTAAGGCTTCGATCGTGTTCGGATTGTCCACATACACTAACGACATAACATAACCCCACAGGAAATATTCTAGAGGCGTCAAATCGCATGATCTTGGCGGACAATCCACAGTGCCATTTCGAGAGATGAACTGCTTACCAAATTCATCCTTCAACATATTCATTGTTTCACGAGTTTGGTGGCATGTGGCACCGTCTTGATGAAACCACATGTCAAGCAAGTTCAACTTGTCCAACTGGGGCAAAAAAAACATATCATGACTCGATATCGTTCGTTGTTGACGGAAACGTTTCTTCCATGGTCGTCTCTGAAGAAAAATGGACCGATGATGCCACCAGCCCATAAACCACACCAAACTGTCGTTTCTTCGGGATGCATCGGCAATTCTTGTATGGCATGTGGCTGCTCATCACTCCAGATGCGACAGTTTTGTTTATTTACATATCCGTTAAGCCAGAAATGAGCCTCATCGCTGAACACAATTTTTCGATAAAACAGCGGATTTTCGTTAAGCTGTTCTAAGGCCCATTCACCAATAATGAGACGTTGTGGTAGGTCATTCGGCTGCAATTCTTGCAGAAGTTGAAATTTATAGGCTTTCAAACCCAAATCAAAATGTGAAATTTTCCATGTGGTTGAGTAACACATGCCTAATTGCTGAGAACGGCGACGAATTTACATTTCACGATCCTTATTAACATTGTACGATACGGCTGCAATATTCTATTTAGTAAGCACTGTGCGCATGTGAGACAATTGCTTAATGTTCAACATAGTAAACTTCGTGGGAAATTCGGTGATAACAGAACGAATTGTTGATTCACCATGTCGAATATGGTCGTAACAAACGATACACATTTTTCACAGAGCACGAATTTTGATAGTAAATTTCAACAATTTCCAATCGTTGCTCCTTTGTATGACTTACTCTGATTAAATGACAGAGTAGACTGAAAACCTTTCACTTTGACAGATGACGTTTGGATGCCATTATCAACCAGTGCCGCCAACCTGAAAAACTTAACTCTTAAAAAATCATACGTTATTTTTTTTATTATATCGATATGTACGAAAGGCTATAGAAGCACATATAGCAAGCTATATAACACATCTCTATGATGTGGTATCAGTAGGTACATCACATTGAAAAATTGAGAGAAAATTACTGAAACGTTTTAGAACCTCTGAAATGATTGAGTATGTGAAAAGATACTCAATGGATAAAAATAGAAGTTGATAAATATGGTTGATTATTTCGTCGAAGAGAGACTTCAAATGAATAAATTGAATTTGTGCAAATATTCGATATAAAAAACTGGTAATTTTCAATCCATTGTTATTAAGTGTCTAACCTTGTAATGTTATTTGCAAATTGTGAGGTTGCTGTACCTACTTGGTTCAGTTTTATGTGGGGTGACATGCGATAGTCTACGTTATTGTTGTAGGTCAAATTTCCTATTGCTTTACCACTCTCATTATCATTAAGTTTCAGCCTCAATTTGCTTCATCAAATAATTCATTTCATTTTATATGATGTGCATATGTCACTTGAATTATGAATTGAGAATATCGATTTGGGTCTTATCACGGGGCATTCTCTAACTAATGAGCTTTTTGCGTTTACGCAATTGCAATAATAATTTTTGAGTACTGATATGACGAATGTACAACCAGTATGATAATAGTTTTTTGTTTTACTTCAGTGAAATGTTTGCTCGTTTATGTCAAAAGAATGTATTAACTGTCACATGTACTGATAGAAAAAACGAATGTGAAAATCCGAATTCAGAAATACAGGGAGATTGAAAGTGCCAGAGCTGCTTGATCTGCAATCTTATCTTGGTAAAATCAATTATTTCAAACTAATTAATTATTATTTTTTCATTGTAAATTATTTGAAATGAATTTCATGATTTTTTCGGAATTAAATTGTTGTCAAAGAAGTAAAAACAAAGTTGATTTATTACACAATCCGTGTAATGAAACTAAATGAATAATAACGAAAAATTATTAAATTAATCTGTATTTCATTCACAGAGACTAGTTCTGTGTACTGAAGCATAAGTTGTCATTTTCGCGGTTGAAAAACTTCCTCGCCTTCGTATTTTTATAGCTGACTTTCAACTACTTCAATCGATATAAAATGATTTTTGATAACAAAAAACTGAAAATTAAACTAGTTTCAAATATATGTATATATATATATATATATATATATATATATATATATATATATATATATATATATATATATATATATATATATATATATATATATATATCAATGTTTTTAGTAATAGCAGGTTTATTTTAATGTGAAAAACTCTATTCTCATCGACTTTTCGTTGTATATCACATTTTTGTCAAAACTAATAAATAATTCATTATTTATCAGTTTCAAATAATTATCATAAATAATAATTATTTATTAGTTCTGACAAAGTTGTGATATACAACGAAACGTCAACGAGAATTATGTTTTTCACATGAATTTTTGACCATTCAGTTTAGCAATATGTAGGGTATAAAAGGCAACAAAATAAGAGACGTTTGTTAATAAAAAATAATGTTAGTTAGCTCATTTTTAATGCATAAACTCTAATTGTAAGTAGTTTTATTTTTTACATATTCAAAATGACCATTGTAATCATTACTTTGCAGCTTGTTTTTTCTCCTGAAGAAGACACAAAAAAGTGTCGAAATATCGAGAATTGTAATGAAAAAATGAGTTTTCAAACACTTCACAAGACCGATTATTCCCGTTACCTAAATTCTACTAAGTACCGTACGGTCGAGAAATTACCTTTTATATATTTTTTCAAATAACAGTAGTTCATGCAATTTTTCTCGTTTTTATACAGTACTACCTGCTGTGGTGCTTTTTGCGAAAATTATTGCGAAACATTGAGAAATATTGATGGAAAGATTTTTTTGCAAATTGAATTTCTTCAATTAAAAGTTTGCAATTTTAGGTATAAGATCGAACAATTAATTTCCCATTCATTTGATGTTTCTCAGGAAAAGCAAATTTTTCGTTTGTGAAGTACCAGCATCATTTTGATGTTTTTGAGAGCGAAATTTTCTGAAAGAAGAAAAAATTAAAGTAAATAACTGCGAATGAAGTTCGTAGACTGAAAATCAATCTTTGTATCCCATCAAGCAAAAAAGGAAGTGAAATAGCTGGGAGATCAATCGATTCAAGTAGAAGGGCTGATCTTGGAGAGTGTATATTTCAGAACACCTATGTGTTCATCGAATTGTTTTTGAAATATTATAGAGTTATCATGATTTACATTGGAATTATTTCACTTTTAGATATTCAATCTCAATAAAATTAATTTAGAACATTAATTTCCAACCCTTGTTTCTGAAAGGAAGTATTTGCAATTTATTTTCGGCATGTTCGAAGTTTTGGAAATGCCATATGTTCATATCTACATCTAGTGCTGAATAGGTGAGAAACATTTCGTTTTATTTCTATGTGAGAATTATTCAAATCTAATCATCCTCTATAACTCATCGAAGGATTAGCTAATTAGTAACTATAACCTAATCCATCTTATGGATTACTGAAATTCGTTTTAAGTTTTATAACATTATATCAAAATTTAATACAAGTTTGTCATTTTAAAAAATTGCGATGTCGACTCCTCAAGAAAACTTTATAGTCAGGATGAAATGAAATAAATAGAGAATATTGAAATTGAACTCAATATTATACATATCCTCATCATTTGTTATATGTTTTGAATACTTCTATCCCACAAAGAAAATAATAGGTACTTCACAAATCAATCCCACCAACAGAAGCGAAGCAAAAATGGATGAACCCAGAGTTGTGAAAGACATGAGCATGATAAAAAAAGATTCAGGGGAGATTTACTCGGTCAAAAATTAAAAAAAACGAGACATAATAAGAAATACTTGTCGAAAAATCACTGACTGAACAATTCTTCATACGACTAGTTTCGCCTTTTACGGTATTATCAAGAATGATGATAGTGATTTTTAGACAAGTATTTCTTATTACCTCACATTTGAATATGAAATATGACAGAGTTGATTCATCGTCCATTGATTTTATCAATAAAAAAAAACTTCTTTCAACCAAATCACATGTACATTAAAAGATGACCTACAAGTATAACAAAACAGAACAGAGACTGAAGGAATGAATCAAAACAAAGGAATAACGATAGAACAAGAAATAAAATTGAGAACATGCAAAAATACAAACGGGAGTTATTTATAGGTGATTGTAGAGATATTAACATAATGAAGAGTAGTCATGACATTTATTATCATCACGCGGTGTGATAATAATAAACAGATAGGTGTTCTGTGTTACAAGGATATTAGGGCACTATTCCATTGTCTATAGATAATTTTATATCGTATATTCGAACATCGAATATAGAGCAAAAATCATACTTAAATTCACACACATACAGTCACACACGCCTCAAATCACCAGGCCCGCATTCGCATAAGTCAATTACACGATAAAAAGGCTCAAAGATACCAGAAATTTCATGAAGTCGAGAAAATGCTGGAACATTAGTACGAGTCAGAAGCGGGTAAAAACTTTCATATTTCGACTAAGTACAATCTTAACATGGAAATTTCTCAGGGAAAGTAGAGAAGAACAGTCGACAGCATACTTAATCACTTTGTACAGGAACACAATTCCTGAATATTTTCTACGTGTTTGAAATAATGGACCATTAGGTCTGGTAATGAATGGCTCATAAGCTTTACCTCGTTCTGGATTTACATATATAGTTTCTAGATATATATATATATATATATATATATATATATATATATATATATATATATATAATATATATATATATATATATATATATATATATATATATATATATATATATATATATATAATATATATATATATATATATATATATATATATATATATATAAATATATATATTTATATATATATATGTATATATATATATATATATATATATTTCTTAAAATTGATTTATTGCCTGTTTATAAAATCGAAACTAATTAGTTTTGACAAAGTTGTAATATAACAACGAAACGTCTTCAAAAATAAACATTTTCATATCAAAAAAGCCTGTTATTGCTAAAAACTTTCAAAATAATACATATTTATATATATATATATATTTATTCATATATGTATGTATATATATATATATATTTTTTTTTTGAAAGTTTTTAGCAATAACAGGCTTTTTTGATATGAAAATGTTTATTTTTGTTGACGTTTCGTTGTTATATTACAACTTTGTCAAAACTAATTAGTTTTGATAAAGTTGTAATATTACAACGAAACGTCTATACTAAACGTCTATACCTTCTACCGAACATGAAAGGAAAAGCAAAACTGTTCATTTTTAGACGTTTAGACTTTATTTTAGAACTTCTATTATAAGAATAAATCACAAACGGATGTTTGGTATCTTTTAATAAATCCTTTATATGTCCATTTTTTTTATTTTTTTTATTTCTAGATATAAAAGGAATAAAAATTAGGTATGTACGACCCCTGCGCAGAAATGTTGTAGAACGGTGTAATTAATAACATGTGTGAAAACTTATCTGCATCAATCGTTTATGAACTGATAAATTATATTGGAATATTGTTTTATATGGATTTGCTATGTGTTGTGATAGGAGAATTCAGAGGTCGATGTAAATTTACCACTTATCTCAACTCGATTTATGTATGTTAATTGTCAATTCAGGAATTCAGGTTGTGATTGTAAGATGCTTTTATTTGTAGATTGCCTTGATGATGAATTGAATAAATTCGAAAGCTTGGCTTAATAAGAAAGAGTTTGTACTTATAGCTCATAAGGTCTAAACAACCCTTATATTGAATTAATATATATATATATATATATATATATATATATATATATATATATATATATATATATATATATATATATATAGAAAACGAACACTAGAACATTTGAACTAGAAAAATTGAAATTTATCAGGAGAATGTAATAGTGGAGCTAGATATGTGAACGTGTACCATGTGATGTCTCCATTATCCTTCAAGGGATAAATGTTAGAGAAATATTGAAATCGATGCCACATATATATATATATATATATATATATATATATATATATATATATATATATTATCGGTGGCATATATATATATATATATATATATATATATATATATATATATATATATATATATATATATTATTATTATTATTATTATTTCGATTGTTCCCCATGAGGAGAGCGACTGAACTTGAATTCGCAATCGTTAGGAATTTTGCTTCATCTTTTTTGCCTCCCAAAAACGCTTCATCCTCTCTGAATGCTCTTTCTTCCGTTCATCTGTCCACTTTACTCCAGGTTGACGATTTACTTTTTGCTCAAACTTTATATGTGCGATTTTATAGCGGCATTCAGTGCGATCTTCGAGATTTTTTATATTGATCTGTTGTAGATCCTCTTGGACCTCTTTTAGCCACTCTGTTCCGCATTTACTATTCATAATTATATTGAGTAGTTTCTTCAGTATTCTGGACTGTTTCATTCTGTAGACATGTGCATAGAACTTTGCTCGTCGTTTTCTGATTTCTTCCGTTATTGTATTAGTCTTTTGTGACAGTTCATTTTGAGGTCTTTTCATCCAAATACCGTTTCTATTGATTGGCCCGTAAATCTTTCTGAGAATTTTTCGTTCTTGTTTTTCTATTTCTCTAATTCTTGAATGGCCGCCAATAACCATTGTTTCAGCTGCGTAGATTGCTTCTGGAAGAATCGTTGTGTTATAATGCCTCAATTTGGCGCCTCTCGAAATGCACTTTTTGTTATAGTGAGCCCATGTTAGTTTGTAGGCCCTTTGGAGCTTGGTTATTCTCTGTTCATTAGCGATTCGGTTTAAACCTGAGGACTGTATAACTTCCCCGAGGTATTTAAAATGGCCTACTTGCAGAATTGCACCATGTTTTGTCATAAGAGAAGATTTATCTTTTGGTTTTCTTTCCATGTATTTGGTTTTATCATAAGAAATTTGTAACCCGGTTTTCTGCGCAATTTCATGTAGTTTTTCCACGGCGCGAATATATATATATATATATATATATATATATATATATATATATATATATATATATATATATATATATATATATATATATATATATATATATACCTATATATATATATATATATATATATATATATATATATATATATATATATATATATATATATATATAGATAAAAATATGAAATGAAGAGGATATGATATCACCTCTAATCCACTTGTAAAAGATGAAACATTTTTCTCATTTGGAAAAGTTTCGTTGTTTTCTGTTGTAAGAGTACGTATATGGAAAGTTGAAGAGCACTGTACGTGGTCTTCAAAACTAATAACCGAACTTTCCCGCAAGAAAAGTTCACTAAGTCTGACAAGATATTGAACGTTTAGTGCTATGTTTTGAAACCACTTGGTAGAAACTTTAACTGAAACAATTTAATCATTTTTCTCTGGAAATTATTGTTCTCAACAAGACCAAAATCTGATTGATTCAGCGATTAACTTGTTTCTAATATGCCTACGATAACAAGAAAGATATAGCAAATCTAAAGTTCTGGGGAAAAATTAAAAAGTATAATGTATGACGCTGACTCATAGTTGAAAAAATATTAGTAAATATTGAGTATTATTTTAGCAATAGCTATTACAAAATCATAGGTATATACATTCAGGTTCAAAATATATTATTCACAATTATATGTTTAAAACGAACTTAGCTAATTTAAGCTTGAATAATTTAAGGTTACTAATTGTATTTATGGAGCTAGGAAATTTATTGAATGCGTTGAATCTTTCATAAAATATACTATTCCTATGTTTTAAAAGCTTACAAGCTTGCATGTGAAAATTGTCAGAATTTCTTATAATATAACTGTACACATCACTGACACATGTTACATTTTGTATTATATTCTATATGGAAACAATTCGTGTCTAACTTCAAATATAAATATATATGTAGCAAAAAGTATTCTCTGTTTGACTGACATGAGTTTCAAACAGTTGAGCATGCTTTGGATTGAAGTATATCTATAACATTTCAAAATTGTTTCCATAGCTCTATTCTGTAACTTTTGTAACTGTTGACTTTTTCTTGACTCAATCCCATTAACAGAATGGAACAATATTGGAAGAGTGGCATTATTATTGACCTAAGAGCAATAACTTCGAGCTAATCTGCTTTTTTTAGCCATACATAAGAGTGACATTACTAAATATAAAGAAAGAGGTGCATTTGCAGAACATGCACATAAAAAAGACCATAGAATAGATTTCGATGAGGTAGAGATATTGAAGAAAGAACCAAATTATCACAAAAGAACCATGCACGAAATAATACAAATAAAAAAAATGCGAAGCCACAATCAATAAAAAAACTGATATAAACAAACTAAGCAATATATACTCATACCTTCTTAATGAAATTTAAGATTATGGCAGTTGGATGATTCGAGATATAACTGAGGCTGATTCCATGACAAATCAACTAAACTGACGAATGACATGTGTCTAATATATGTTATATTGATGATTCATACTCAACTGGGTACAGTGTTTAGAAAATTCTAATGAATTAACTATTTTAAAAATTTCTTTTACATAATTTACGTACTTCTTTTACATGTTATCATTATCACAGTTTCTGTTGTAGATGTGTCATGTTTATATTTTAACCTCAAATTTGGTAAGGTTATTATAATTTTACCATTTTAACATGTTCTGTTTGACACTTTTTGTTAATTGTAGAAGTCCTGAAGATGCAATAAAATATTGCGAAAGCGTGGCTAAGAAAGAAGAATACAAACAATATTTGCTCAATTGAATCGAAAACACCCTATCCTCGCTTACTATATCATTAAATACTACTCTGAAAACTATATATATATATATATATATATATATATATATATATATATATATATATATATATATATATATATATATATATATATATATATATATATATATATATATATATATATATATATATATATATATATATATATATATATATATATATATATATATATATATATATATATATATATATATATATATATATATATATATATATACATTAATCAGAAGGAGTATTGCCTGGTAATTTAAATGTAATTGTATGGGTTATAGGCAAATGAAAGGCCACTATGAATAGGTTTTATTCAATTTGGATGCCTGGTCTATATTTCGATTGTGATTACAATCTTCATCAGGACTCTGAAAAACATTTACATACAATTATACTTGTAAAAATTATGTTTAACAACTTACGGCAAACTAAGAATAAAAGGTATGGCCAACAACCATCCAACAGGAATATGTTATTTAAAAAATAATAATAATAATAAACAGTAAAATAAGCAGAATTTAAGACAATTAAAACAATAATCAGTAGAAATTGAAATTGTAGATATGAAAATGTTTCCGTATGATAACCAAAATTAACAATCGAATGATCAATTCCTGTCAATTCATTCGATATAATTTTTAATTCATAATTTTTACAAGTATAATTGTGTGTAAATCTTTTTCAGAGTCCTGATGAAGATTGTAATCACAATCGAAATATAGACCAGGCATCCAAATTGAATAAAACCTATTCATAGTGGCCATTTGCCTATTTACAATTACTATAACCCATACAATTACATATATATATATATATATATATATATATATATATATATATATATATATATATATATATATATATATATATATTGGAAAATTCAGGGCGATAACTCAGGCCATAGTCCCAGAATTCCGTGTGGAAATCAATGAAGGGTACAATTGGGTGTTGAAGCGACAAAGGACGCGAACATAATTGAAATTGAATTCATGTCCTTATTTACCCGAGAAAATTAATTTGTTTCTTAGTAGAACACCATTTCTCATCTCCCAATTGTGGGTGCACCTACATATAGCAAAGTTCTCTCTGCCTGTTCCGCCAAGGTGGAAAACAAAAAGTCGTGAATAGTTTACGGAGTTACTTCGGCGATGACTTTAACGAAATTCTATGTAAAAGTTTGTGTAGTAAACTCAATTTAACTGTAACTCGTTCTAGACGGGTCCTTAGATGTCCGAGGGATTCGAACGGATAAGGGAATAGGGCATTAGGTTGACATTTGATCTGTTTTGCAAGTTAAATTCGCTACCAGCCCGCCGAAATGATAATACTTGCTCGTCGTGCATAAGGCACGACTCGCAGCGATAGAAATTAGGGTTGTATTAGATATCAATCGTTTGGCCCCTTTTCGATGAAGAATGGTTCTTTTTCGAAGCTATCATTTTTCAAATATAAATTGGGCTTCCGTTCTTTGTTGTTTGTGAAAAAAAAGACCTTCAAATAACTGAATATCTTCCGAGAAATATTCAGAATTTCTGCGACAGAAAATAAGGATGTATTATTTTTACTCGAGCTAAAGGTCGTATCAGACTGAATGAACACCTTGGAAAACTGAATGTAATTCAAAGATGAATTTTAAAAATTATAACTGTGAAGTCTATGCGATATTCAAGTAAAATTATCTATCGAGTACTTGGTACAGGTTATTTCGGAAAAATATCCGTTTCACAACCATATCATTCACACAGGAATGATCTAGCAGAAAAAATTCCACAGAAAGATCAAAGAAAATGATCCACCTTAAAACTTCAAAGTGAGAGAAGATGAAAGGACGGCTTTCCTTTCACTATTTGGTGTTTAAGCTGTTTGTTTCTACTATCACGTTTCAAAAAATACAAAAAAGGATTGGTGGACGTTATCGGAATACAATAATATCGAAAATTAAAATATGTCAATGAGACTTATTCCTTCTTCTCTGATGTGATGTTTGAACTTGTGACTAACCGTGATTAAAGCCTTATTATAGATGAAAAGTTTTGTGAAATTTAGTTTTTAATGTTTCATCATCATTATATTATACTATAATTCAGTTTCAACGCAATACGGAAATGAAATTTTTAGTAGAATTGACCACCTCAGTGGTGAATAATTTTTTAACGAGATTCAGCTGCATATGCAGCATTTGCCTACAAAAAATTTTTAAATAACACCTTCTACAACTAAATTCTGAATTCTTGATGGCGGTTAATGTGTTCATTGGGACGTCTGTTTGTGTTCTGACAGTGCGGTCCTTGATTCTGTAGGGATATTGTCAATGTTATTCGATGGAAGAAAACATATCACAGAATAGTATCACTATTCTGTGATCACATTGGGACGCCCCACCATCAACTGTCAATATATAAAAAGGGCTACCAACTTGCAATCTATGTCTTATCGTGTGTGTCATATCTATGTTCAACAATCTGTCATTCTAACTTCCATCGAGTAACAACAAGAACAACCACGTGTTCAATAGTTCGTTAAATTTATATATTTGAGATTATTAACAAGGAACGAACTATTGAACACGTGGTTGTTGTTGTTGTTACTCGATGGAAGTTAGAATGAAAGATTGTTGAACATAGAGATGACACATACGATAAAACATAGATTGCAAGTTGGTAGCCCTTTTTATATATTGACAGTTGATGGTGTGGCGTCCCAATGTGATCACAGAATAGTGATACTATTCTGTGATATGTTTTCTTCCATCGAATAACATTGACAATATCCCTACAATTCTTTTACGATTGTTAGGTTACCTCAACTTTTACATTTTTATGTTTCATTGTTTAAATTTGATTTTGTGCATTATTATGTGTTTTTTCCTTTTGCGTACACTGCTTCTTGCAGTTTGGTCAAACATTCAGCCTAGTTAGCCGTAAGATGTAATACATTTTTCATGACATTTTATTTAACTTAATTCGTAGAGTTCTGATGAAGAATATAAATATATTCGTAATATACACCAGAGTAACAAACTGGTTATGTATCAATTATAGGGGCCCTGTTTTTGCCAAGAACTCATATATGTAACTAAAATAAGACAAATTCATCAATTCTTAAAGAATCATGAAACAACGTAAAAACAATCTCAGGCCGGTGTTCAGATGTTATTCAACGATACATCTGTTCTGCCACTCAAACCCTGAATATATATATATATATATATATATATATATATATATATATATATATATATATTATATATATATATATATATATATATATATTGAAAAGGAGTATTGCCTGGTAATTTAAATATAATTGTTGTGGGTTATAGGCAAAAATAAGAGGCCACTATGAATAGATTTCATCCAATTTGTCTGCTTGGTCTATATTTCGACTGTGTTTACAGTCTTCATCAGGACTCTGAAAAAGATGTTCATACAATTCCACTGATAAAAATTGTGATTTACAACTTACGGCTAACTAGGAATAAAAGTTATGACCGAAAACCATCAAACAGGAATGTCTCTTTTTTAAAATTAAGCTGAATTAAAATATAAATGTAAAAATATTATATATTAAAATAAATTAAACTCTTGGCTTAATGTTTCACGATTTATTTAACAATATGTATAGTCAACATGTTTCGAGCGTTAGCTCATTTTCTCAATCTCATTCTTCAATCTCATTAATTAAAAATATTATTATGTACTAACTAAAAACAGTGGTAGGTGAATATCAGAATAGAAATGACAGGAACACAGAGAAGACATTGACACTGAAAACCGAACACAGAGGCGAGAGAGTAAAATCACTGTAGTAACAAATGTCATATTGCACACGTAACACATAAAAGTCTATTAAAGTTGTGAGATGTCTGCGAAGTTGCGAAGGTTACCTGAAATGATTAGAGAGTAAATAACTGTAAATGCAACTAAGTCTGGAAACGTCCGTCTTCTTATTGATACTGTTGGAGTTGTTATTAATGTGGACCATTTCAAAAAAATGGTTTTTCCAAAAAACATTTTTGGATACCAGAGTAGTTAGGTCCGAGGACAATATCATCAAGTTGGATTGGTATCAGAAGCCGTCTTCCTCTGGTAGATATCTGCACTTCCGATCTCACCACAATGTAAATATGAAGCTTATCATCATCAGTCAACTAAAAAACAGAATTATTAACATTGTTCACAAGGACTACTGTCAGAGCTCATTGTCACGTTTGGAGATCGTCCTGCTCGATAATGGATATCCAAGAATACTTGTGAGGATATATCTATGTAATTCAGTCATTAGTCCACTAGCTCTCATCTCTACAACAGATCTTGATATAGACCCTAACATGGACACACAAGCTCCAATAGTTAGATACAGATCTTTACCTTATTTCCATTCTCTCACGGCAAAACTATGTCACATTTTTAGTGAAATAGATAAGCTGAAAGTTGCCAAATACAACTTCATCACTGGCAAAAGTATTTTCACAAGACTTAAAAGATAAAATACCTCCATCTCTAACATCAGACTGCATCTACAGTGTTCCTTGCTTAGATTGTGAAGGAGTATATATAGGTCAAACGTCTCAGACCGTTAAAAGAAGAATAACTCTTCATAAGAGCGATGTTAGACTCCGCCCTGATAGATGTGCCTTAGCACTACATTCCTCACAACAGGGACATCTTTTTGACTTCGACAATGTAGGAATACTGGATGTAGCTGGTAGTTACCAGAAAAGGATTTTTTTGGAAATGGTCCACATTAATAACAACTCCAACAGTATCAATAAGAAGACGGACGTTTCCAGACTTAGTTGCATTTACAGTTATTTACTCTCTAATCATTTCAGGTAACCTTCGCAACTTCGCAGACATCTCACAACTTTAATAGACTTTTATGTGTTACGTGTGCAATATGACATTTGTTACTACAGTGATTTTACTCTCTCGCCTCTGTGTTCGGTTTTCAGTGTCAATGTCTTCTCTGTGTTCCTGTCATTTCTAATCTGATATTCACCTACCATTGTTTTTAGTTAGTACATACTAATATTTTTACATCTATAATTTAATTCAGCTTAATTTTAAAAAAGAGACATTCCTGTTCGATGGTTTTTGGCCATAACTTTTATTCCTAGTTAGCCGTAAGTTGTAAATCATAATTTTTATCAGTGGAATTGTATAAACATCTTTTTCAGAGTCCTGATGAAGACTGTAAACACAGTCGAAATATAGACCAGGCAGACAAATTGGATAAAATCTATTCATAGTGGCCTCTTATTTTTGCCTATAACCCACAACAATTATATATATATATATATATATATATATATATATATATATATATATATATATATATATATATATATATATACATATGTATATATATATATATATATATATATATATATATATATATATATATATATACATATGTATATATATATATATACATATGTATACATATATGAGTAATTGGGCCACTCTAATTGATACACAACCAATTTATGAACCTTGTCTATATTTCGAATATGCGCTTATATTCTTCCTCAGGACTCTAAAAAATATAAGTATGAAACAAAATGTTCTAAACAAAAAATTACATCTTACGGTAAACTAGGCTGAAGATGTAGACAGACTGTACGTAGTAGTGAAAATAATAGATGGTAAACAAAATGTTTTATCATTGAAATATAATATAAAGTTACAAACATTTAATGTCTCAACAATCGTATAGGAATAAACAATTTATCAGAGTCCAGAGAAATTTTGCAGAGTCCTGATGAAGAATATAACTATATTCGAAATACAGATAAGGTTAATAAATTGGTTGTGTATCAATTATAGTGGCCCAACTCTTGCCGAGAAACCTTTCTGAACATATATATATATATATATATATATATATATATATATATATATATATATATATCACTACATAGTATAAAGCAAAGTCGCTTTTTCTGTCCCTTTGTATGCTTTAATCTTTGAAACTACGCAACGGATTTTGATGCGGTTTTTTTTAATAGATACGAGTGATTCAAGAGGAAGGTTTATATGTATAATAACATCCACTAAATAGTGGAGAAGTACTGTTATTTTTGAGATTTCTAATGTGATGTCGTAAATAATTACATTTTTTCCGCATACATTGCAAACGCAGGCTGAACCCTACGAGTTTTATCAAAATAATGTACTAAGTATTGTACACATTAAAAAGGTCTACAGAAAAGTCCGTGATGGTATATGTCTATCTCTTATGAATAACCCACAATAACTTTTTTTTGTCATTTACTTTTTGCGACAAATAATAATTTTCGAAGCGATTTTAACCCATACAGCATTAATTCTTAACCAATTAAATACCTTGACTACATTGTTCATTTAATATAGATATATATGGCCCTTTACACCGTATGATTTAAGTGAATATTTTCGAAGATATTACAGATTTAAAAATTGCGGGGGCGTAGCGTTTGCGGCGAGCGAAGCCAGGGCGGGTCGCTAGTATATATATATATATATATATATATATATATATATATATATATATATATATATATATATATATATATATATATATATATATATATATATATATATATATATTTTATATATATTAATATAATTTTATCTTTATTCATCAAACAGATTTCGTTACTAAATGGTCAACTTCTGCTGACCATACGTAACTTTGTAATAGACAATATTTCATTTTGTTTTTAATTATCTGGTTATTGTTCAATAATGTGTCAATTCATTTTCATGTAATTTTTTCGTTGTGTATATTCGCTTATACTCTCTATTTTTTTCCCGTTCATTTTTTTCTTATTTATTATTATCTGTGTACAATTCTTCAATTCTTTGTAAATTGTAATTTATTTGTTATTTTTCCTCTGTAACTGGATGGATATCTGTTGGGAATAAATGTCTTATTATTATAATTATTATTATTATAAAGAACTATTATTATTATTATTAAACAACATCAATGTAATACTATGAAAACAAATTTGGAATTTGTGTATTCCTTTGGAACTCTAACATTGTGCAGACCTCTATCTAATTTCCCTTTATTCTCCTAATAGTAACCTTCAAAGTGACGTGTAGGCATACAAAACAGAACGTCATCATTCGATGTTTGGCATCGTCGAAAGGAAATGCGTTGAGTTTTTCGACAAGTAGAAATGATGTATTCACTTCCGATCGCTACGTCATTGATGGTGGTAATCCTGATTGATATATTGCCATTGCTTTGTTTGTGAAATTGATTTATTGAATTTGCACTGCCTGAAATGATGTTCCGATTCGAAATATTGGTATTGATGCACTGAGGGCTCATATTCATAAATGAATGGGCCGCAAATGCACGTTATATAAAAATTCTTGTGTTTACCCACAAATGTACATAACAGAGAGAGAGTTATTCTGGTATGTCAGTTGATTTCTCGCGTAACTCTTGGCCAAACACTTTGTAAGGTTGCATATAGTTGAACACACTTGGTTCGATACCAGAAAATTATTTAATTCACTGGACAAATGTTTTTGACAATTTTATAATTACAAGGCAAGAACAATAATTTAAAATTAACACACTCGGCTTAACTTCCACTAAATATATTAAAAACTTTACATATGTTTCGGGTGGTTGACCCATTATCAAGAATATACAATTTTATTGAGTAACATTGTTCGAAAAACTTTTTTATTTCTGTTTTTTCAACCGCTTGTGACAAAAGGCTTGAGAGGCAGGCCCTTGAATTAATCCTCAGATTAATAAGTAATGGTTATCAGAAATATAAAGCGCGTTTACTGTAAATGACTGCCGCGCTCGAGTACTTTTAAACACCTATTTTTTTTAAATTTTTAAAAATGTTTAAACACTCTCCTCCCCACTAAAATAGAAAACTTGAAATAATTTTTTTTTGAAACATGAACTTTCAAATCCAATAGGTCTCCATGACGCTCGAGTAACTAAAAATTTGGCATCCTGGCGTCCCCTACTAAAACTACTCTAGAAAGGTGTCTTCAAAAATATGAAAAAGTTCTTGTGATTTGAAACGATTCTAGCATTTTTTACGGGATATCATGATTCCCATGAATATTTGAGGTAAATTCTTTTCGAATGTTATATTCCTATTCATATCTTGATAAAATAAGGTTTTTCATTGCTAACTCTAGATTTTTTCCAACACTGATCACTTTTTCAATTCTCGTGTTTGTCCTCGAATTCCGTTTTTATCAAAATAGTTTGTTCGCTTATATACATATATAATTTCTGATTCTTTTTCATCTCTTCATAACAAAATGTATAAACCTATATTTACAGAACAAACCGTTTATGGAAAAACAGTTTTTCAGTTCATTTCGATGATATTCTATATATCAGTTCCAGTTCTATAATGCATTTTTTTGTTCTTCGAATTATTCGGTTTTTCTTCAAATTTTCTCAATGGATCCTCAGGTGATTGCCGTTGTCCCCAAGCTTTTATTTCTCTCTTTGTTGGTATCTTGAAAAACTCTTCAGAAGTGCTTCCCTGAGGTGCCATGCTAAGTGTCAAATTGAGGTGATATTCTAACTGCCCAATTGCATAAAAATGGCTCCTTCCGTAAGTGTAGTATGTTTGGCTCCTTTATAACGTCAGGTTTCATCTGATCTATTGATAATACTAATAATAATGACAATATTTATTGAGCTGAAGCTATACAAAAAATTTACATATTTTGAACTGTCAATTTTGAATCACATACCTACTTCATTATTCAAAATATACTTTCTTAGATCACGCTTAAATATCTTAAGACTAGTACTAGTTTTCGATATATTTGGTAAATCACTGAAAGCCCGTCATAGCATATGCTATTTTTAGATTTAGAATGCTTACAACTTTGGATATAAAAACTATAAGTATTTCTAGTATTATGCCCATGCACATCATTGACATATGTAACATTTTTTATTACATCACGTAAAAGCAACTGATTTGTTGATTCAAATATGAACAAAGGGTTTTTTTACACGGCGAATATTGTCTTCCAAATGGTCAAGCGTTTGTGGCTTATCCGCATAGACCAATGACTTTACATAGCCCCACAGAAAGTAGTCTAGCGGTGTTAAATCACAAGATCTTGGAGGCCAATTCACAGGTCCAAAACGTGAAATTCACCACGTGACGTGGCGGTCACCAAACTTGTCTTTCAATAAATCGATTGTGGCACGAGCTGTGTGACATGTTGCGCCGTCTCGTTGAAACCGCAGCTCATGGACATCATGGTTGTTCAATTCAGAAATGAAAAACTTAGTAATCATGGCTCTTTACCGATCACCCTTGACTGTAACGTTCTGGCCACCATCGTTTTTGAAGAAGTACGGACCAATGATTCCACCAGCCCATAAAGCGCACCAAACAGTCAGTTTTTCTGGATGTATCGGTGTTTTGACATACACTTGAGGATTATCTTCACTCCAAATGCGGCAGTTTTGTTTGTTGACGTTACCATTCAACCAGAAGTGCGCCTCATCGCTAAACAAAACTCGCGCGATAAGTATTTCGACCAGAACAATTATTTTCGAAATAAAATTGCACTATTTGCAAGCGTTGTTCAGGCGTGAGTCTATTCATGTTGAATTGCCAAACCAAACTGAGAATAAATCACTTCTCAGCTGTTGAATCGGTCGCCATCTTCAACAGTAATGCCAACTTGAATTTCTATAGCTCTACAAAAAACACTCGTAATATATGTGGCAAAGAGTATTCTTCGTTTAACACACATTACTTCCAAAGAGTTCAACATGATTTTGACCGGGGTATACCTTTTGCATTTTAAAATTGTTTGCATGGCTCTATTCTGTAACTTTTGTAATTGTTGAATTTTTTCTTTAGTCAAACTAAATAAAAATATGGAGCAATATTCAAAATGCGGCATTATTATTGATTTGAACAACAATAATTTCAGATATGTCGACAGATTTTTTCCTATTTTTTCAAAAAAAATTTTTTTTTATGATTTTAGGTCATATGAAGTCAACATGATCATTGAAACTCAATTTTTCGTCCAACATAATACCTAAATATTTTACTGTTTCTACTCTTCTAATTTTTTGTTCGTCAATCTTTCTAGTTATACCATTTCAATTATATTCAATTTCAAATATATTCAATTATATATCATTTCAATTAATTTTGAGTGTTTTACTGGTACCCAAAATTATGTTTTCGTATTGAAAGTATTTCAAAATATTACATAATATACAGAAAAGTAGTCAATGAGATTTTTGGGAAATAGTGTGAATAATACCCAGAGTCATAGAATCCTAAAATTTCCTCGATATTTATACTTGTTTTTTCAAAGTTGTTCTCAGTATTTTGTTAGCATCTGAAGAAGTCGTTTGTTACAACGAAACGCGTCATGCTATGTTGTCAATAAAGTGTAAATCAAAAGTTCAAGTGTTTCAGTTTTAGTTTATAATCAATTTCATAGAACTGTTCTATGTATTTCATATTATTTAATGAGGAAAAATTATTTTGCGTAGTCATCTCACTTCAAGACCGTTCTTCGATACAATTCCACTGGTCTGAGTAAATGATTTAAATGCTTACAAAATCGAGTTAGATTTGACGTTTGATTCAATATGTTTCATTAGAATTCACAGCAACATTCATTAAACCCATTTACTCCAAATAACATTGTACTAATTCATCACTACAGTTTAATACATTTTGAATCATTAATGGAGAGATATTATTATCTGGTATGATATATAGTGTGTAATCGCTTGGCATCAGAGTAAATTTCAATAAATATTCACGTCGTGTTGTTCGAACTATCCTGTTTCCTTGTCAAACTAAGTAATGACCTGAGCTGCAGAATGAAAATGTATCTATTATCGCGACATGATTTCTTTCTAGTACTATTGTGCCAGTTGTGATTACCTCTGCGAATTGAATAAACTATCTTAAGCTGACACATTCAGTTACTTTTACTTTCGACAAATTAGAAACTGGTAATGAAACATGTTTGAATGAAAAGATGATACTTCCTAAAAAAATACTGCAGAGGATTGCCTTTACATGAGTCAAAAAATAATAATTTTTAATATATATATATATATATATATATATATATATATATATATATATATATATATATATATATATATATATATATATATATATATATATATATATATATATATATATATATATATATATATATATATATATATATATATATATATATATATATATATATATATAGTAAATACTGAGACTCTTAATCGAAATATCGAAATATTTCAAATAAAACTCTCAGGGAGCTGTCTACACAAATGTTGTCAACGAGAACGAACCCATCACTTTCGAGAGTGAATATTAAGAGCGTTTCGAAAAATTCATCGATCTTGTTGAATGATAATAGGATACAATTGTTTCATCATTATTATGAATCATCAGTCCATATTTAATCTATCAATCAAGAATCGATGACTTTCAAAACGAACATAGGTCCCATACCAAATTAAGAGAAGTTCTAGAGAGTGAAATACTCACGTAGGCTCCCTCTATCTATCTATCTATATATATAGAATACAATTGTTTCATCATTCAATGATGAAACAATTGTATCCTATTATCATTCAACAAGATCGATGAATTTTTCGAAACGCTCTTAATATTCACTCTCGAAAGTGATGGGTTCGTTCTCGTTGACAACATTTGTGTAGACAGCTCCCTGAGAGTTTTATTTGAAATATTTCGATATTTCGATTAAGAGTCTCAGTATTTACTAGTATTGAATTACCTGTGAATCTTTGAACTAGCTACACTTTTGCCCGCCTGGGCGTGATCTGGAGCGATTAGGCATGGGATCATTCGTACACATTTCAGACAATTTTCTGTTGTGTTCGAATGAAATATCTACAAAGCCTTCCACTCGCACTCTTGTTGTCATGAGTAGGAATCTTGAACGCTAGGGAGTGTTTATACGTCCTTTCGCCGATAGAGGGAGCCTACGTGAGTATTTCACTCTCTAGAACTTCTCTTAATTTGGTATGGGACCTATGTTCGTTTTGAAAGTCATCGATTCTTGATTGATAGATTAAATATGGACTGATGATTCATAATAATGATGAAACAATTGTATCCTATTATCATTCAACAAGATCGATGAATTTTTCGAAACGCTCTTAATATTCACTCTCGAAAGTGATGGGTTCGTTCTCGTTGACAACATTTGTGTAGACAGCTCCCTGAGAGTTTTATTTGAAATATTTCGATATTTCGATTAAGAGTCTCAGTATTTACTAGTATTGAATTACCTGTGAATCTTTGAACTATATATATATATATATATATATATATATATATATATATATATATATATATATATATATATATATATATATATATATATATATATATATATATATATATATATATATATATATATATATATATATATATATATATATATATATATATATATATATATATATATATATATATATATATATATATATATATATATATATATATATATATATATATATATATATATATATATATATATATATATATATATATATATATATATATATATATATATATATATATATGTTTGTATGGGAAAAGGAAATGAGCTATTTTTAGGGTTCTCCTGGAAATTAGTCGAATTTTTCTCGTCGTAAAAACCATCCGTGGACTTTAACGAACATTTTCAAAAACGAATTGGCAAAATTGATTCAGGCTTTGTTGAGTTATGCGCTTACCAACACATTTTACGATCTATTTTTATATATTTAATTAATCGCCATTATACTTATGTATATAATGGCGATGGATTTCATGTGAAAATCGTGAAAATTCATAAATATAATTGTAGTTCGTATAGATTTTGTTTCCCTAAAATTGACTCCTGTGTAACAGTTGATAACTTCAGCTACTCAGTGTTTGTGTAGAAGGGGAAACCCTTCTTTTTGTTTGCAATCGAAAAATGAAATTTACTTATATTTGACTTTCAACGTTTTAATTAATTTGTCTCTTCTTGGCTATATTTTCATCGTAGACCGACGAAGAACTTAATTAAATCTGTGCTAATTTCGAAGCTGTTTGTTCAGCGAGGAAGAGATAAAGACGTTTTTCCTCATATAAAGTGATTTTCTAACTTTTTGAAATTAATATTCAAGACGTTAATCTTTGCGAGACGCCACTTTCATGCGAACTCCGTGAAGTTTATTCATTGGTTATACTTCCTACTTGAAAAATAATTGAATGTGTTGCATCAGGAAATTTTATATTCTATTCGAATTTATGTTTTAAAAAGAGCAATTCGTGAAAGCTCATTCATTTTCTTCCTGTTAAATGATACATTATTATATCATTTAACATGATATATATATATATATATATATATATATATATATATATATATATATATATATATATATATATATATATATATATATATATATATATATATATATATGTGTGATATTGTTATTGGACTCCACTCTGTTATTGGGATTGATTAAAGAAAAAACTCAACAGTTACAAAAGTTACAAAATAGAGCTATGCGAACAATTTTGAAATGTAATAGATATACCCCAATCCAAAGCATGCTAAATTGCTTGGAATTGATGTCAGTCAAACAAAGTATACTTTTTGCTACATATATATTTATATTTAAAGTTAAAAACAAATTGTTTCCATATAAAGTAATGAAAAATGTAACATGTGTCAGTGATGTGCACAGTCATAACACAAGAAATGCTGACAATTTCTACATGCAAGTTTCTAAGCATTCTAAACATAGGAATAGTATATTTTATGAAGAATTTAACGCATTTAATGAATTGCCTAGCTCCATAAAAACAATTAGCGACCTCAAGGTATTCAAGCGTAAATTAGCTAAGTTTGTTTTAAACATAAAATTGTAAATAATATACCTTGAACCTGAATGTATGTATGATTTTGTAATAGCTAATGCTAAAATAAATACTATTATTATTATTATTATTATATATACACGATAAATAAGGAGTATTGCCGTATAATATTAATTATTAAAAAATGATGAGTTCTCGGCAAAAGATAAAAGAAAAGAAAAAAAAAAATATATATATATATATATATATATATATATTCATCATGTATCATACCGGAATGGCTGTACTCATTGGTATTGATTGAAAGTGTTGATTTTTTAAGAAGAATTTATTTGTATCATTTGTCATTTGAGAAAGAGATAAGTCAAGGTGTTCATGTTTGTCATAAAACTCTTTCAGTGTCACTTAACATTCTCATTTTATAGATTCATTCATTAGGAATAAGGAGTAAAATGTATTTTGGTGTAGATTATGTCAAAGTTAAAACTAAATGCAATACCAACTTGTAAATTTGTGGTAATAAACTTAGTGAAAAAACAAGAAGGAAGTGTTGAGAGCAGACTACGCTTTTATTTCATCAGAATGACTGTTCAGGAAATGTCCCAGGGGTCAATCCTCGGGCCATTGCTATTCTTAACTTACATAAGAATGAACTTAATCTGAAAATTGAATTGAATTGAATACAATGAAAAAAATTCACTCGGTATGCAACTAAAGAGAAAGTTTAATACCTACATATTTTCTATACGCAAAGTCGAGCAGATCGTAGACAATCGAGATGTGGTCATTGTATATTATGGTATTGAATTGTGGAATGAGTTATCGAAGCAATTGAAGGAGTAGATTCAAAATCTCAATTTTAACATTTATGTTCGAGAAACAGAGAACTTTATCTGTAATTGCAGAATGTTTATCAAAAGTAGGGATCAGACTTCTTAATAACAAAGTCGCTTTCAAATGAAGCGGATTGACGATCATGGAATTTGAAAATTAAAAAAGTATTGACTGTATTGAAAGCTAAGTTGGCTACTAGCAAAAGGTAAAACAAGCAATTAAGCTCAATATCAAGCATTCAGAAATTTGAAAAAACTAGAAGATAATAATAATGTTTTTTTGTTTAATACACTATTTTTTTGCGATTCTGTTATCGAGTGATGAATTGAATTCTGTTTTATTTTCATTTATTCTGTGATTCATCGATAACTCAATTTTTGATACTTTATTAACTTCGGTTATATTGCTCGCTTAAATTTGAATTAATAGTATTGATTAGAGTAATGAACCAATTTATGCATTTCTATAAAACCAATTAATTATTTCAGTTCTCTATCTACACTAATTTTTGATCTTTTCCAATTTCAACCTCTGCTCGTTTGTTTCCCGATTGAGATAATAACACGAAAAGGTTCTCTGGTCTGACATAGAGCTGTCCAATGTTGCGTGTTCTATTACTATTATATACCGCTTCGGCTATTTCATTTAATTGAAAGGTTTTCTTGTTTTTATAGAACGATACGCTCGAAAATGAAGAAGAATTAATAGGGGAATTTTATAGAGGTTCTTCTAGAATTGTGTAATTTTAAGTTGCACTAAGTGAAGCAGATTGTGTGTTTTTTACACCGCTATAACTTCCAAAACACATTATTTCGTTCTCTTTCAAAACGTTATTTCAGGTGCAATGAATACCAGTGATCGATTCTGGGACTTTGTATACAGATTGGCTGATTCTCGGAAGTTTCAACATGACATCTCTTTTGTGGATGGAGTTTTAGGAAGCGGACATATTTATGTGCCCTTTTACTGAGATAATAATGAAGAGCATGCCATGGATGTGTGGTCATTGTTCGCTGAGTGAACGTGGATTGCATTTTATTTTGTGAAGCGTCGTTCATTATTCTTGAATGAATAAGGTGAAAGCTTTTTATGAAAGAACTATAAAACATTTATTTTGCCACGAGAACAATAATGAAAAGAACCTTTTCCTCATGCGGTCCTTTTCAAAATCACTGGTTTTTATCGGATGGAACATTTATGTTATAATTTTGCAGGTAAGTGATATATCTATTTGTATTCGCATTGATTATTCTCAATATATCTTATCAGCTATTACGTTGCTCTTTTCATTAGTAGGATATTAGTCTGTTAATAAAACAAGTTGGTACGGTCGTTTAGCAACACGAAATTGTTTTCATTGTGAGACTTATTGTGAGACTTGTGTCTCACAATAAGTCCAAATCACCCCCAAGATTTGAACTCATATATGAGAAAACTCTAACGAAATATGAAATTCTTCAAGAATGAGAAATGAGACTTCTCATTCTCATCTCTCAATCAAAAATAATATATACTTTGCTTACATAATTTCAGATTTGATTACTCACAGAATAATTCTTATTTATAGTTGGGAAGTACTTGATTGGTTGATCTTCTCTACCAGAAAAATTATGAAAACTCATGCTAATCAAAAGGAGATATGAAAGGGAACATGAGACGATATATGAAGTAATTATTCCTATTATTATTAATGCGATTGTTCCCCACGAGGAGAGCGATTGAACTTGAATTCGCAAATATTAGGATCTTTGTTTCACCTTTTTTTGACTCCCAAAAACACTTCATCTTCCCTTAATGCTCTTTCTTTCGTCCATCTGTCCATTTTACTCCAGGTTGACGATCTGATTTTTGCACAAACTTCATATGTGCGATTTTATAGCGACACTCAGTGCTATCTTCGCGATTTTTTAGATTGATCTGTTCCGCATTTACTATTCCTAATTATATCGAGTAGTTTCTTCGGTATTCTGAACTGTTTCATTCTGTAGACATGTCCATACAACTTTGCTCGTCGTTTTCTGATTTCTTCTGATATTATATTTGTTTTCTGAAATAATTCATTTTGAGGTCTATTCATCCAAATTCCGTTTCTACTGACCAAACCGTAAATCTTACGGAAAATTTTCCGTTCTTGTTTTTTAATTTCTCCAATTCTTGAATGACTGTCAATAAACATTGTTTCGTCTGCGTAAATTGAATCTGGAAGATTCGTTGTGTTATAAATTCCTCAATTTGGCGCCTCTCGAAATGCATTTCTTATTATAGTACACCCTTGTAGGCTCTTTGGACCTACGTAATTCTTTGTTCATTAGCGATTCGGTTTAAACCTGAAGATTGTATAAATTCTACGAGGTATTCAAAACAGTCGACTCACAGAATTTCACCATATTTTGTGATTAGAGAAGATTTATTTCTTGGTTTTTTTTTCATGTATTTGGTTTTATCATAGGAAATTTATAACACAGTTTTCTGCCTCTATTGTCCGTGATATTAGCAATATCGACTACAAATTTTCTTTATATATATATATATATATATATATATATATATATAAAGAAAAGATTATATATTCATATATAATCGTTATATAGATATAGTAAATTTAATTTTATTTTACCTTTTTCTGATGACACACGTTTGAAATATTCTTTGCAACATAATTATTATCTGCGAAAGAAGAATAGGTTCTAAGAATTTAATTTTTCTCCTTCCCAAGACATTTGTTTAATAACCAGAAACCATGAAACCATAAAGCGTGCGGTCAGCAGTTTCCGTTAAGCTTGAAAATCCCAACGAAGAATTAATAGCGAATCTTAGCTGTCCGTTGCAATATGCCTCGAATGAAATTATTTCCGTAGTTCAGTATCCTACATCCCCTGTGGAGTCGGATTCAGTTATTAAATATCTGGAGAGAACTCCCACTCGTAGGTCGAAATGATTCTTCATGCCGAATAACATGTCTTTCAGCTCCTTCCTGACAGTTCAGATTTTGGACCATATGAAACGGTTTCCAAAGCAGCTGTCCCGTTTCTATGTTCAATGCATATTTCATTAATAGTTTGAATTGCACATTTAACCCATTTCGTGATAGAACAACATTTCATAGTGAATAAATACTGCATAGAACTTTTGTCAGATATCCTTGATATACTTGACATTGTACCATTTTCTTTTCCGTCGAAGACATTCTTTAATAATAAACTGAACACATTTTGAGTATATCAGGATTATATTTTTATTTTGATTTATAGTTTACTAAAATATAAATTAAATAATTTAATAATTATATTTATATTTTGTTATATATACATATATACGATATCAAAAGTATACTATAACTTTTTTCGATAATTTTTTGACAAATTGTTCTAAAGAACATTATAGCAGATCTAGCTCTGTGAAACATCAACAATGCCATAATTAAAAACATGACAATATCGTTTCAGCAACACAGTGGATTCATCAGATGTGAGATTAACTGTTTATCATCAACATCTGATGAAGCCGCTGTGTTGGCGAAACGATATTGTCATGTTTTTGAATTAATTATAGTGAAAATCGAGAAACTACTTAGTTTTATTCAAATTATACAAGGTTCTCATCAGTAACGCCGCGTTCAACAAATGAAAGGCAACGAGTTCAATCCTCACATACCCTCATATCGATTGTAAGACAGAAATATACAGTTAGTCGTATGCATATAGAATGGCTAGATTAATGTACATGTCAAATCTTAGGAATCAATGAAGAGCACGTGAATAATTGAAAGTTTGTAATCTCTCTTTGTTTATATCACTATCATGTTGTTTTCTGATATTCTTCAGAACATTGATCGACTTATATAAAAAAACAATGTACAAACATGGAATAGATTTTTAGCAATTACTTCTTTCTTATTTTATACCCTATTTTAGACCACAAACTAATATCCCTGAACATCTCCCCTGCAACAACTCTCAAACGTATTCGGAACTTTCAGACGTTAGAAAGACTGTTATGATAAATTGCTCATCTCACAAACTAGGAAATGTTATCAAGAACCAAACTGGAAAGACATCTGCTCAACTCCATACAACGGGGAAAGGTGACTATGGTCACGTTATAAGTTTAAATTGCATCCTCTATCTTATTCTCCAACGTTAAAACCGAGAACTCATAAAAAACTGCTGATCAGCAAATTTTACAAATTGGTGCGAAGTATCAGATAGACCTAGAGGCAATATTTCGATTTCTGCGGAACCACACCCCATTCAATCTGCCAAGAACATGAGGGGAAGGTCACTTGAGACTAATGTTCATCTTCAATGTGTCAGATTGTAATGTCTCTTTAACAAGGAAAAAAGATCGAATTGAGTGTGACTATAGCGTCAGTGGTCATCAGGTTCTTTCTCGTTCTGATAAGGTGAGAGATCTTGGTGTAGTCTTCGATCAAAAGCTTTCCTTCATTCGACACATCACCGAACGTATTTCATCTGACTCGAAAATATATAGATTCGTTATATGCTATGGCAAATATTTCAATAATTCTTCAATATTCATAGGACTCTTTAATGCCCTAATCCGCAGCAAGTTGTAGTATGGCATTATGATCTGGCATCCCATTTACACTTGCCATCAACGGCATCTTGAGGCTATTCAGAGAAGGTTCTTGAAATTCTTAGTTTGGTGGAAGGATAAAGTTAATTCACAGAGAGTAGTCAATCAGGACGAATTATTGAATCGCTTTAGGATAATCTCATTGCAGGGCAGGAGAACAACTCTATCACTAAGAGTTTTATACAAGTTACTGCACAAGACTATTGATTGTCCTCCTCTTTTGTCCTCTTTG
The DNA here is from genome assembly GCA_030704895.1 of Henosepilachna vigintioctopunctata. NCBI lineage: Eukaryota > Metazoa > Arthropoda > Insecta > Coleoptera > Coccinellidae > Henosepilachna > Henosepilachna vigintioctopunctata. The sequence goes on along the minus strand of JARQZJ010000069.1, from coordinate 3,750,257 downwards.
AAATTTGGTGTTTCTAGGCAAAATTCTCGTACTACATAATTATTCCACCTAGATACTCTAAGGACCAACTCGCTAATACAGTCCCCGTTTGGTTTATGGAGTCTATATTCAATAGAGTTGCTATTAATTTTGACATTCATTTCGACTCCATATAAGTTATTATAAGGAATTATGTCAACAAAGGAAATTGACTAAAATGAATAGATTTACATTGAGTTCGTTGTAATATTTCATTTAATTATATTATTTAGTTATAAGTTACTATTTTATTTTTTTTTATATTAGATTGGGCTCTGTGTTATATTTCTTTCATTTTATTTATTGAGTTATTATTCAACATTATGTTATTATTTTGTGTAATTGGGTATTATACATGTTGCGAATGAAAAACTTTATAATAAAGAGGAATAAGAGATCCTTTTCCTTGAATTTTGTAATAAAATTTGGAGGATAATTATACCTTGATTCTGGAAAACAAGTCCATCAAATAATTATCTATAGTCAATAATATAGTGCATAAGTCTTGCATAAGTTATGCAATGAGATAAATAAAGCATACATATGTTGGTAGAATGTGTAGGAAATCACATCAACTGTCAACATATAAAAAGCTAGCCACATCCAATCTCTCTCTGACTGTCATTTCTATGTTCAACAATTCATTCTGCCATTCTCACTTTCATCGAGTAACAACAATAACAACCACGTGTTCAATAGTAATCAACAGTTCCTTGTAATCAACAGATTCCTATTTTAATTGATTTATAGAATGTATATCAATGAAAAATAAATTGGAAATGAATATCTAGTGCCTTCGAAATCAAAAATCCGGTAGTTTTTAATATAAGAAATTAATTCAAGTGTTTGTGTTTTTACTAGTCAACCAAACAGATGTGTTCTATCTACCAGGTCTTGTTTCGGATTTTGTCAAAACTGTGAAGGTATTCATATATGCATTTCATGAAAACAAATATAATCTAATTTATTCCATGTATCTTTCAAACTGTCAGCGTTAACTACATGGAAAATATCCGATTTTTAATCAACGAGTTAAGGTTAATTTTTTAAGCCATCACGCTTATTCATGAGGTATGGTTTGAATGAAGGTTTCAATATAGCATAATACGGGATTATGGAAATTTGATCCACAATAGCATCTAATTTCGCTAGCATCGTGTTGATATATGTATCATATCCTTTAGTTCACGGAGAGATATAAAATACTGAAGCCGTATGGGGGTATTTATCATGTTAATTCCATCACATGGATTTTCTGTGAGATATATATATATATATATATATATATATATATATATATATATATATATATATATATATATATATATATATATATGGAATGGAGAAGTTTCTTGCGGTGAAAAGTATAAATGACAAGAAACACAATCATCGGTATAGCCCGCAATTCAATTGGAAGCAGCCGTTGACACGTGTTTCGAGCTTATTGGCTCTCCTCAGCACGGCGTAGCCAAGTTCAAGGTGTACCAACTTAGAGATGAAATCCACAACAAAAGAAGACACCTGCAAAGGAAGTCTCCACTGCTAGGCTTCCACGTGAACTCTCCGGGTTTGGAGATTTGGTCAACGTATCGCCAATGTGGCGACTGTTTATCCTTTACGGAGTCTTCAACCGACTAAGTGAATAAGGAATGGAGAAGTTTATTGCGATGAAAAGTATAAATGACAAAAAACACAATCATCGGTATAGCCCGCAATTCAATTGGAAGCAGCCGTTGACACGTGTTTCGAGCTTATTGGCTCTCCTCAGAACGGCGTAGCCAAGTTCAAGGTGTACGAACCTGGAGATAGAATCCACAACAAAAGAACACACCTGCAAAGGAAGTCTCCACTGCTAGGCTTACACGTGAACTCTCCGGGTTTGGAGATTTGGTCAACGTATCGCCAATGTGGCGACTATTTATCCTTTACGGAGTCTTCAACCGACTAAGTAAATAAGGAATGGAGAAGTTTCTTGCGGTGAAAAGCATAAATGACAAAAAACACAATTATCGTTATAGCCCGCAACTCAATTGGAAGCAGCCGTTGACACGTGTTTCGAGCTTATTAGCTCTCCTCAGAACGGCGTAGCCAAGTTCAAGGTGTACGAACCTGGAGATGGAATCCACAACAAAAGAACACACCTGCAAAGGAAGTCTCCACTGCTAGGCTTCCACGTAAAATTTAGGTGATGGGAATAATCAGTCGGAAGAAGTGTTTTAAAACCCATTTATTCATTACAATTCTTGATATTTCGGCAGATGATACGACTTCTTCAGATGCTTTCAGAATAATTATTCTGTAGGCATCTGAAGAAGTAGTTTGTAACGACGAAACGCGTCATGCTATGTAGTCAATAAAGTGTAAATCATAAGTTCAAGTGTTTCAATTTAAGTTTATATACAATTTTAGTTTCTTGATTGGTATTTTGTATGAGAAAAATTAACTTATATTGCTGTGTTATACTTTCAACACATATAAACTAACATAAGACTTTCTTATCGCATCTTGAAGAAGACACAAAAATATGTCGTAACCGTAATAAACAGAGTTAAGTCACTGTATGCACCTGTTACTTTTTGAAGTATATTAAAAAGTTTTTCCTATTGACAGTCTGCATTTCGTTATGTATTTTATCTCATTTTATTTCATTTTATTTCTCATAAAGTGTTTTACAGAATTAGTTGTAATGATAAATCAGGAAAAATTATATTATAGATTGTTAGAAATATTATAGATTGTTAGATTTTCAATAGCAGAATGCGAATAGTTTTTTTGGAAAGCCATTTGAACAGAAATTGATGTTTGATTTTTATCAATTCAAAGAATTGTGAAATTTTAATTTCGAAGCTTTTTACGGAGTTCTAGAGAGTAGTAAATAATAAAACATATCAAATAAAACACACTTGACTTGGTTCCACAAAATTTGTAATGAGTACCTGACAATTGTTTCGGGCTGTTATGCCATTTTCAAAAGTTAAACTGCTAAATGAAACTGAATGTTAAAAGAAAATGGGGTAACACCCCGAAACAATTGTCAAGTATTCATTATAAATTTTGTGAAACCAAGCCAAGTGGTTTTTATTTAATAATGTTTCACCAAGAGATCAGCGAACATTCAATCAAATAATGAACATTAATTATGAAAAAATATATTTTTCAATTCCGAATGAGCTTGATTCAGCAAAAAATATGAGAGAACATCTACAGATTATATATTGACTTAAAGACCTATGAAATAGACTTGCAAGTAGGTAGGTTGAAACGTTTCTTTATTCATTGATAAGTAGATAGGTACTAATTTTATGAATAGGTACCTAAATGAAAAATGTAGCATTCTTATGTGATGAAAATGGAACAGGTCCATTTTCGTTCGATTGAATTGATCATTAAATGGAAAATTCCTATAAACAATAAATGTTATATGACATGTCAAGTTGAAAATATGTTGGAGCTTCATCTACGTTATACGATGCTATTACCATGGTAACTCGTCGGTATCGATTCCTCCTACATTAAAATAAATTGCGTACTAAAACAGTTATTCCAGCGACATCCATAGGAGAATAGCGAAAGTTCAACGTTGGTAAGAAAGAATTTCACTTTCGAATGGAAAATTCGACGTAACATTCTGTAGTTAGTATTCAAATGAAAATCTGTATTATCTACGTAGATAAGATTCTTGGTTATTCTTCGAGATTATTATGAACGCATATAGACTCATAAGAAAAACTCTTTTTTACCATTACTATGATACCAACAGAAAATACTTTTTTTCTACTAAGCGTCTTCATATAGATATGTATCGATCGATCTTTTATATAAAACAAGTTTTTTTGACCTCAGATTCACATTTTTGTTGTGAATATCATAATTTTATGTCTAGAAGGTCCATTTTAAGGTCTCTTCGCGTTTCCACTCTGTATTCTGTTAATATGCCATTTACTGCTTGTGTTCACACAAACCCTCCTCTTAATACCGAGTTTAACGGATTCAATTCATTAATTTTGTGAATATAACCACTCTGGCGCCTGAAGAGATGACTTTAAGGTACCCTCCCAATTCTTTTGTCAGCAATGTTTGTACGTTTATATATATATATATATATATATATATATATATATATATATATTTCTCGAAATTGATTAATAAATAGTTTTGATAAAGTTGTAATATAACAACGAAACGTCAACAAAAATAAACTTTTTCATATCAAAAAAAGCCTGTTATTGCTAAAAACTTTCAAAATAAAATATCTCAAACAGGCAATGAATCAATTTCAAGATATATATATATATATATATATATATATATATATATATATATATATATATATATATATATATATATATATATATATATATATATACATATAGTTGAGTTTCATACTTATGCAGAATATGTATATTATTGGTTAAAGTGTGTGAAATTGAAGATAGATCTGGAAAAAATGAGTTTTGAGATGTGATGTTTGGTAATGTATTCATTTTATGAGTGTTATTTGTAAGGTTTATTAAATCGTTGTAAATAGAATAAAGATGTATAATGTCTGTTCTTTCATTTACTGTGTTTTAATCTAGGGGTTTCCCCTAAGTTTCCGTAACAACCCTTCAGTTCATTTACCCCTTAGTTTTCACATCTGGATTCTTTCATCCTGTTTCAAATATTAAAGTGTAATTTTTGATTATTATAACTGCCTTTCATCACATCGTTTTTTTAATTTTAATAGAATCTAAAAATTTAAATTTTTAGAGAAATAAACATGTGAGTGTATGAGGGATTCAAATTCATTCCGATATTTACTTTTCATTTGCATACCCAAATACAATATCAGTCAAGGTAAATGTACATTTTATTGACAATTCGGTCGTTAATTACTTTCGAAGTAATTATATGAAACCTGATTCGAAAAACCTCAATTTAAAGGGTGATCAGTATTCAGTTCATCGTTAATTATATACTAATCAATTAACGGCCAGAAATTCCGAAAATATAGTCCATGTTCATTGAAGTTAAATTAGTTCAGTCAAGATAAATTAGACATCTATGAACAAGGCTGGTTGTACAGAATTGCTACAATATATATCATCTGGAATGGAAGCCTGAGGGAAAGTGGATATTTGTCACGGTGTTTAATGATTCAAGTGTAGGATGTTTGCTATTTGGGTTAACAATTGAGAGTATAAGATTGTACCACTCAATCCAAACAGAACTTTCTTTGTTCTAATTTGGTTTCATACGAAAATGCAGAACTATTCCAATGAAATTAGCATTTCATAGATTTGTGAAAATATTGAAATAACACATTTGTAGAACTCACTTCTTTCTCTAATTAAAGAAACAAGACAAAAAGATTATGTTGTTTTTAAAATAAACCGGGATTCCCAAGAGTATGTGTACTAGGTCTGTTCAAAAGAAAAGGTGAATTATGAATTTTCGAGGACTGTGCATATTCCATTATCGAATTTTTTTTTGTGGTGTTGGTACACATTCGTTCGTCTATTTTTTTCTAAATTCTAAATTTCTAAATTTTGGATGAGTACTTTGTTTTTGACAACTGAAAACTGAAAAGGTTAATGAGGTTTTTTTTTGTTCTTCGATTTTTTACTTTTGAAACAACGGATCAGAGAATCTGTATTAAATTTTGAGTTAAAAATGGAACAGAGTGCTACAAAGCACTTAAAATGTTGACGGTGGCCATCGGAGAGTCTACTTTATCACCAAAGCGTGTTTAGAAGTAGTACAAGCGTTTTACAGAAGATCCTGAAGTTGCAACCACGTTAACAAACGAAGAAGACATCGAAATAGTGAAGAAAATGGTTTTGAAAAATTGTCGAATCACTACTATTAGGAAAGTTGCAGAGGATGCTGGCATATCAATCTTATACTTTGCAACTTTGCATTTGGTTCATACTATGCAATTTTGCAAGTTTTTTCCGAAATTGCTTTTTCCGAATTTTGAGCAAACACAACGTCGCATTAGTATCGATTAGGAGTTATTGAGTGACGTCAACGACGATCCAGCTTTGCTCAAAAAGGTCATAAATGTGACGAAACAAGGGTACATGGTTATGACGTCGCAACCAAGGTGCATTCATCCCTATGGAAGCGGCCAGAAGAGCCAACACGTGTGAAGAGAAGAGCCACCAGAAGAGCCAAACAAATGTGGAGATTTCGTTTACTGTTTCTTTCGATTACATCGGCATAGTGCTCCATGAGCATTTGCCAAAAGGTCCTACGGTTCATAAGGAATACTAGAAGGAAGTTACGCAACTTTTGCATGGAGCAATATGGCTCAAACGATCTGAATTGTGGTTAAACAAATCATGGATTCAGCATCACGATAATGCACCGGCTCACAAATCGATTTTTTGGCAAAAAACAAAAATGACATTATGTTTCAACCCCAGTATTCACCAAATTTGGCTCCCTGCGATTTTTTCGTATTCCCAAAGCTGAAGAGACCAATGAAAAAAGCATTTTGAGTCAATTGATGAGATGAAAGTCAGAATGGAAGAACTAGCTGATGGTCATACCGAAAAGCCCATTTCAGAAGTGCTGAGGATTGGAAGAAGCGATGGCAGATGTGCATTATATCTGAGGGTGATAAGTTTGCCTGGGACCAAATGGAATTGTTGAATAAATAAATTCTATTCGAATGAATTCAAAAATTACCTTGAAAGGAATGAAAATAGAAGAGGAGAAATTTACATTACTTACCCTCATTTTTTGTTTGTTTTTGTGATAGCCGTTTACATATGTTTCAAGCTAATTGGCTATCATCAGAACGGCGTAGTTTGAGATTTAGATGTTCAAACTTGACTGTTGATTAAAAACATCTTTGTGGTTTAATTTAGAATCTTTGGAGTTCTATTCGACTCTGTTTTGAAGACTGAATCAATGTCCACCTGTGAGACGATATTTATACCTTCTGGAAATTTTGTACCGAAAATAAGATCAATTTAAAAAGGTTTATGCAGGTATGAAAATAGAGAAGAAGAAATTTACGGTATTTACCTGCAATATGTTCTTGTTTTTGTGATGTTGTTGTGTGGCCTCACGTTGAATTTTGTGTTTTGATTTGTTCTGTGTTTTCAATCAACAGCAAAGTTTGAACATCTATAACTTAAACTACTCCGTTCTGATGATAGCCAATTAGCTTGAAACATATGTAAACGGCTATCACAAAAACAAATATATATATATATATCCATAATGAAAACAATATTTAGAATTTTCTCATAATTTTAATAAATATGCATGACGACGTTTCGAAGTACTACTTCTTTATCAAATGCTGGATTGATACTTCAATCCAGCATTTGATAAAGAAGTAGTACTTCGAAACGTCGTCATGCATATTTATTAAAATTATGAGAAAATTCTAAATATTGTTTTCATTATGGATATTAATTTTCTCCAAGTATCGGCCTCATCAATCATTAATATATATATATATATATATATATATATATATATATATATATATATATATATATATATATATATATATATATATTTATATTCATACATATATGAGAGAAATTTACTACAAGAAAAGATTTATGTATTTGATTCATCTTTTGAGAAATGACAGCGAGCGTTTCTACAATCTCAACCCGGATGGCACTACTTCAAATTTAATGAAATTGTTCGAAACTGAGTTTTGAAATGTAGTATCTTAACGTGTTGAACTTTCAGTGTCAGATGTATTCATGTGCTTTTTATTAATTCCTATGATTTCAGATGTACTATCTATCTATCCATTCTATATGCATACGACTTACTGTATATTTCTGTCTTACACTAGAAAGAAGGGTATGTGAGGATTAGAGTCGTTGTCTTTCATTTGTTGGACGTAGCGTAACTGATGAGTACCTTGTATTATGAAACAGTTACTGTCTTCAATAAATGTAAGCATCGATTTCAATACTCTTTCACATTTATCCCTAGAAGGATAATTGAGACATAGCATTGTTCATGTTTCACATAAATAATGCTCTTTTGAATAATTTGTCAAGAAAATATCAAAGAAATATGTTTGATGTGTATTATATACTCAATTTTATGAATCTTCCGAATGAATTTTTTTTGCATTTGTTCGAGGCTGTAAAGATAAGATATTATGATCACTAATAGCACATTTAGGTTCATACTGAATAAATTACTATATTCCGGTTACCGCAATCATTAATTAAGCAATCCAAGAAGACATCAACAATGCCGGAAAACTGAAAATAAAGAGCTCATCAACGTTTGAGGATTTTCTATTATAGACTCTCGACATTTCCAGAGCTTCAAGGAGGTCTCATCTTCTCCTTTTGTTACATGAATGTAACAAAGTTTGAATTGTAGTTTGATTGATTCAGAATCTATAAGATTATTGCTTCTAATACGTTGTTAAAGTAGTATGATATTGTCTGTTATGTTTTATACTATTTCATATTCCTTGATGCTCTTTTCAATGAAGCATCCCTATAGTCCTTCGAAAAATAAATTACAAAAACGATCAATTTGAAGGGACCCTTATAGTTATAATGAAATACTAGCTAATGGGAATGAAAACACAATTCATATGTTAAGGTATATGGTCTGGTTATTCCTAAAAAGATATTTTATGTTTTCTTTGGCATTTGACTCAGTTTTTACTCTCTAATCTAATTTCAAGCGAGTTTTATTTGAAATATTCCGATGAAAAAACCCAGTACAGACCAACTCTGAAGAATTCATGATTCTCGAAAATGTATAATTTATAAATTATATTTTCTGTGATAGTGAACTTTTGCTTCGAAAATTCGGTTTAAATAATTCTCGACGAAGTCAATTATCACTACACAAGATTCGATACCGAAACGAATCGAGAAATACGAGTGGAAAGGTGATAAATAAAAATGTCTCGATTAATTTCAGCACCATTTCGAACTCCCCAATTAGGAGAAATGGTATTTCGTATAGTTCTTCCCTTTGTCAGTATTTCCTGCAATTATTGCATAAAGGAGAAAATATATTTTTCCGCTGAACATCAAAAGTGATTCAGCTTCAATATCGAATATAATACTTTTTAGACATATTGATTCTCTAATTGATATCGGAACACTTCAAGTTTTTCGCTATGCCTACTCTAAAAAAGATATATACAGGTCAACTGTTTTAGAGCTGAAATTTTAGACGATTAGTAGATATTGGAGAGGAGAAAAAGGTTGTAAAAACAATGCGGTTCCCACTCAAATGAACAGATAAAGATGACTTTATCTGTAATATCATTAATTATCATTAATACGTAAACACAAAGTTTTGTCTGAAGGGCAATGAAATTAGTACCTTGGATGTTAAATATGGGGACAACACTATATCATCGTCCCAATCAAAAAAGTTTCTTGGAATATATGTAGACAGAAATTCGAGATGTACATCACACATTGAGGTGTTATGTAAAAAATTGAGTAACTCATTTTTTGCAATCTCTAGAATCAAGAACATCATACCTAGAAACTGTGTTATGAATGTGTATTACAGTCTTGTATATAGTGATCTAAATTATAATACTCTGCTGTGGGGATGCTCTACAGAAATAAATTGGGTGTTTATTACACGGAAGCGAATACTTCGATTAATAATCAATATTCCTCAACGAACCTATCTTCATTAATAATTACATACTCACCTTACCGTGTTTACATATTTATGGATGTTTGTTATATGTTAAAGAAAATGAAGATAGGTTTATTCAAATGAATATAGTAATCATGAGTATTCAACAAGGAACAGGGATGTGCTACTTATTCCTATGCATAAAACAGCTAAATTTGAGCACTCTCTCTATTGTCAGAGTATTAAAATTTTCAACCATTTACCATCGTATTTGAAAGAACTGAAAGCTCATTTGTTTAAGGGGAGAGTTAAATCTCTGCTCTTAACAAAGGCATACTATAGTGTGGCAGAGTACTTCGATGATTCGGATGTAGGCAATAATGTATGAATCAATTTTTTGTATCCTATGTTTGTATATTTTTTTAACACAAATGTTCTTCACCGTGTGAAATTGTCTCAAATGTTTAATATCTCTGAGGATATTTTTTCTCTTTTCTTTACAATCAAAGTTGTTTATTATTGTAAATATGAATTTAACCAAGATTTTTGTTTGAACAAATATTTTTGCTCGAAGGCTGAATAGAAGATGAGACTCCAAACTGAATTCGATCCTTTTGAGAGCATTTTTCTCAGTTGTAATTATTGTATCAATTAAAATGAATGTAATTTTACAATGTAAGGAATGTTTCTCAATAAATTTATTTTATTATTATTATTATAATAATCAAACTACAAATATATATATATATATATATATATATATATATATATATATGCTGTAGTTTTTACTACTCTTCAAACTTATAGACTTTATAGGCTTTTACAATTCATATAGAAAGAAGAAATAAAACAAAATACTCACATATTCAGAAAATACACAGTTACTTCATAGGTAATCGATAATAATTCCGATTTATCAGTTTTCTCATATTTATTCACAGTATGCATGTACTGACATTCCAGTTGGCACGATGACAATAATTAAAAATCAATAAAATACTATATATATTGGATAAAACTTAAAGCTTAGGATATAAAACACGCAGTGTTTTTTTATTGAGAGTGTGATCAATATTTATTTTTATAAAATAAAACTATCAAATAAAGCAATCCGCCATGATATCTTGAACTCCAATCAGAGCGCATGACGTCACCTTTGAGTAAACACGCACCAACGTCTAATCTCGTATTGTTAACTTCCACTACGATTGCGTTTTCATTTATGAATTGTGTTATCAAATTGCACTAATTGAGTGCGAATGTTATTAAAATCGAATATAAAATAACACGAGTCATGAATCAAGGTTTTACTATGACAAAGAGATAATTGATAATAATCATTAATAATGCATCAATTAATTTGCCTAGAATCGACAGTATAATGTTGGGAGAGCTTTTAGCATCGAATAAAGACTTTTGTTCAGCTGAATTTAGAAATGTTAAAACTTCCATGTAAGTAAAATGATAATAATCAAAAACATTATAATTTCAGTTATAAAATAATTTTCTAAAATATACTTTTCAAAATGTATTTGGTATGTAATGTATCATTTTGTTATTAGGATTTTGTTAATGAAATCTATTTTTTTAATGCTTCTACTCTTCATTTATAAACTGATTTTTCTTTTAGGTCCTCCAGGTCATCCTATGGCGATGACGCTATTATATTCCATATATATAATTATCCATGACATTTGGTAACTGAAATTTCAATAAAATACGTAATATAACAGCAATGAGATGAAATTTCGAGGGTTGACCTCGAAATAGATTGTTTATATTTTACATTTAGACCTCGTACAAAATATTACCAAATATTATATACTATACTAGAATCTACAAAATAATGTAAAAACTTACATCAAAGTGATATTCACAAAAATAAAAGAGCACTGGACAATATTGCATCTGAATCTCGCCTTGCTAGTTGAAGCCACTTGTTTCGTGTTGTTTTGTTTTGAGGAACGAACACAAATAACTTATTAGGAGTTTTTATGGATACACCGGGGAACCCCACACCACTTATACACTCTCCAATTCATATTTAATTACACGAAATAATTAGATTATTGCACGAGCTCAGCGCCTTGTGTTTAGTTTACTCAAACGTGACGTCACAAGCGACGCCATGACACTGACAAGCGTTTTAGGTAAACAAGTAAATTTATATTTTGAAATTTTTGCATTTTTCCTACTAAACTCTTAATTTCTGCAGAAATATCTTATTTATTGTAAATAATATATATTTGTGAACATTATAGGTCCGTTTTTCAAAAACCTTCATCATGAGTATTATTGTGTATTACCAGTTATTTTGGAAACGATTTTCTACCTCTACAATTGATATTGCTGCTAAAATAATGATTTTCTAGAACGATGATATGTTTTACATTTTTAATTTTTCCAAGATATACCTATACTAGCTACTATATATACCTGCCTACCTATATAGAATTTATCACGGTGGTAAATATTAAGCTCATAAACATCAGACCGTTAATATCAATGGACCTTTTCCTTTATGTTTCCCGTCCATTTTTTCGACGCTATTGACAGTTTTATAAGAAATATTAATTCGCCTTGTGTTTGAAAGGAACGATTTTGATTCTTCGAAAATTTTGGACGAATATATAATTTGTTAAAAATAACAATGGATAAATTCAATGGACGATGAATCTACTCTGTGATAGTTCATAATTAAATGAGAGGTAATAATAAAAACTTGTCTAAAAATCACTGACTGAACAATTCTTTATTCGACTAGTTTCGCCTTTTACAGCATTATCAAGGATCATTATCCTTGATTATGCTGTAAAAGGCGAAACTAGTCGAATAAAGAATTGTTCAGTCAGTGATTTTTAGACAAGTTTTTATTATTACCTCTCATTATAACAATGCATATTGAAATCTTGCACATCTCTGTTGAAACAGCTCTAATAATAAATTCAACACTTAAAAATATAATACTATATATAATAAATACTAAATAATTTGAAGTGAAACAAAATTAATTATATTCTATGAAAATATTCTTTAATTTCTAGGCTAATTTTATCTTCTATGGTGGCCCTTCATGAAAAGTCGTTAAAAATTCAATTTGTTTCATCTTTTGTGAAACAAATTGAATTCTGTGATGGCATATCAAATCAAGTTGAAAATATAATGGTGACTCGCCAAAATAAATGTATTTTCTTCGATTGTCTTCAAGTTATTGTCAAATATAAGTTATAACTCAGAATTAAATTAGTATTCTGTTACATTTTATTCCGGTATATATGATAAATTAAGAATGAATTCAAGTAAAACAAAATTGGTTATATTCTATCAACATTTTCCTTTATTTCTATGATAACTTAATCTTCTATAGACGCCCAGAAGAAGTTGATAATAAAGTGTTATGTAATGGCGACTCACCAAAATGAATGTATTTCATTCGATTGTCTCCAAGTTATTGTCAAATATGAGTTATTACTCAGAATTAAATTAGTATTGTGGTACATTTTATTCCGATAAATATATTAGATTGAGAATGAATTCAAGTAAAATAAAATTGAGTATTTTGTATGAACACTTTCCTCAATTTCTATGATTATTCTATGATCTTCTATGGACGCCCTCTATGAACACTCATTAAAAAATCGATTTCTTTCATCTTTTGTAATGAATCTTGTTGATGTGGTGGCATATAAAAACAAATTACAAATAGGTAAATTGTTATATAATGTTGACTCATCAGAATAAACATATTTTATGTGAATGTGTTCAAGTTATTATGAAGTATAAGTTATTATTCAGAATTAAATTACTATTTTGTTATAATAATTTAAATAAAACTAAGTAGTTTTCTGATTTTCATTATTATTAATTCAAAAAACATGACAATATTGTTTCGCCAACACAGTGGCTTCATCAGATGTTCATGATAAACTGAGCTATTATATTGTGAACTGTATTTATCCTGAAGTGTGTGGAAATGACCATAGAACACTGTTCTTCTTTTGTAGGGGAATGACTATAGAATATATTTCTTCTGAATTGTGAGGGATGACCAGGGAATACTTTTCTTCGCCTTGCCTTGTACTGTAATAAATTTAATAAAGGAGAATTATTTATTAAAACTTGATCAATTAATAAACTATTTGATTTCTTCCTCTTATTAATTTCCATGGCTTCTAAAAGGGTTAGTTTATAACCTTTACGTTCCTTATGCAATATTTTAAAGTTATTTGATCATCAACTTTGTTTTTTAACAACATGTTTTTTGAATTAATTATAGTGAAAATCACAAAACTCCTTAGTTTTATTCAAATTATGTCTAAGATTTTCATCAAGTATGGACCCTATCGATTAATGACTATTTTGTTGAATTCTATTCCGGTAAACTTTACCATATCCATGAAAGAGTAATGTCAGAGTGTTAACGGTGTTTAATACTGACTTTATGTATTGATTTCAGATCAGTTATTAATTGAAGGTTCCGTTTCGTTTCGAACTGACGGAATTCACCGCAACTGTCATTTCCAGATTTTGTGTTTTAAGAATTTTGCTCCGGAGCGAACTCAATTTGATGAATAAATTATCTCTGAAAGGCATCTAGGTGAATTGTGTCGATATGTACGAAGTCCTACAAAACATGCGTCGAAGTGCTTTGTGTGCTACGGTAACTAAGCGACGTTGATAGCTTCAGCTTGATTCTGCGTCTGTGTCTGCGTGCCATCTCACCATCGGATAACTAGATGCTCCAGCAGCGGTAAACGCCTCTGTTATCCATTCTAATGTAACGTGTTCACTTTGGTTTGGGTGTAAGGTTTATCTGGAGCATGACAGACGCCATGTTAGTCTCTCAATAGAATTAACCAGATGCTTCACCGAAACTATAAGGTACAATTATTATCATGAATGTGCTCATTACTTTACTATCTGTTGAATTAGATGTTTGTGGATGTTTCACTGGATGTGCCTCACTAATTTCAAAATAAATCATGCCTAGTGTTTCATGTTTCAGTTTGTTCTGACGTCACTGATTTCAAATAGATAAAATTAATTTGAAATTATAGAATTGTTCTTCGAAAAATATTTCATGAAATAAATCAAAATAATTTTTATTTTCGAAAATATTTCATCGATTGTCAAATTTTATTCACCTATCTAAAATGAACCTAATCTTAAGCGTTAAAACTGATTACGCATTTTCATAGACGCAGTTTCTTAAACAGTTCCAGCGCTTCTAGTACATGATTTATGTATACTGTCAAAAGAGAACCTTAATTGCACTTCCTTTGAAACGGGGCGTATTTTGCATTTATTCAAATTTATACAAAAGAGGCTTGAATAGAAAGAAAATTGTTTTCAATTGAAACAGTTTAACCTTTTCATGATAATTTCCGTGACGGTAACATATGTTTCTTTCTTGTTGGTACCTTGTTCTTTCTTGTTTTAAACCTAATGGGTTTAAAAATCTTTTTGAATCTTCAAACATGCAACACGTTATAAATTGCATATTGCTCTTCAAATGTAGGTATAGTTAATCTATAATAAATATTCCTACAACACTAAAAAACTAATCTGTGCTCTGCTGCAATGTTTTCAGTATATAATCTATTATTGCTCTGTTATCATTTAATACAAAGCGAATATAACCTTTTCGAAGAATGACGTCAATGGAATAACAACTTGGGCTTTCAAATGAAATCAAATGAATTTTAATCATCAATTTTTTTGAAATATTTCATTAGGATATTGTTTTGCGTTGTCATGTTATGTTATGTTATGTTTTCACAGTTTTTGAAGCGCAGTTTTCATTGAATTTTAATATATGAGACATAAGTCCTCAACATAGCTCATATTCTGAAATTTATTTCTTGAATGAATTTTCTAAATATTTTTGGATATAATTCAAATCTTTGTTAAGTCGTCAAAAAAAGCCTGTTTTTAACGTCAGTTGTGTGTGCACTTTTTTTGTTTTCAAATTCAGTACTAATATTGTTTAATGTTCATTATTCTGATGAAGATTTGTAGTGAATCGAATCTGAAGAAGAAGATGTAGATGTCATTGAATGGTTGAATTCATTGTCCAACTATTCTGTTAGTTATGTTTACCAAATTATTTTTGTTTTCCTAATTGATGATATGGCAACACTTCTAAATTCATTCATGTAATATATATGTTTATATTAAATTTATGTAATATTTTTTTATATTTTTATTGGTTTGATGTTATCTCATTAAAAAATATAGATAGCCAAATTTTAATTTCGATGAAAAAGTATTCAATTGTTCAGAATTTTTTACAAAGTTGCAACTAAATGTCAACGAAAATAATTATTTTCCAATCAAAAACGCCTGTCCTTACTGAGAATATTATAGAAACCCAGCATTTCCAACAGGCCATAGAGAAATATATATATATATTTGTCTATAAATTTTTTATATTATGCAAAATCATCTTCAACTGGATAATGTGATGTACATATATTGAAATACGGAATTCAAAACATTCCGAGATACGACGGGAATTGCACAAAGCAAAACGAGCAGCCTAAACTAAATAAATACACTCCACTCTTCGAAAATATTTACTCAGCAGGGTTGAAGGGTAACTTATTGTTGATATAGTACATCAACAATTCATTTGGTGGTTGAACGAACAGCAAATATTCTGCTTCCTTGATCATTAATTGGTGCTGAGAGATTTCGATTATATAGATTTTGTTGTAGTTTTTGTCTTCATATTTAGTCTAAGAACGCAAATTTCGACTTGACAACTACCACAGTATTTTCGGACTGAATGACATGAATGTTTTTTCTGATTTTTCTAGTTTTTATTGTCCCAGGAGGCTTTTCGATAAACATAGAAGCCTTGATGGCTTTTCGGGAAAACATTCCAATAAGGTGAGGTAGTACTCGGGTTCTCAGCATGGGTTTTAGTGTTTGACTATATTCAAGTAGTTCGATGATGATAATTGTTGGGTAATGTACATTGATTGCTAGCCCATAGGCTGTTCGAAACCGGCGTTAAACTGTAGGTTTACTGAATTTAAAAAAATGATTATTTCTTGATAGCGATCATATTCAATGGAGGTATATAACGGGTGTTTTTTTTAGAGGTATAGAACTTTAAGTTGCAATAAAACAACGATAGATCATTCGATTGACAAGATTTTTTTATTCGAAAGATAATCTTGTGGCATTATATTTTGAATATGATTTCTGACATATGATCACCACGGCTGGTTCGGATGTAGTCGAATCATATCATGCATGCCGATATACGGCCAACATTTGTGGCCGTATATCGGCAATAACACGGCAAATATAATTTTCCAAATGGTCAAGCGTTTAAGGCTTATCTGCATAGACCAATGACTTCACATAGCCCCACAGAAAGTAGTCTAGTGGTATTAAATCACAAGATTTTGGAGGCCAATTCACTGGTCTAAAACGTGAAATTAGGCGGTCACCAGACGTGTCTTTCAATAAATTGATTGTGGCACGAGCTGTGTGACATGTTGCGCCGTCTTGTTGAAACCACAGCCTCTGGATATCATGGTTATTCAATTCAGGAATGAAAAAGTCAGTATTCATGGCTCTATACCGATCACCATTGACTGTAACGTTCTGGCCATCATCGTTTTTGAAGAAGTACGGACCAATGATTCCACCAGCCCATAAAGCGCACCAAACAGTCAGTTTTTCTGGATGTAACGGTGTTTTGACATACACTTGAGGATTATCTCCACTCCAAATGCGGCAGTTTTGTTTGCTGACGTAGCCATTCAAGCAGAAGTGCGCTTCATCGCTAAACAAAATTCGCTTATGAAAATCGGGAACAACGGCAATCTCGTTTTGGGCCCATTCCACGAATCTAGGCCTTGCTTGATGATCGTTTGGCTTCAATTCTTGCAAGAGTTGGATTTTGTAAGCACGCCAACCAAGATCCTTCCGCAAAATCTTCCATAAACTGGATGGACACAGATCCAATTCCTCTGCTCGATGGCGGATGGACTCATTCGGGTCTTCCTCAATGCTACGCTCTACAGTAGCAATAGCTTCTTCTGTACTCACTGTACGGCGTTTCTGGGGATGCGAGTTATCGATAAGAGTAAACGTGGTGCGAAAACGTTCCATGCTTAATCGAATTAACTGCTCTGATGGACGATTTTGTCGACGATAAAATGGACGTAGTGCGAGATACGTATTCCTCACAGAACCATTATTTTCGAAATGAAATTGCACTATTTGCAAGCGTTCTTCAGGCGTGAGTCTATTCACGATGAATTGCCAAACCAAACTGAGAATAAATCACTTCACAGCTGTCAAATCGGTCGCCATCTTCAGCAGGAATGCCACCTTTAAGTTTTATACCTCTAAAAAAAACAACCGTTATATATATACGAAGTTTATATTGTTTCAAGAAAAAGTGAATTTTTTCTTCTTGAATTTTTTCGAAAAGTATTTATTTATTCATCAATATCCACTTCGTCCCCTTAAAAGTTATCCTCATTTTGGGCATTAGTTTCGACGTCATAACCATATACCCTCGTTTCGTCACCAGTTATGACCTTTTTGGGCAAATCTGAATTGTCGTTGACGTCATTCAACAATTCCTGAGCGATATTAATGCGACGTTGCTTCTGCTCAAAATTTAATAATTTCGGAACCACTTTCTCCACTGTTTCGATGTTTTCTCCTTTTGTAAACGTGATTTCATCTCCAGGACGCTCCTCGTCATCATCATCATCCCGGCTTTGTGTTGAGCGCTTGTAAAACTCATAAACACTATTTTGAGACTCGCTGAATGCCACAGTCAACATTTTAGGTACATTGAAACACTTTATTATATTTTAACGACTTTATTCTATAAACGAAAAATTTAATACAGATTTTTTGATCCATTTTTTTCAATAAATCGAAGACCACTCAGAAACGTGGTTAACCTTTTCAGTTGTCAAAAACAAACTACTAATCTAAAATGGCTGATAATTTCAACATATGAGAAACGTACGTCTACCAACATAACGAAAACAATTTCGATAATCGAATGTGCAGAGCACGCGAAAATTCAAAAGTCACCTTTTTTAGCAGATATATATATATATATATATATATATATATATATATATATATATATATATATATATATATATATATATATATATATATATCTATATATGTGTAACATCTAATAATAACTTGAACTACGCCGTTCTGATGAGAGCCAATAAGCTTGAAACATATGTAAACGGCTGTTACAAATAAACAAACAACGTTAATCTCAGGTAAATACCGTAAACTCTTAACTTATATATATATATATATATATATATATATATATATATATATATATATATATATATATCACATATATAGACCCTGATCAATATCGGAATATCGAGATATTGACAGTATAATTTAATTGAATAAAGAACAACGCAATCAATGGGGAAACACATTGTTTCCTGAAGTTTCCTGTTAATGTTTACTGCTGCAATAGCAAGCACTAAGTAATCGGCAACTCGAAAATTATTCTCCTTCAAATTCCATGAGAACTTTGTCGTTGAAGCTTCGTCACTGATGTCTCCATACCCAAATTCAAACTTCGCTAATGATATAACTTTTCTTGTATGTAATTGTGTAGTTCATTCCAATTACCGAACTAAACGAGAAGTTTCAGCTTTTTCGAGTGAATATATTTCATCATTGTCAACACTGTAACCAATTCAGTACCTATATATACTCATAATTAAGAAATAGTGTCCGTTATTATTTCAGAATCTTGTCGTCCCTATTATTAGAAGATATGCATAGTTGTTGTTCGACTAAAATGATTTTGGCGCCAGACTGTTGATTCATGTGCACTCAAGTAGAGGGTAACAACATCAATATTAGAACATCGATCTTCTCAAAAGTAGAACATCGATTTAAATACATCGAAGTTTATCAACAAGATATCTATTTTTGTCGATATCCTTTTGCACATTTGTGGTTTTCTTCGGCTTCAAAACCTTTGTGCATTTCAACCAGTATCAAATTATAATACAAAACTTTGTTTTGTATTAGATGGATATGAAGATTGTTACACTCAGCATTTTTAGTGACTAGTAATTGTTCTAGATGACATTACGTATCGTTAGATCAGCAAATAGATATTGTTGGTTGGATTTGTTTATCTCAGGGTCTGCACTAGAAAATAACAGAATATTTTCATGAAGATGGATTTGTTTTGGCACTCAATTTGGGTCTGCACCGTTGAAAAAGAAAATAACAGAAGATCCTAAAAAAAGCAAACGAGATGCTAAATAAAAATGCTACTATTGTAAATAGACTAAGAGGGTAATATGTTTATGTTTATAGTTGTAAATCATATAAAGGGCGCAAAATGGAGGTTACGTCGTGGAAAATATCGTTCATAAAACATGCTCTTGTAATAGGTGTTTTTTTAGAGGTATAGAACTATAAGTTGGCATTACTGTTGTAGATGGTGACCGATTTAACACCTGAGAAGTGATTTATTCTCAGTTGGATTTGGCAATTCATTATGAATAGACCCACGCCTGAACAACGCTTGCAAATAGTGCAATTTTGTTTCGAAAATAATGGTTCTATGCGGAATACGTATCGCGAACTATGTCCATTTTATCGTCGACAAAATCGTCCGTCAGAGCAGTTAATTCGATCAACCATGGAACGTTTTCGCACCACGTTTACTCTTATTGATAATTTTCATCCCCAGAGACGCCGTACGGTGGGTACAGAAGAACCTATTGCTACTGTAGAGCGTAGCATTGAGAAAGACCCGAATGAGTCCATCCGTCATCGAGCACAGGAATTAGATCTGTGTCCATCCACTTTATGGAAGATTTTGCGAAAGGATCTTGGTTTTCGTGCTTATAAAATCCAACTCCTGCAAGGAATGAAGCCAAACGAACATCAAGTAAGGAGTGGATTCGTCGAATGGACCAAAACGAGATTGTCGTTGTTCCTGATTTTCATAAGCAAATTTTGTTTAGCGATAAAGCGCATTTCTGGTTGGATGGCTACGTCAACAAATAAAACTGCCGCATTTGGAGTTAAGATAATCCTCAAGTGTATGTCAAAACACCGTTACATCCAGAAAAATGACTGTTTGGTGCGCTTTATGGGCTGGTGGAATCATTGGTTCTTACATCTTCAAAGACGATGATGGCCAGAACGTTACAGTCAATGGTGATCGGTATAGAGCCATGTTTATCAAGTTTTTCATTCCTGAATTGAACAACCATGATGTCCAGAAGCTGTGGTTTCAACAAGACGGCGCAACATGTCACACAGCTCGTTCCATAATCGATTTATTGAGAGACAAGTTTGGTGACCGCCTAAATTCACGTTTTGGTCCTGTGAATTGGCCTCCAAGATCTTGTGATTTAATACCGCTAGAATACTTTCTGGGGATATGTTCTGTGCGGATAGGCCACAAACGCTTGACCATTTGGAAGACAATATTCGCTGTGTTATTGCCGATATACGGCCACAAATGTTGGAGAAATTCATCGAAAATTGGACGTCCAGATTGGACTACATCCGAGCCAGCCGAGGCGATCATATGCCAGAAGGCATATTTAAAATGTAATGCCACAAGTTTATCTTTCGAATAAGAAAAAATTCTTGTCAATCGAATGATCCATCGTTGTTTTATTGAAATTTAAAGTTCTATACCTCTAAAAAAAATACCCATTAGAAAGATGTGTTATCGATGTTGTGAGTTTCAATATCGATGTTCATGAACGATTTATCGAAACAATAATATCTCGACTTAGGCTACCCCGTTTTAACAAATTCGGAGATATCCACTTCTTCTTTCGGACTAGGACGCATCGACATGTTCTGTTTACGGCAAGTTCGAACGTGTTCTGCGTAGAAATGTGTCATATATGAAATCCACATTCTACGATAATTTCGCACGTGTTCCTCGTTAAATTATTCTACGTACACAGTGCACATAATTCATTGATCTCTAGTTATTCCACCCGAAAGACCAAAATATCAGTCCCTTGAGATCTGAATATAAATTTAAATTCAAACACTCGAACTTACGATTTACACCTTATTGACTACATAGCACGACGCGCTTCGTCGTTACTATGTTAATATTTACAACTAAGAAGGATGCTCACAAAAGAACTGAATTCAGTTTTCAGTCTGATCTTCCATTCAGCCCTCGAACAAAAATATTGGTTCAAGTTTACAGTTATATTCACAATAATATAAAACTATATTTGAAAAAAAATTACATGTAGACTCCATGATACGAAATTTGGCTCGATACAAATAGCTTTTAACGGTAAAGTCCCATAAAAAATATTACATTAAGTGTTTTCTTATTTTCAGCGATACAATAAGACTTCTACATATATTTTGTTTTGGAACCTGTTTTTGAAACGAAAAGTTTTCAAGCTGAATCGTGTAATCAAATTAACTCAAATTTGGTGAAAATGGATATGATTTGTTCCAAAGGCAGGTCAATTAAACAAAATTCACACTTGAAGTTATTTTTCTATCACCAAAAATGAAGAAACAATAAATTAAAATATGTTTATAGAATTAGTTAAAGTAATAAACTCATTTGTTTAGGTCGGTAAGACGTGAGACTTAGGCCATTTTCAAATATACGAATATGTGTCCAAATCTAGAAAACATGTTTATTTTATGCAACGAATGTAAACATTCAAACATTTTCTTGAAAATTGAGGTTCAAAATTTATTTTTCTACTCTATATTACCAAGACATAATATCATTGTGTATTTCATTCGAGCAAGAATCAGGTTTTATGGGAGTTTTCTCAATTCTTAATCCGAATTCCAATCAAGAAGAGTTTACTTATATTCAAAAGGACAATATTTAACTTTGGAGAGGAGAATAAGGCGAGAGCCTCCTTCAAGCAAAAGTGCCAATGCGGCCAACTCAAGTACTTCAGCGGTTGTTTCTGCAAGTCTTGTTAATCGATTTTGGTGTCGGTTTCGTGAAACCTGATGTACAGGTAGGCACCGTTCAGAATGCGTTTGCTCTTCAAATGGGTTTCAAATGTAATATTCAATTTCAATTCCAAGCAAGCATTTGATAACTTAGTTAATGCACATAATATGACAACTGGTAAAAAAATAAAACTTAGCAGATTTTGGGTGATCTATTATATCCACTGATCTATCCATAGATCTCATACTCACTCATAGATTTGTCATACTCACTGACTACTGAATATTCCTCCTTTGTGATAAGCGTTATGCAAGATTAATTGATTCAAGAATGCCAGGATCTACATTAAAACTTGGTCAAGATACTGTT
This sequence comes from Henosepilachna vigintioctopunctata, assembly GCA_030704895.1. Classification (NCBI taxonomy): domain Eukaryota; kingdom Metazoa; phylum Arthropoda; class Insecta; order Coleoptera; family Coccinellidae; genus Henosepilachna; species Henosepilachna vigintioctopunctata. The sequence continues at coordinate 3,727,330 of JARQZJ010000069.1, read as the reverse complement.
TTTCTCGAATGGTTCTAGAAAATATTTATGGAAATTAATCCAATCTGACCTGAGTAAATTTTTCAGCTGATGTTATTGAAAAACATTTTCATGAATCAAGATGGCATACATTGCCAACATAGAGTACGTATTTCAGCAAGCTTTATGCATGAAAATTGGCACAGGAGAGATGAATTCGTTATTTCACAAACATAACTTCTAGAAATCTCAACGTACTTCACTTTTGAATTTTAAGGTTAGCACATGATTCGAATATAATGGGAAAAGGTTACCAGTATTGGGAGAGTTGATAAATCGAAATTATTTCCTAATATAAAGATTTAATTTCTCAAAATACAGTAGTCAATTCTAAAAGGACTAAATTACAGTTATTTTCTTTTTTGTTATATATCGATATAATCCTCTTTTTGTTCAAGAAAAAAAATTTCATGAATTCAAACGGCACACATTGCTAATATACAGTACACATTTGCGCAAGTTTTGTTAGTAAAGAATGGGACAGTAGGAAAGAATTAGTTATTTTGATAAGCAAATAACCTCTAGAAATCTCAACGTAATTCATTTTTGGTTTCTAAAGTTAGCACATGATTCGAATATAATAAGTACAGCTTAACTAGTGTTGGTAGAGTTGATCAGTCGTATTTATTTCCTAATAATGGATGATTTTTTAAGCGTAGTTTTTTTTTCAAATCGAGTACAACACTCAGTTTGCATCACATATTCAAATATTTTTATTGAAATGGATAAATTGAACTTTGCCATTTACATTTTGAAGATAATTTCATGTAAATGTTTTCCACGGCTCCATATCAAATGGTCCATTCGGAACTTCGTCCAATTTTGCTTCACTTTTCCGAGCATTTCGGCCTGTATCCCACGAATTACGCGTGTTATGGTATCCTGTAAGGCTTCAATCGAGTTCGGATTGTCCACACACACTAACGACTTCACATAACCCCACAAGAAAATATCAGAGGCGTCAAATCGCATGATCTTGGCGGCCAATTCACAGGCCCATTTCGAGAGATAAGCTGCTCACCAAATTCATCCTTCAACATGTCCATTGTTTCACGAGCTGTGTGACATGTGGCACCGCCTTGGTGAAACCACATGTCAACCTAGTTCAACTCGGCCAACTGGGGTAGAAACAAGTTGCGTATCATGACTCCATATCGTTCGCCGTTGACTGTAACGTTTCTTCCACGGTCGTCTTTGAAGAAAAATGGACCGATGATGCCACCAGCCCACAAACCACATAAAACTGTCGTTTTTTCGGGATGCATCGGTAATTCTGGTATGGCATGTGGACTTTCATCACTCCAAATGCGACAGTTTTGTATATTTGCATATTCGTTAAGCCAGAAATGAGCCTCATCAGTGAACAAAATTTTTCGTTAGAAGAGCGGATTTTCATTAAGCTGTTCTAAGGCCCATTCACCAAAAATTAGAAGTTTTGGTAGGTCATTCAGCTTCAATTCTTACAGAAGTTGAATTTTATAGGCTTTCAAACCCGAATCAACACGTAAAATTTTCCAATGTGGTTGAATAACACATGCCCAATTGCTGAGACCGGCGACGAATTGATATTTCACGATCCTCATTGACATTGTACGCTACGGCTGTAATATTCTTTTCAGTACGCACTGTACGCATGGGAAACAGTAGATTAATGTCCAACAAAGTAAACTCGGAGCAAAATTTGGTGATAACAGCACGAATTGTTGATTCACCAGGTCGATTATGACGAACATAATATGGCCGTAACAAACGATACACATTTTTCACAGAGCACAAATTTTGATAGTAAATTTCAACAATTTGCAATCGTTGCTCGTTTGTAAGTCCTTCCATTATAAAATAGCAGAGTATACTGAAAACTTTCCACTTTGACAGATGACGTTTGGATGCCATTACCAACCAGTGCCGCCAACCTGAAAAACGTAACTCTTAAAACATCACCCGTTATAAAGATTTAATTTCTCAAAATACAGTAATTAATTCTGAAAGGGCTAACTTTCTTTCAAAACGGTTGCTTTTTTTTGTTGCTGTTTTTCTAATTATATATCAGTATATCTCAACCAAACCATAATCTTAGACAATCATTTCGTTCAAGAAAAAGAAGTTTGTTTCTATAATTTTACAGTATTAAAAACTCTTTTAAAAAGGAGTAAATAATTCATCAGGTACTATGCTTGGGCTAATGATATTCAATGCTAGGATGAATATTTTCTGCTATCAAAATTTCCTAGTAGTACAAAGATCTAATTTCTCAAAATACTGCTGCTAAATTCTAGAAGGTGCTCTTTGTGAAATACATTGAATTTCACTTAAATACCAAACGTTCAGTACAACAAAATGAAATTTTGGCGAATGAAAAACCTTATAAAACTTGGCAGTAAAGTCTTCTTCTGGTCAATCCCTGAAGTGATTCGATTCTCGAATATTCTGTCCTATTTAGTTGGCTTTGACAGACTTTATTTTCGAGGCACAAATGGCCTGGAGGATATAAGAGATCCCTATTTTTTTGTTTTCCGTCTACTCCAGACTACGTAATGTATATACATCAACCGCGTATCATGAGGGTTTGCCCTTTTTGTTGAAACAATAATTCTTTTATCTAAAGAAGAAAGTGCAGCAAAAAATTCTTCTGAAAAGAGCGTATCTTATGTAACATATCAGGAACTAGTGGAAATCGGCTGTGTAGAATATTATCGTGTTATGTGTTCATTTCTATATATTAATGACAAATCATTCATGTTCCTTAAATTTAGAAATGATGTAAAATTGTGATTTATCATATCTTAGACGCGTACCGTTTTCGATTATATCTCTTTCAATCCATCAATTTAAGAGAGATTTATAAAATGATAAAACTTAATATAAGATTATTATCTATGAACTTCCATCGATTTTGCTATTTTTCCTCTCCATCCATTCGCTGATCTCTTGGTGAAACATAATTCAATATAACTTTGCAATATCAATCCTTCTTCACAACGTTTCGCGATCTCTAAGTTTTACAACTGGTAAAAATACATATATTTTAGTCTTCAAATAGTTGTTCAGTTTCAGTTTTAAAAAAGTTCACACTTCGAAACAATTGTGAAACAATTCCCATTATTCTATGAGACATGTCCTTTTTTTATCAATCATAACTAACAGATGATTCTTTTTCAATTTGCATAGCGAATCTATATAATTAAACATAAATGAATATATGAAATATACTTCGGATTATGAGAGGTAATAAGAAATACTTGTCTAAAAACACTGACTGAACAATTCTTTATTCGACTAGTTTCGCCTTTTAAGGCATTATCATTCTTGATAATGCCGTGAAAGGCGAAACTAGTTTTCGAACAAGAATTGTTCAGTCAGTGATTTTTTGACAAGTGTTCAGAATCTTGAAGATTATGAACAGATTTATATAGTTAGAATAGGAAAATATGTTATAATAATGCATGCACAATAAGCAGTTTTAATTTTTGTATAAATACGTTAATATTTTCTCAATAAAATCAGTTCTACATCAGTAGCCAACTCATTCACCTGACAAGGAGTAGGCAGATTGAGGCCTCATCAGGGGGGACATTTCCTTGTGAGGAATTAGACTCCACATCTTTAAACAAGAAGTATATCTTATTACCTATCATTTAAATATGAACTATCACAGAGTTGATTCATTGTCCATTGAATTTACTTCGGATAACGAGAATATCAGTAAGACCGAATAATTCAATTTCAACCATCTGTGATAGGTTCAAAACCTCAAAAGGTTTTTTGCTAAACCCACCACACGCTCCGGTGCTGGTGGGTTCGATTCCCAGCGTGTTCTTGTGCCTTTCGAAATCTGCGCTGAAGTGCGTTATCACTTATCCCAGACATTAGATAGCAGAGAGATTGAGCTCTGTGGTCTCCATGGCGGCGATCTTAACTGCTGCGATCTTCGAGGCAATGATTTCCGTTATATTCCAAAATCTACTTGACAGTGAGTCTTCTGACAAATAGCACCGATTTCTGTAATTCCATAAGGAAATCGATATTCGCCGAGTCCTAGTTTTCTGATGTTTTTCCGTATTTTTCACGGGATTATACGATGATTGGTACACTCTTCACAACGTCCATGTGTCACTGTCTCTACATTAGAACTTCAAATCATCGATATTTAGATATATTATCGGTATTCTTCTCAATTATGTTGTTCGCATTTGGATTGGCCAAGTTGTTAAATGTAGTTTTCCTCTCTTTTTTGACAGTCAAGACAAGGTCAGAACTATTGCGGGCAACTGTTTGATCAGTCCACATTGTGCGGTCCCAGTAGAGTCTAAACTGATCAATCTCCATCATTGGCTAAATCGGGAATGGCTCGGAAAGTATATACAGTCTAAACATGTTGAATTTGTAGGACTTGTGAAATTCTTTATCGAGAGTCACTTGATAAAAAAGCATTAATCACTGAATGTTACTGACATCCTTTCATATATCATTAATTTAGGAGCATTATTCATTTTCCCTTCCTTCCTGAAATATGGTATCATTCATCATTTCATTTATTGATGTATTTGCGGCTGCAGTGTCGCAGGATGACTTACTATATATGAAGCATATTCATTCAAATTCATAATAATTTATGAGGACAAATTTGAGTTTGAATCTGTCAAAGTGTAATGTTGTTTCTTTCACAAGGAAAAGAGACCGAATTGACTGTAATGAGACGATATTGAGAATTCTCTTATAATTTTAATACAAATACGCATGACGACGTTTCGAAGTACTACTTCTTTATCAAATGCTGGATTGATACGTGATAAAGAAGTAGTACCTACTTCTAAACGTCGTCATGCATATTTGTATTCAAATTATGAGAAAATTCTAAATATTGTCTCATTATGGATATTAATTTTTTCCAAGTATCGGCCTCATGAATCATCAATTCGAACTGACTGTGATTATAGCGTCGGTGGTCAGATTCTTTCTCGTTCGAATAAGGTGAGAGATCTTGATGTAGACTTCGACCAGAAGCTTTCCTTTGTCCCAGACATCAACCAACTTATTTCATCTGCCGCGAAAATATATGGATTCGTTATACGTAATGGCAAATATTTCACTTATTCCTCAACATTCATAGGACTATTTAATACCCTAATCCGAAGCAAGTTGGAGTATGGCAGCATGATCTAGCATCCTATTTTCACTTGCCATCAACGCCATCTTGGGGCTATTCAGAGAAGCTTCTTGAAATTGTTAGTTTGGAGCGAGAATAAAGTTTATACACAGAGAGGAGAAAATTTATCACTCAAATTTTTGTAAAAATTGATTGTCCCTATTGACTTCATGTATTGATTGTCCTTCTCTCTTGTCCGCTTCGAAATTTCGTGTTCCTAGGCAAAATTCTCGTAATACAGAATTATTCCTCCTAGAGACTCCAAGGACCAACTCCCTAATGCAATCTTTCATTTGGTTAATGGAGTCTACATGGAATAGAGTTGCCAATAATTGTGACATTCACTCTGACTCCATAGAAGTTATTATCAGAAGTTATGTGAACAAAGAAAATTGACTAGAATGATTTAGATTGAGTTCTTTGTAATATTTCATTGAATGCTATAATGAAGTTATCAGTTTTTTTTTAGATTAGATTGTGCTTTTTATTATATCTTTTTCATCTTAATTATTTAGTTAGTATTCAATATATGTTATTATTTTCTGTATTTGGGTGTTATGCCTGTTGAGAATAAAGAACTTATTATTATTATTGTTTGTGTAATAATCGGCAAACTACCCACACACATACGAATGTATATGGCTAACAATTATGTTAATTGGAATCTTATATGTCATACGTACTATATTTTACGAAATATTCATACAATTTTTTTTTCAGAGTGAGAAATGCCTATACCTACAGAACGTCAATTATGCAACCAATGGATCAGGGTAGACAGTGAAGTTTTTTTATATACAGTATAAATTCCGGCCAGTCAATATGGGAAATGGTGTATTAATCAACAACAATCGTACAGAAGTGAATTCCACCAGTTATACATATGACCTTATAGACAATAATATAGTGCAAGTTCTTTTTTTGTTGGTGTATACTTCTATTTTCATACTCGGTATTTTTGGAAATGTTCTGGTTATTTACGTTGTGCTCAAAAATAAGGCCATGCAAACAGTCACTAACCTGTTCATAACTAATTTAGCTTTGTCAGATATTTTGCTATGTATATTTGCCGTTCCTTTTACACCTATTTACACATTTCTTGGTAAATGGATATTTGGCAGTCTCATTTGCCATTCACTCACATATGTTCAAAGTATAAGTGTTTATATTTCAACCTTAACACTGACGTCGATTGCGATAGATAGATATCTTGTCATTATATATCCATTCCACCCTAGAATGAAACTCACCACATGCATTATTATTATATGTGTCATATGGGCGGTTTCAGTATTTCTTACACTACCTTACGGATACTACACCAATTATGTGAGCAGCAACACAACTAAAGGGGGCACCAAATACTATTGCGAGGAGAGTTGGCCCAGTGAGAGTATCAGAAAAATATTTGGAGGTATAACATCAACCATGCAATTCGTAATTCCTTTTTGCATCATGGCATATTGCTACATATGCGTCTCTGTGAAACTGAACGACCGTGCCAAGAGTAAACCAGGTTCGAAAACATCCAAAAAGGAAGAAGCTGATAGAGAAAGAAAGCGAAGAACCAACCGGATGCTAATTGCCATGGTTGCCATATTTCTGATATCATGGATGCCACTAAACACTGTGAACATAATTTATGACTTTTACACCGAAGTCAGTGATTGGGAATATTGTCTCTTCAGTTTCTTTCTTGTGCATTCCATCGCAATGTCTTCAACCTGCTACAACCCGTTTTTGTATGCGTGGTTGAATGAAAATTTCCGCAAGGAATTCAAGCTTGTATTACCATGCTTCGACAAAACTGTAGTAAGAATGGGTCCAAGAACAACGAATTTGAGATCTGATAAAACATGTGAGGAGAATAACGAGACCCAGCAAAAAACCTTAATGCCCTCGAGTGTGTATTGTAATGTTTCGAGCGATCGTAAAATGAATTCACCGCCCATAAAAGTGGACAGTGTAGAGGTTGAAAATGTTTTGGTTCCGATTGGAAGTGCCGTATATGATACTTTAGATGATTCTGTAAGACTAAGATTAATCACCGAAGAAGATATTCTCAATGAAATTGAAGATCCCAAATCCACATCGAAGACAAGTCCAATATAATATATTTATTCTAAGTATCTCGTATTTCATTTATTTCCCGATATCGAGAAAAATATTTCACAAGAACTTTCATCTCAGTGTTCGTAATTAAATTTGACTGGTTTTATGAACCAAATGATTTATAGTTTCTTTCAATATTTTTCTACGTAAGAAACTAATTGAAACTACAAAATCGCGATAAGATAATATGACAACACCAAACATTTTGTATCAATTTAGCTGATCTGTTAGTAGGTACCTACTGAGGCAATCACTCGAAGAAGCGTCTGCCCAAACAATATAACAAAAAACATTATCGAATACATTCTCTTCGGTCAATACGAAGACGATGTAACAGGTTAATTGAATAAAAGATTACACCAGTGGCGTATATAAGGGGGGGTGCGACCCCCCTCCTCGACAATATATAATGTTTTGGCCTGTTTTTTCCTTCACTAGTATTAGTTTGTTTCGCCGTTTTCTTGGACTGGGTTTTCTTGGTTTTCATCGGTCTTGGATCCCCAAAAATATTATGTATATCCGCCACTGGTTTATAGACTAATTTTTCTGTAACATTAATAAATTTCATACTGCATATGTGTTGAGGATAGTATATGATATGCCTCTAATTATCCTTCTTAATAATTTGTATCTTCATTTTCCAGAATTTTTCAGCATTAAGAACTAATCCAGGAATTGAGGGCTTTACTCAAGGAAATTCAGTGCCAAAAAACATATTTTCTTCCATTGAAATTTCGAATTTAATATCTGGCTGTGTAATACTGGCTGTTCTCAATCGATGCTTCGCATATTAGGGCAATATTTTGGATTGTGAAATTGAAAACACTTGGTAAATTCAACAAAATTCTCTAATTCTTTCTTCATAAATTTCGGGTTACTAACCTTTCATCGAAAGTTCAAAGCACATGAATGAAAAGTTAAGAAGAAACAGAAATATAAAAAAAGATCAAAACATATCAGACAAAACAATGTAAGTCACCACAATGATTGAATTATAATTTCCTCACTCCAGAATGGTTTGAAAAAAATTGAATATGCAGTAAACGACGAATACTTAATACTTTATAACAATTTTGTTAGTATGAAAAAATCAATGAACAAAAGCGAAATATATCCGAATAAATCATATACACTACCGCTCAAAAGTATTTGGCCACCTGATAAAATACATTTTGTAGAAGTCTGATTGAGTGAAACGACGGCATTATTATTTTCACATATTTATCAATCATTTTTAAGACATAACGTGAATCATCTATGTGCCCCCCTTCATTTTCAATGACAACCTCACAAAACTTCAGCAACCTGGCTATTAATTTTTCCAATGTTGTCTTCGTTATCTTCCACCATACTTCTTGCAATTTATTCCACAAGCCTTTCTTAGATGTGGGACAACGTTTTCGCACCTGACGATCAAGCTGATCCCACAAGAGTTCGATGGTGTTTAATTCAGGGGACTGTGGAGACCATTATGAGTTTCAGCACCTGCTCTTGTTGTTCTTTTCGTTTCAAAAAGTCGTTGCACACTCTTGATATGTGCTTCGGGTCAGTATTAAATATTCTGTTGAAATATGAATCCCAGACCAATGAAATGTGCTCCACAAGGAACTGCACTTCAAAACTTTTTGTATCCTTCTTTTACTAAGATTGATGGTATTTGCATAAGATCTTCAATGTGGGAGATTTGGGAGAATCCCTTTCGTTTGACTTTTGCTTTAGGAAAACTCTTTGTTTGGTTCCAAAATTTTCAAACTTTGGCTCGTCCGACCAAAGGACCTTTTCCCAATCTGCTGTTGTCCATTTCTTGTGTATCCTGGACGAGATTTGCTGCAAATTGTTCTTTCAGCCGGAAACTTCTTGACGATGAAATCAACAGTTTGTCTTGGTATCTTCTATAGTCTTGAAATCTCATGATTACTTTTACCTGATTTATGAAGGCCGATGAATATGCCTCTGGTCTCTTGGGAATATTCCTTAGTTTTAACCATTTTCTTTAAAAAATTTAACCCATACGTGAAAAACAAAGAAATATTGGTAGGCTCTCAGTACTGAGCTATGGAGAGCGTGATTTTTGTTCGAATGACATCAGATAACTAACCTAAAAATAAATTCAATGGACTATCAACTCTGTAATAGTTCATAATTAAATGATAGGTTATAATAAATACTTGTCTAAAAATCACTGACTTGTCAGTGATCTTGTCAGTGAAAAGTCAGTGATTTTTAGGCCAGTATTTATTATTACCTCTCATTCAACGTAAAAATATTTGTAGTAGTTATTTAATATACTACTAGTGTTTATTTCTCAGCAACTAAATCAAAACAAAATTGCGACTTCAATGATTAATAAATAAATTCATTGTACGATGAATCAACTCTGTGATAGTTCATATTTAAATGAGAGACTATAAGAAATACTTGTCTAAAAATCACTGACTGAACAATTCTTCATTCGACTTGTTTCGCCTTTTACGGCATTATCAAGAATGAATAATTGGACCAGCCAAAATATTCTATTGTGAAGTTAAATTTATCACTATAAGTAATACACAAAACTGTATCTCTTAATCTCACACCTATTTCAGAAAATATTTACTCAATGGAAATCAATACAAGCGCTGTTTACCATACAAGCTTATACTTTCACAGCAACTGATTGAGTTTACACAATATCGAATGAAACAAAGTTATTTTGAGTTTCAGGAAATATTCTGGATGAAGCTTTTCACATTGAATAACCAAATATTCAGAATGTTTCTTCATTTGATTTCTCAGAAAATTAATATCATTCCAATGACAATTCCAGTTGATCAAATTGTGAATAACGAAGTCTGTTAAAATTAATTTTGTTCGTTTATTCTTGAAATTGGATTCAATAAAAGTCATAACAAGAAAATGCCCAATAAACGTTTTAGTTTTGTTACATTTTTGGTTACCTCTTTCACTTGCATCAACTTACTCTTCCAGTAAACTTCTCCGAAAAATAAATCTTCATATGAAATTTTGAATTACTGATGACCTGTCTTATATGTTGTGAATAAATGGGGAATCTTAATAAATAAGTTAAATACATATTTTGATACTCTTCCATGTTCAAAGGAACTGATCAAAATTCAGAATTCATTCAGTAATTTCAATATTCATAACTGAATAAAAATGAAAGGTTTAACCATTATTACAGTGAGGGCTGAAGCTAAAGGACGGAAATAGCACAAAATATTGGTATTTATTCTGAACTGTAACATTGAAAATTAGATTAAACACTTTAAACTACATTACAAAAAAATGTGCATAGTTAATTGAAAATTTAATAATTATCGCCTACCTACGTTTAAACATGGAAATCAACAATATTAAATTTGTATTGAAATTTTGTTTCTGAAACTCCTCAAAAATTTTCAAGAAATATGTAATCCTTATGATAGATATTCAATTCAATAGATAGATATTTAATAGATAATAATAGATACAATATTTTATGTCCAATATTATGAACAAAGTGCATTTTCAAGTCCTAATAGAAAAATGTGAACGTACAAAAACATAACTTAAGCGACTGCTATATTATTATAGTATGTCATTAGAATTGGCGTCATTTAATTATTATTCCTGAATATAATCAGGGCCGGCTTTACAGACAAGTGACCAGATTGCAGTCAAATACATCAGGTATGTCATAATTATATTATGTAGCAGGATGTCAACTTTAATTTCTTAAATTCGAAATATCTATTAGTTTTAACAGATTAAAATATCGCTTATATTTCATAATGGTTGAGAATATTTGAAATACATTGAGAATGTTATGAGGAATGAAATTAATTAGCTACTGTCCTCCAGGGAAAACACTTATATATAGAAATTCCAAGCACTAGTCAATGCTCAATATTCACAAATATTGAATTAACAATATCGGTATATTGAAAATTAAGTCTGTTCAACATGAGAACAGAGATTTAGAAATATCATATAATTTTCTATTTGGGCTCTACACTTGAATATTAGTCCCTAATTACTTCATCTCAACAAAATATTTGCCAGTTTGTTGCAATTTAGTCATTTGAGTACAGACAATCGACTCAGTGACATTTGACGTTTGACTCATTGAGGGGGTGACAAATTTTTTTTCTGATTCTTCTCTCTTTCATGAAACTGATATTATTAATTATTGTGTCTTAAAAAGGGCCATTTTTATTTATTTTGTTTCTAATCGATTCATTTTTGTAAATCGATCTCATTCTTCATTTCATTATTTCTCACTAGTCCAAAATTGAAACATTGTTACAATTTCGAATGAGGAAAATTGAAGAACGCCTGCTCCATCTATATTTCGAATAAATGAAAATAATCTGAACATTTAACTGAAGGAAATACAGTAAAATGTTCTTTTCTAGCAGAAAATAATAATAATATTAATATTTATTGAGCAATAGCTATTACAATACTCATATCTACAATTACGTTCAAATTTTTTATTTATATTAAACACTTATTTGTTTGAAACGAACTCAGTTAATCGAGGTTTGCATAACTCAAGGTCACTAATTGTTTTTATGGAGCTAGGCAATTCATTAAATGCATTGGATCCTTCATAGAATATACTATTTCTAGATTTAAGAAGTTTACAAACTTGCATGTAGAAACTGTTGGCATTTCTTGTATTTTGCTTTCAATTTCGTATATAAATACATATGTAGCATAAAGTATTATCTGTTTAACTGACATTAGTTCCAGGTAACTGAACATGTTTAACTTACATTACTTCTAGGTAATTGAACATGCTTAACTCACATTAGTTCTAGGTAACTGAACATGCTTAACTCATATTAGTTCTTGGCAACTGCAAATGCCTGACTCACATTAGTTCTAGGTAACTGAACATGCTTAACTCACATTAGTTCTAGGTAACTGAACATGCTTAACTCATATTAGTTCTTGGCAACTGCAAATGCCTGACTCACATTAGTTCTGGGTAACTGAGCATGCTTAACTCACATTAGTTCTAGGTAACTGAACATGCTTAACTCATATTAGTTCTAGGCAACTGCAAATGCCTGACTCACATTAGTTCTAGGTAACTGAACATGCTTAACTCACATTAGTTCTAGGTAACTGAACATGCTTAACTCACATTAGTTCTAGGTAACTGAACATTCTTAACTCACATTAGTCCTAGGTAACTGAACATGTTTAACTCACATTAATTCTAGGTAACTGAACAAGCTCAACTCACATTAGTTCTAGGTAACTGAACATGCTTAACTCATATTAGTTCTAGGCAACTGCAAATGCTTGACTCACATTAGTTCTAGGTAACTGAACATGCTTAACTCACATTAGTTCTAGATAACTGAAAATGCTTAACTTATATTGGTTATAGGTAACGGAACATGCTTTACTCACATTAGTTCTAGGTAACTGAAAATGCTTTCATAGATGCTTATTTACAATGTCTCGATGATACTGCATGGCAGAAACCATTACAAGACAAAAAACATCCAAGCTTTTGAGTGCACCAAAATTGAATCGTTCAATATGGATGGTTTTTCTCGAATACAAAAACTACGCCAAATGAAAATTGTTACTCAGTTTGCCATTGAGGAAACTGCCAAAAAGTCAAAACGATTGAATAATGTTATCCGTCACATTCAAATGTGAAAAATATTGAATATTCTTTTGTAGTTGAAAAACTGAATTAGTAAATCAAGGACAGCTGAAATCTCTCTTCGCTCAGTTTCAATAAGATAATTATATCGCTGGATGAGTCCAATAGGCTTTAGGAAATACGATGTATTGAATTTCCTGAATAATTTCAGTTTTGAATAAACAGGGTGGTTCACGATGAACCACCCAGAGCAGAAATGATGCTCATTTCTGCTCACAGCGCCAAAATTGAATAATTTGCACAAATGTTTCTTTCCGGAAAAATATTGACTTTATTATACTATAGTAGTTATCAATGAAGATGAAGATTTTTTTTGCTATTTTCGAGTCTTGGCATCCAGACTTCGTGCGAGGTGCGTTGTTTATACATTATACCTTTAATCGTTACAAAATGTGAAATCCGTCACTGCTTGTAACAAATCAAAAATACTTTCCCAAACCTATTGCAAACAAAATTCAAATGAGCATTTTATTGTTATTTGACATTAAATTAACAATGTTCGAGTACAATTTCAAATCGCCTCAAGCTATTTTCTTAATTACTCAACGAACGTACCACTTTTCTGATATTTCAAGAAATTTGGAACTCATAAAATGTTTGAAATATTTTTCCAAAAATGCTAATGAGTAAAACTGAATGACGAAATTTTAGGTACATTTTAGTCTAACAATTAATAAGTATTTTTGTGTGCTTTGTGAGAGTATTCAAAGAATGAGATATACTGAACAAATATCTAACCGTTACTGAACACAAAATATCAATTTTCCAGTACCTTGTCACAATTTTTGATGAATTTAGTTGAGTTGAAATTCAAGGGAGTGGAAAGCAATCGGATTTTTTGGCAAAGAATGCAAATGGCGATATTATGAATAATCATTTCATGGATAGCGTCAGAAGATTACAGAAGGGTGCATCTGCACCTTCCTTTAGGAAAAGAAGGTGCACAGAAAGAATTACATATTTTTTAACTACATCAGCGGGGTACCACGAAGGAAATAGAACACATAGAAAATATAAAATTGATATAGGAGAAGAGACGAAAATATATAGGTAAAATACAAGAATATAAATATTCCGTACAGGAAATAGTGAAACTAGAAATAAAAATTAAAAATAGTATTGAAAAGAAACTTTTTGCTGTGTTTCGAATGAATTTCTATTTCTACAAAGATCGTGTCATGTTTACGCAACAAATGATATAATAAAAGAAGTTGTTCTTAAGTAGATTCAAGCATGGTCTCTTACTGATCTGCGCATAACTCACCTTCGCCTTCTGCCTTAAGCTGAAGATTCCCAAGCAGTAATGCCAACATCGACTAGAGCGAATGAAGACGCGTTACAATCCCATCATCATCGAAATGATCAAGTTTTGTGTATCTAGATAAAATTTCGATCTTCGTGAACAATTAGCAGAACGCAGATTGTGAATTTTTGCTCATGAGAAAAACATTTTTCAGTGAATAGTCGCATGATTTTTTTTTATTTATTTATTTATTTTCATTCAACATACACTGTTTTACAGGACAATTCAAAATTTAATTTGTAATTTTTCTAATTAAAAAACAGGAAAAACAACATATACAAAAAACAAAATTGGTAGTACAAAAGTTTCAATTTTGTACTTTAAAATTTTGATGTTCCATTTTAAATGAAAGAGTTTGTGATATGAATCACAACTGTTGAAATGAAATATAATAATTATAGGAATAGGAAAACTCAAATGCTGACCTAACTGATACATACCTACATATAAATTCAAACACACAAATACATATACATTCACACTTACACACACATAATTACATGAGTGAATATGAATTCTGTTCGTGACAACACATAAATGATTGTTCCAGAACAGTTGAAAATATCCACCTTAACTCCCAAAATATTACATTGTTCACACATCGTGTGCAATAGAGAATAATAAACTCATAAAATTGAAACGCTCTTATAATCTTAGTTTCCTTCTGTCTCTTCATAATATGAATGTTTACGAGTCTTTGTTTGATTTTGTAATTTCCTCAAACATCAAGCTTCAATCAACGGTTTTTCTGTGTTTCAATCCTCATATTTAAGGTCCTTCCTTTCGTGGCTCAGTGATGTATGTCTATGAAGATCAAATCGTCGTGAAAAGCCCCTTGGCGTAGTAATGTCCCTGTTAATTTTCTATTGTAGTTGGGTTTTGGAATGTTCAATGTATGTCCAGTTATAATCAAATATAACCTTAAAGTTTATTTTTCGTTCGATGAAGAAAACTGCTAGGTAATGACTCACGTCAAGGCCATTTGGGCCTTGTCTTAGATTTATGTCTATTGATTTAAAAAAAAAAAAAATTGTTTTATAATATTCCACAAGTATTTAAATATACATGGACTATATTCCACAAGTATTCAAATTTGAGTGTACTATATATTTGTTGCAATGATATCAGTAGAAATACTCCGGCCTAGTAATTAACGAATAATAGAAATAATAATTAGGTCGCAGGTCATGATTTCTTGCTAATCATGTTGCAAAATAATATCCAGGCACAGATCACCTGATTCGTAATCAGAAGCATCCTTGAGTCATAATCAAGGCAGCTTCACGAAGAATGATTTCTGTGAGAAATACATTCTGGAGGTCCACTGCATATTTTTTATGTGATATATTTAAAATTCTGATGAAACACTGCCAGCTCTATGATATGATAGTTTTTATAAAAGCGATAAGATAACTGTTTCATTACGGAAAGAATGTCTGGTCAATTATATTTTTATCAGTTGAAAATTTCAATTGAAATAACTATATATTCACCTATCCTATATATAGAATCAGTAGATACAAAAGCAATATATTTTAAATAGATGCTATTTCTTTAAAGGTCTTGGGAAATATACTTATCCACCATTTTGAAGGACTTCCATTGCCTAAGTTATTAAATTTAAGCTGAAATTCTGAAACAAAACTATGATTAAATGGAAATTTAAAGATAAAATTGAGAATAAACAGAAAAATATTTGTGCCAAAAAAAATTCTGTGAAAATGAGTGCCAAGAAGGCAACAAAAATATTAAATGATAATAAAAATGGAAGTAATTACATTTCAATTTCATTTTCATCATTTATCCCTGTTTCAGTCCTCAGGACACTGATTGCACTGCTCAACAAATAAAAGTTGAAGGTTTCCTTTTTTTTATGAGTCAATTCTCACTAATTTTGGGTTGAGAAAAACGAACATGACAAAGACTTAACAAAATTAGCTCTATATTTCAAGATGGGAGTGGATTTTTAAGGACATATTGCAGCCAGGTTGGTGATATTTTGTAGAAGTTCAGTAACCAATTGACGGTAGTTATCATCTCCTTTGTTCCCTCAAATCCATGCATAATTCCTTTGAGAGCTTCCCAAGGCCTCCTTTTCTTTCTTCCTTCTCATCCTTCCCTTCTTCTCTTTTTCTTCCTTCTCTTTCCCTTTCAAAACTAAATCGAATGCAATGTCTTTACGAATTGACGTATTTGTGGCCCAACAAAGATGCCTTTCTTGAGCTTTGCATCACTTAATTTAGGAAATTTGCCTCTCACGTATTCAAATCCTTCTTAGTTCATGGCTTTGACAAAATTTTTCACCAGTTTGATATGTAAGGGTGGAAGAAGAACATTTTTTGGATCTACGAGTAACTCGGCAATTATGTTTTTCTCACTAGGGTTAAGATTTCTTGCAGGTCAGTCAACCTTGAAGATAATGTAATTTTCTATCCCTACTATTTCACATACATAAAAAGCAACAGTATTTGGTATACCATAATTGCAACCCTGATCCTAAAAGTTCTGACTTCTCCTGTGACTAATCAAGATGTTTAATGAGATCACACACATTCGATTGATTCAATTTTTGTGGTTGGTCTTCTTTTTCTTCTTTAAAATCAGGGTCAAAAGATGCTGAAGGCTCGTTGAGTTTTCCTTCTACATTGTATTCATTTTGAGCTTCGAGCTCATAAGTCTGTTGTGTTTAGTAACTGTTTTACTGTCTGAATGTGAAATAAGGCAAGAAGCTGATAGAAGATTTGGGTATTTAACAGATTCTATTTTTTTTCATTGACCATCCTGCTTTTATAGACTGAGTCAAGCAAAAATAGCAATCGCTTATGTGTTTAGTGGGCTCCAACAATGGTAACAATTTCCAAAAACTAATTTTTGACGAATAGAAAAAAAAGAATTTGTGAAATACAAAAAGTACCTTGTATCTCTAAAACTAGAGCTATCGGTTCTTTTAATCGTCTTTTTTGCATTCAGTGAACGAGAAGACATAATAGGATAGAAAAGATAGAAATAATTTTGAGACCGATACAATTTCATTGTTGTGCAGTGTTGTTATTCTTTTTCAATTTCTTCAGTTCAATTCAAATAATTTCACCATTCACTTTTCATTTAATTACCTATAGTTTGTTCCAGAATTCAACATAAATTTATAGGTGATGGAAGTCAATAATAGTGGAGAAATCATTTTGTTGACAACAATCGCAGCATGAGTAATTCGAAATAAAATTATTATTCATTCTGATACATTGATTTGATTGAAATTATTTATTTCAATTAAGTCGACATAATCAATCACTTATTGATCTGAATGAAATTTTTAATTTACTTTTTAACATTAAGGATTAATTATGCAAGGAATGAAAACTAATACATACAATAAATTTAAAGCATGTCATCTATTTACATAAATATTTGCTTAAACGTATATTCTATTGTTTGCATATGAGTTTTTCCATTTTTTCTATGTTATAACTACATGTATATGAGAACATACACAATTTTCGTAATATTTTCTTCTTGAAGGAGAACTACTTCCAATTTGGTGAATAATTAAATGGCTTCGTCTAAACAGATCTCTGAATGACAAGATCAAAGTGGCAGGATGAAGTAGTGGAAAAGACAAAAGAAAACAAGTCATGTTATCTTTATCAGATAACGTCTAATCATATCATTTCAGTTTGGGTGTTTTGTATTTTGAATTATTCACGTTGTCGTTGCATAATACAGTTGAATGAGTTTTATGTATAAGATGAAATAAACTGCACAAATCTACACTAACCTGAAAGAAAATCTGAATAAGATCCTGAAAAATATCAATTGATATCGAAATTTATGAATATGTCGAAATATAGTCTGTATTCATCCCTACTGAAAACTCCGCACCCTTCAAGTTGTTGCAGCTTCCTTTTATTAATTTCAAAAAATTCATATCCTACATAATATTCCACAGAGTGATTGAATCAAAGGTACAGTAATATACACCTGACATGAACATCATTGCAGTCGTAAGTCGTCCTTCCAACTGCATATCAGGAGTAGTACTTGTCTATTGATCGCGTGTGGCCACCAAGAAGATACTAAAATCCTCGCAAGATGTGACTGTTTGCCAAATAACAATCGTGAGCGCCATCTGCAGGACAACAAGGTGTTAATGTCCTACAAACAGACAAATTTGTAGCAGCATAAGATAGAACCTTATTGCACAGGCCGAATAAGATGATTGTCACAATCTAATTGGTTGAAATTGGATTAGGTTAATGTATTTAGTGATTGTTTAGATTGAGTTATGATGAATTGTAATACTGACGTATGTTTCCTATTTGTTTAATGTTATGACGTACAATTGAAATTAAAAAATTAGTGATAATAATAGCTCAGTAATAACTTGCTATGTATCTACGAGTATATAGTAGATACACAATTCTCATATATATTTTATTTTTTCAATTTGAAAGGAGTCGAATTTGTTATGAAATTCCTTCGTTCTTCTATTGATATATTACTAGTATTTATGCTAGAGGATGATATCTTAAGAGTTAAATTTTTCAAGGTTGGCGGCACTGGTTGGTAATGGCATCCAAACATTATCTGTCAAAGTGAAAGGTTTCAGTACACTCTGCCATTTCATCATGGAAAGACTCACAAACGAGCAACGATTGCAAATTGTTGAAATTTACTATCAAAATTCGTGATCTGTGAAAAATGTGTATCGTTTGTTGGTCGTCATAATCCACCTAGTGAATAAACAATTCGTGCTGTTGTTGGACATTAAACCATTGTCTCACATGCGTACAGCGCGTACTGAAGAGCATATTTCAGCCGCAGCGTACAGTGTTAGTGAGGACCGTGAATTGTCAAGTCGTTGCCGTTCTAAGCAATTGGGCATGTGTTACTTAACCACATGAAAAATTTTACGTGTTCATTTATTTGGATTTGAAAGCCTATAAAAAATTGATCGAATACTATGATTATCTCATTGATACCAACAAATTATCTCCAAAATAAAAGGCAAAGTCGCAAAAATACCAGCTTGATTTCGAAAAACTTTTTCATCGCACCTGCTGCTCATATTTTTTCTAAGATGAGAGTGGGTATCATTTTGTGAAGTTTTCAGTATCAATTACGGCAAAATTGATCAAAAGTATAATTATCTCATTGATACCAACAAATTATCTCCAAAATGATCCAACAAATCAATGTCAATACTTGAGTATAATTCCTGATGACATCGATATAACTAGTCGAACTGGTCGAATATTTTTTCAACTATACTGACAACCTATTTAAATTACCAATTAAATTCTCATAGGCTCCTTCCTGGTTGTTTCTAATATTCTGAAGTGAAAAAGTCAATGTTGATCGAATTTCTAAATATCAGTAGATACATGAAATTTACAAACAAAAGAAATGAGATGTTTTTAGGTTTTTCCCGGCAGTCATTCGAATTTTTCCCGCTGTAAAAGCCATCCTTGCACTTAAAGGGACATTTTAAAAAAAGAATTGGCAGAATTGGTCCAGCCGTTGTTGAGTTATGCGCTTACCAACACATTTTCGATTCATTTTTATATTATAGATTGAGTATTCTTCAATTTTCTATTTTTACATGCATTTTTCTCAATTTTTTGAAAGTGACAGTAACAAACACCACAAAAAAAACAGGGAAATCGGTCCAGTCGATGACTCTACATTCAGTTAGAAAACGTTTATATGGGAGAAAGAAATGGGATGTTTTTAGGGTTTTCCCGGCAAATATTCGAATTTTCCTCGCTGTAAAAACCATCCCTGGTTCTCAACGGACATTTTAAGAAAAGAATTGGAAGAATTGGTTCAGCTGTTGTTGAGTTATGCGCTTACCAACACATTTTGCGATTCATTTTTATATTATAGATTAAATATTCTCAAATTTTCAATATTTACAAGCAATTTTTTCCCTGACAGTAACAAGCACAACAAAGAAAACAGTGAAATCGATCCACCCGATTAGTCTACATTTTAGTTAGAAAACGTTTGTATGGAAAATAGAAATGGGATGTTTTAAGGGTTTTCCCGGCCATCATTCGAATACCATGATATCATATAAATATCATATAAATATCATACGAATATCATATAAAATACCATGAAATGTAATTTACAAAATTTTTAATAAACGTATTTGATTTGATTTGATTAGGCTTTTATTGATTGAAAAAATTTTTTTTTCAATCTTTTTTAGTCTTTTCTGTTTCGTAGCGAATCCAACTTGCCAAAACCATAGAATAATTAATTGTCCAATTCTTTAATATTAATAATTTGCGAACTTATTACACGAAACTAAACATAAACTGAAATAAAGATATACCTATTTAATCAACAGAGGCCTGTCATTGCTAAAATTAATATAAATATTAAACATATCTTTAATTATCTAAATTTGATTACTTTATTGTTTTTCTCATAGAGATAGAAATACGTAAAGGTGTTGTTAAAAACATTCTTATCATTTCGTAAACCGCAGTCGAATTTTTCATTTAGTATCGACCTTTAATCAATTCAACATTTTCCTCTGTCATGAAAATGGCGCATAGTCCGTAGAACTTAACGATTTAGTTCTTGCGCAGGCGTGAACTATTCGACTGATAGATATCCAAGTCCCTACGCTCAGATCGAATAAATAAATATTTCATTCAATTGTGTTAGTTCTTCGGGTGTAATTGTGTTCCATTTTTAATAGCATTCATTCCGGGATGCCTTCCGAAGAATCTATTTTCCTGCCGAATCCGGATATCGTTAGAAATTGTCATGTAAATAGCATAACGCAATACACGCAAATGTATAGGAAATCTATTGAACACCCGGAAGAATTTTGGGGAGACATAGCGCAACATTTTTATTGGCAAAAACCTATCGATCCTGAAAGATTTTTTAATTATAACTTTGATGTGACTAAAGGACCTATTTTCACAAAATGGTTAGATGGTGCTACCACAAATATCTCATACAATTTATTGGATAGAAATATTCAATTGGGAAATGGTGAAAAAATCGCTTTTTTTTGGTAAGTTTTCACTGTAAATTACTTCTATTTTATTCTTATTTTCGACGAAGTTCAACTTTTTTTTACATTAATTTCTCGATCCTCCGATACATGTATTGAATTTAGGTAACGAGAATAACCGGTCTGGTGAAATGTTTGAAAACTCATTCATTCATTACAATTACCGATATTTGGACACTGTTTGTGTCTTCTTCATAAATGACTACAATGATCAAATTGAATATGTAAAAATTATAAAACTACTAAACTAAAAGTATAGTTTATGCAATGATAATAACAGAACTAACATAATTCAAAAATATTTCTTATTTTGTTTTGATTTGTACCCTACATATTGCTGAACTGAATGGTTAGAAATTAACGCGAAATCAGATATTGAAAACTTGAGCATCATCTATAATAATATTTTAAAATATAACAAATCAAAACTTTTCCCGACGCCAATGGTTTAAAGTTCACCAGTAAATCATTGACAACCCCCACACAAGTGCCTCCCATTCATCCTTCTAGGGTGCTGAATTTCTGACCATTCATTCAGTAATATGTAGGGTACAATTTAAAACGAAATAAGGGACGTTTGTTGAATGATGTTATTGCTTAAACTGTAATTGTAAATAATTTTATAATTTTTATATATTCTACTTGATCATTGTAGTCATTACTTTGCAGCCTAATTTTCTTCCAAAGAAGATACAAAAAGTGTCGAGAATTATTATGAATAAACGAGTTCACATTTCATCACGCCGATTATTCCTAAGACACCTATGTTAAATGTATATATATATATATATATATATATATATATATATATATATATATATATATATATATATATATATATTTTTAAATTTGATTTATTGCCTGTTTAAGATAGTTTATTTTCAATGTTTTTAGCAATAACAGGCTAATTTTAATGTTGAAATCTTTATTTTGGTTGACGTTTCGATATATATTAGAACTTTGTCATTATTAATAAATAATTAAATTTTATGAATTACTCTAGATATAAAAACGTCAAACTTATTTCTCTAAAAAATCAATGTTTTTAGCAATAACGGGCTAATTTTAATGTTAAAATCTTCATTTTGGTTGACGTTTAAATGTATATTACAACTTTGTCAAAACTAATAAATAATTGAATATTTTATGAATTACTCTAGATATCAAAACTTCAAACTTATTTCATTAAAAAAATTAAATTAGTTTTTTTGTATTGTCACATATTCCTTTTCAGTATTCAAAGTTTTTAACATTAAAATAAGCTTGTTATTGCTAAAAACATTGAATATATATATATATATATATATATATATATATATATATATATATATATATATATATATATATATATATATATATATATATATATATATATATATATATATATATATAATTGTATTAATATTTTTACAGTGAAAATTGAGAATTGAAATTACATTTCAAAAGTTTTGAACTCGACTGGGATTTCAAAACTTTTGAAATGTAATTTCAATTCTCAATTTTCACTGTAAAAATATTTATACAATTATTCATGTCCGCACGTGGTGAGGTTAACACGACAAAATTACTGTTCTTTATATATATATATATATATATATATATATATATATATATATATATATATATATATATATAAATATGATATTCAGTGATATAGTACAAGGTGATATTATGATTGAAGTAGAGAATTATTCATTTTACTTTCTATTTCCTCATTAAAAAATTATACAATTATGATCGATAACTGATTATTTGGTCGAATGTTGTGATTGTATTTTGACATTGTTTGATATTCTAAAAATGACAACATCATTTTCTGATTGTCAAATATTGTTTGTTGACACATGAGCACTTGAAATATTTCACTAATAGGACATAACCGCTCTAGAAAAAATAATACACGTTTCCCAAAAAGCATACTAGTGGCTAGTGAGTTTGATTCGGAATAGTATTCGTGACATTTATTTCGCTCACCTGTCAAAAAGAACACAAGTTATTCTGAAGAATTTTGTTATTTTGAAGAACCATTTCGTATGGTATATCATATTGTTTTGGTAATGCAGAGGTAATTTCATTATTGTTGAAAGAGCGGAGGACACCGATCTATTCAGCTCTGAGATATGACATAAATGTAGTATCTTAAACTAGCTTAATCTATTAGATACATATTTCATTTGATATAATATTCACTCATTCTAGTTCCTACCTCTTGGTTTTACTAAATAGGATAATTTGTTTTATAAAAGGGTTATTCAGGGGCCAGCAAATGAATAGGTGTGTAAAGTTTAAGTTTTGGATTAATTAAATATCAATATTTCACTAGTGATTATTATATGTATATATTATTTTCATCATTATTCTATATAGTTACAACAAACTATTTGAGAGAAACTGCTTTTGGTAGATAATTTCATTTCGAACACTCTTTATCAGAGCTGCTTTGATTATATTCAACATCGTTCTCGGAAGATTTGCGGATGATTGTAAAGTAGATTGTCTAGGAGTCTATATTCGTGTGCATTTTGTATAAGGTTATACCGTTAGACTCTTTAGTCCCTACTTTTTTTGCATTGTTTATAGCATTGTGCAATTTCTTGCCTTACTAGAACCTTTATGTCATAGTAGTTTTTATGACTTCTATTCAAAGCAAAACTGTTTGTACAACACGCCATCTAGTGTCTTCAGCATTCATATAGTTATGCTGCCATCTATAACTACTTGACATTGAAGTACTATTTCATGAAAAATTAAAAAATTTCCCACGTAACTACTGATCATATATTATTTCAACTAAAATCACTTCAAATCTACTAAATAAATAATCACCAAAACTTTCACTTTTTCGATTTAAAATATAACAAACAACCAGAAGCTTATGAGAAATTAATTAGTAACTTAATTAGTGTGTCAGTATACTTGAAAAAATTTTCGACTAGTTCCTATCAATGTCATTAGAAATTTTTATATCATTTATTTGTTGCTAATTTACAATCGACCCAATAGTAATAAGTAAATATTTTAAGCGAAATTCAATTTGACACAGTTTCCATCCAGTGATAGATAACTGATTATTTTATGTATGTAGGTCTTCTGGGATTGTTCTCTTGAGTCTTCTTGTGTATATGTTGCTGAAAAGTTTATCAATAAGTGGGTTGTCGTGATCATTTATGCGAATCTTATATATGGTATAACGTCGCTTGTATAAGAAATATTAAGATCATTGTGGATTGTCCGATTTTTGACATACCATGGGGCATTAGCTATCATTCTTGATGTTTTTGGTTGGAATGTCAGCAGGATTTTGGTGTTTGATGCCTTACTATATCCCCAGAGCTCTATACCGTAGGTCCAAATTGGTCTAATTATGCATTTATGTCAGTAACTTATTTTCCAGAGTGAGGGTGGATTTTTTATTCAGCAGCCAATACATTTGTTCGACCCTGAGGTTCAACTGCTTTTTTTTAGCCTGGATGTGGGCTTTCCATGTCAATTTTGCATCCATGTTAAGCCCGAGATATTTAACTTCTGATTTTGCAGGAATGGGAAATTTGTTGAGTGTTACTCGAGGACAGGTGTTCTTTTGAATTGAAAGATATGTGTGAAGATTTGTTAGATTTATTAGAAATTATACTCAAGGATTGACCTGGATTTGTTTGATAGAATACAATAGAATAGAATAGAATAGAAATTTATTTCACAAATATTGCAAATATATGAAAACAATAAATATAACAATAATGAGAATATTGTCAAAACTTATAAATTATCAGTAAAGAAATTTTACAAATAATTAAACATGCATATTGACTCAACTTAAATTACTCATAGAGCGGCAATAACAAACAAATTCATTTACATCATATGGCTCAAAATTCAAAATCAGCCCGAATATACCCTTTCTGAATGCTTAAAAGTTATTCAACGAAAATTATAATTTGTCATACTTAATTTTGGAGTAATTGAGACTGACAAAATAACAAAATGTTTCCCCTCTAACCCCAGAAAAAATATTTGCAGCAGATGATATTAATTTTTTCCCTTGCAGATATAAGATTACCGTTTTGTTATAAAAAAATTCCGTAATCAAGGTGATATTTTCTCGACTTGACCTCGAAAGTATGTAGATCTAGCAAATGAGCCTGAGTGATATTTTTCCAATAATGAATAAAAAAAATCACGATTTAATGATAGTGATTTATATATGAGTGCCAACAATTTCTGACAAATTCATCCTGTAACATACATTCAAACTTTTTAGCGGAAAAGATTTATAAATAAATGAAAAAAATTAATTGTTTCAGGTACTCTACTGCAAAAGCTTGAAGAGTATTTTTATGCTTAAATAATGAAAAATTCACACTTGTAGTAGTTGGGCCCCACCTGTGTAAATCTGTGTATCCGCATTAGATATAATTATGAAATCGATATCAGTATATCAGAACAAATATAAAATTCCCACGCATAGTTTCGTTCTCTTCGGGCGAAGTCCAATTCATGAATGCATAAACGGCTATAATGACATTATAGTTGAACTCGAGAGGTTAAAAATCGAATTTGATTGAGATATTTTTCGACATTTATACTAACAGAGAAATTAAGATTTTCTGAGATTTGAAAGTCAAATTCACAAAGGATACATTGATGTCATAGTTTTGTATATTAGAGCTCGTTAATGTAATTAAAATTATTATTCTTATCACGTCAATTATTGTTGATTAGTTTATTGAGCAAAAATTGTTAAAATTCTCCATATTTACATTTTACATATCGTTAAAATTTCTAAAAAATGCGAAAGCTGATTACTGCAACTTCTGTGAAATATCGAAGAATTTTTTGATAATTTCATTTATATCAGGTCAACCTTAATGGGCAACCAAAAAGAAAGGCAATTGGAATTTAAAAGTTTGTTTTATTAACAAGTACTTTGGAAAACAAAACTTCTACAGTTTTGGTAGCATCTTTTTGGCACTACTGAGAGTGAAAAGGGTTTAGTATATCTTTCGAATTTTGGTAAGAAGGAGAGGCATTTTTTTTTTGCAGCAGCGATAAAATTGTTAGCGCCGGTCCTGATAATTTAAAATTCTGAATTCAAATGAAATAGCAATTTTTTTGTCGAAAAAACTAATTATTCGTCAACATTTCATCAAACCTCATTTATATAATCAAGGATAAAAATACAATATGGTATTAATTTAGTGTTTTTTGCTAAAACAGTGCTTTCTTGCTTGTTTGTCTGTCCCACCTTGGCGTTTCTAAAAGTCGGAGCCCCCCGAAAAGATGGGAAACTTAAAATTTAAAAGTTCGAAAGGGTTAAATGCATTATGAATTCATTTTCGAATTGCCCCCCTTGACAATCAAACCGCCCACCTGTGGGGCGTGGGTTCCACATTGAGAAATACTGTGCTAGGGGTTAAAAATAAGGCACATACTAATAAAAACTATTGGTTTTCATCAGAATATGTTGAAAATTAATGCATATTTTTTTTAATCATGCAATCCATGTGCATATGATTTTGTCTAAGTATAAATGAAGAAGTACAACGATTTGTACTTCTTGTCTCTACATAAGACTGTCTCTATATTATATTATCATATATTTAGAGAGGTGGTTTACCTATAAATGTGAAGGCATGATAATGACGAAACAAATTTCTATCAGAACAAACGTAATTGACCTCCAAAAAGGTGATAGTGGAACGTTAATGCACATTCTTAACAATGATATGGCTATGTATATTGATGTGTAACAAATAATATATTTCACATTTCTGTATCTGAAATATCTTGGCCATGATAATTTTGCTTCCTTCGAAACAATCCATTTATTGCTAATTATTTTTAAAAAGAATATAAGAATATGTAACAATTTGCGATGATACGTCAAACAATTATTATAACAAATAGCGTAGTGGCAAAATATTTCGGTGTATCAAGTTAAATTTTCTGACAGGTGTTATTTTATTCAGATAAATAGAGTTATAATTGAACAGTATCATGAATACGAAATGAAGAAAGATAAGGAAACAAAATGAATATAAGATAACGAAAACGTCATAGAATGACCAAAATATTCCATTTAGGTTTGAAATTTCATGTCAAACGATTCATAAATTAATTATATTCTGAGAATTGAAAAAACTAATATCTATATATTGTTTACTACAATATTGTATAGGCATATTTGACAAAATGCTTGCAAGTCCAGCGAATGTTTTTTTGTCATTGAAACTAAGTATTGCAATTATTAAAATTATTAGAAAATATAATACATTTCAAATTTTTGTATCTGAAATATCTTGGCCATAATAATTCTGCTACTTTCGAAACGACCCATTTATTGCTAATAATTTTTAAAGAAAATATAAGACTAAGTAACAATTCGCATTGATACGTCAAACAATTATAATAACAAATAGCGCAGTAACAATATTTCGTTGTATTCAAGTTTAATTTTCTGCCAGGTGTAATTTTATTTAGATATATAGAGATATAATTGAGCAGAATATCATGAAAACAAAATGAAGAAAGATAAGGAAACAAAATGAATATGAGATAACAAAAACGTCATAGAATTATCAAAATATTCTATTTAGGTTGGTTTAAAATTTCATGTCAAACGATTAATAAATTAATTAAATTTTGAGAATTGAAAAAACTAATATTATTGACTCCAATATTGTTGACTACAATATTGTTTGGCTATATAATTTGGCAAAATGCTTGCAAGTCCAGCGAATGTTTTTTTGTCATTTAAACTAAGTATTTTATTTATTAAAATCAATAGAAAATATAATACATTTCAATTTTTTGTATCTGAAATATCTTGGATATAATAATTTTGCTACTTTCGAAACAACCCATTTATTGCTAAAAAGGTTTAAAGAAAATATAGGACTAAGTAACAATTTGCATTGATACGTCAAACAATTATTGTTACAAACAGCGCAGTAGCAATATTACGGTGTATTCAAGTTTAATTTTCTGCCAGGTGTATATTTTATTTAGACAAATAGTGATATACTTGAACAGAATATCATGAATACGAAATGAAGAAAGATAACGAAAAAAATTAATATGAGATAACAAAAAGTCATAGAATGATCAAAATATTCCATTTATATATGAATATCAGATCAAGAAAATTTAGAGAATAAAAAAAACTGATATCTATATATCGTCGTCAACTACAGTATTGTTTCGGTATATAATTTAAAAAATGTTTGCAAGGTTAGCGAATGTTTTTTGTCATTGAAATCATGTAATTATTGTAATTAATAGTAAATATTAGTTTTCAAAAAGTGTTTCTGCTGCTTTAATTATACTGATTTTTTTGTCTTTATCTTAATGTTCTATTGTAGTTCGCTTTTTGTGATATGAATATTCAATTCCTAGTTAATGGTACAATTTTCAATTTCTAGTTGTAACTTCCATTTTATTGTAGTGTACTCCTAGTTATTGTCCATGTCATTCTAAAAAGAATTTCAGTGGACAATATATATAATATTTTTGAAATACTACTTAGGATTATTATAATCACAGAAAACTGCTCTGAACCACTGCCAGGACTTTAATCATTAATTATACGAAGAAACTCATGCAGGAGTTCCAAACTATATTTGCTTTTGTAAATTTTCTATTCAAAAACAACAAATTCTTAATTCTTACATTTCTTATGTACCGTGTGTCCCAAGAAGAATGGCACTCCGTCGTACCTCGAGAACCGTTTATAGTACACCTTAAGGAAAAAATTATAACAGAATTAACCTCGAGAAAAACCTGAAAATTATTTACAGAGTTGTTGGTCTACCACTAGAGGGTGTAATTGAATACCAAAAATCAAGACATGAATTTTTCACGAATATTTACAAATTTGCAACATAATATATTTGATAATTTATAACATAAAACCGCATGTCAATATCTTCTTCTTATTCCGAGGTTTTTTCAAAAAAATTTCAAGCATGTTTCCTTTGAATGTAAATTACTTAGGATTTACTGAACCGATGTGAGAATTTTTGATTCCTTAAAATTGTATTTCTTTTTCTATCAATAATGCCTGCAATTATTATTTCAATATTATTCTTGCTCTCACCGGGAAACTGCGTTAAGGAAGTTGAAGTGAAAAAACAAGTCATAAAAAAAAAACTTATACCTTCGTCAAATTAATAACCAAAGTTATTTCTTCATTTACGTGTCATTGCGATTAGTGTGCAATAAATTCAAAATAAAGTTCACTTGAAAGTGGAATCCAAGATGATTCTTACAAACGGAGAAGCATTTGATATGATAGGCATTAAAAACTATAAAATTAAAAATTAACACACTTCAAGTCACTCAAGTTTCACTGAATATATTAAAAGCTCTACATAGGTTTCGGGCGGTTAACCCATTATCAAGAGTATACAATGTTACTGATAAAAGTTACATACAATATTACTGGAGTAATATTGTATACTCTTGATAATGCTTTAACCACCAGAAACATATGTAGAGTTTTTAATATTATATTCAGTAAAACTTAAGTCAAGTGTGTTAATTTTTAATTTTATAGTTTTTAACATAATGTTTCACCAAGAGACAAGCGAAACCTCCGTGTCATTTATGATAGGCATTACTTTGAATGTATGAGAAATGGTATTGTTGCTGCTAGAGTGTATGTTGCTGCTAGAGTGTATGTCCAATGTCCCCAAAGACGTCATCCCGGAGTTTTTTGTCGACTCATATACCGTTTGAGATAGACAGGAAATGTAAATCTTTCATCATTTTTTTCATTGTTTCAGTTTTTTTATATATTTCCACTTCAACTTCCATAACGCAGTTTCTGGGTAAGAGCAACGGTGAATGAAATTGGAGTCATTATTAAAACAAGGAAATACAATTTTGAGGAGTTAAACAATGATCAAATCCGTTGAGTAAAACCTAAGTAATTTACATTTGAAGGAAGAATGCTTGAAATGTACACATATTTTAGGATATCTCGAAAGAGGAAAAGATATTGACATGCGATTTTTGATATTATGTTGCTAATTGGACCTACTTTTATATTCCATAATTAAAGATGCTTGTTTCCATTTTATATTTTCCAAGGATATAAAAACATAATAAATAGCGCTCTCTAGCGTATAGGTTACTCATTACTTCATGGCTAAATTCAAACTCTTACGTTGGTGGAAAAGAGCTCTTTTCAAAAAGACTAAGATTGCATAAATCGGTTGAGCAGAATCTGGGTTATAGGCGTTTTTTCATGTCAAGATTTAAACTTTCTCCCTCCTCTTATTTGAGAAGATAGACTAAAACTTATGAAACCAAATATTCGCAGAATTTCTTGAGGCATGCGATAATCGTAGTTTAAATGCATCTTAATTAGGTAAAGCAATTAATTTTGAAAATTTTGGTATTCAATTAAGCCCTCCAGCGGTTGACGTACAACTCTGTAAACAATTTCCAGGTTTTATTTCCGCTTTAGTTATAATTTTTTTTTCTCTAAGCTATACAATAAACGGTTCTCGAGCTATGGACGAGAGCCATTCTTATTGGGACACCCGGTACATTACGTACCTACATAGAATGTGTCAAATTCAAGGGTATTTTCTTCTATTCCCTATGTCAGGTTAGAAGGATAAAGAGAATTTGGTGGGTCACGATGTAGAGTCATTTAAATAAGTGGGTCAAAGCATAATGAAGGTCGTATAATAATGTAATGAAACGCGTATCAAGATCAGAATAATGTAGAACAAAATCAACCTCGGCAATACAAACACAGTAATATATATATATATATATATATATATATATATATATATATATATATATTCTTGAAATTGCTAAAAACTTTCAAAATAATAATATATATATATATATATATATATATATATATATATATATATATATATATGTTTTTAGCAATAACATGCTTCTTTCAATATGAAAAACTTTATTTTCGCTGAAGTTTCGTTGTATATCACAACATAGTCAAAACTAATATGTTTTGATATACAACTAAACGTCAACGAAAATTTTCATATTAAAACAAGCCTGTTATTGCTAAAAACATTCAAAATAAACTATCTTAAACAGGCAATAAATCAATTTTAAATATATATATATATATATATATATATATATATATATATATATAATGAATTTTTTGTGTTTATGACACTGAGAAATTTTCATTTACAGTGCCATAAGCACAAAAAATTCATTTCTTTGAAAATATCGCCGAATAGGCCCCTGAAATACGGGAAGAACCGCGAACGTACTACTAACGCAACCGATTGACATTTGAAAACATCATATGATGATATTTGTCAAATAGACATTGCAATTTAGTAGATACCTACAGGTATAGAAGAAATGTGAAAGTTCGATGCTTGATGTGTCTGTAATCTGAGAGATGTTTTCTACTGATTCCTATAGATGGAATTGTGGAGTATTCATTACTCTACGATAGTTCACTTGGAGTCTCAAGAAGATGTTTGGAGATTGAAGTCGTTGCCTCACTTCGGACGTGGTGCGACTGACGAGTTCCTTGCAGAACGAAACATATGTCTCGCACTTCCATCAGAGGTGGCATCGATTTCAATATTTCTCTAACATTTATCCCTTGAAGGATAATGGAGGCATCACATCGTACACGTTCACATATCTAGCTCTACTAATAATATAATAAATAATGAATAATAAAATATATAATTATGAATAGTAAATGCGGAACAGTGGCTAAAAAAGGTCCAAAAAGATATACAACAGATCGATATAAAAAATTTCGAAGATCGCACTGAATGTCGATATAAAATCGCACAGATATACAAGAAAATTAGATGAACGAAAGAAAGAGCATTCAGAGAGGATGAAGCGTTTTTTAGGAGGCAAAAAAGATGAAACAAAAGTCCTAATAATTGCGAATTCAAGTTCAATCGCTCTTCTCATGGGGAACAAACGTAATAATAATAATAATAATAATAATAATATATATATATATATATATATATATATATATATATATATATATATATATATATACATTTTCGAAACAATTCTCGATATTTCGATAGTTTCTGTACATTTTTCAGAGAAAATACAAGAATTAGAGTTTATGAAATGATTACAGAACTTACATGATTCAACAAACGCCTCTCTATTGTTTTACCATGTACCGCACATATTAGTAAATTTTTTTTAATATCATTTTTTGTTTATTCAATTTTCCACTTTTTCCAATTAGGACCACCAACATGCATATAATCATGTAAACTCATCTTACAATACTGTGAAATGGAGTTTCAACATTATTGAATACTCTTTCGAACAGATTTAATTTGTAATGTTGGACAAGTTGCTTCTAACAAAATTGTTTTTAAGGGAGGGTAACCACCCCAGCAATCACCTCAGCATTACGTACAAGGAACTGCTAAATGAAGTTTGTCGGTTCGCAAATGTTCTTAAAAGTAGAAATGTTCGAAAAGGAGATCGTGTAGCTATATACATGCCTATGATTCTAGAAGCTATCATTGCTATGCTTGCGTGTACAAGAATAGGAGCTGTACACTCTTTGGTGGTGAGTTTATTACCACATTTTAGTCATATTCTGCTAATTTGCTTCATCTGTTTCAATTAAAGTTTTGTTTTGGCATGTCCTCCTTGTCTTATATCTGAGAATTAAATAGATTCTCATTGAATAAAAAATTGAAGTACCTTATTGTAGATTGTTTTCAACAAAATTTGAATGACTTCTATAAGTTTGTCAAATGTTGATATGTGCAGTGATTTTGTCATGATATTATTATGTCAATTGCTTGACCTTTATTCAATACATCCTTTCATTTACTTACCATTGTTGGAAATCTAAAGGATCCATATTTTCACTTCATTTTTGCAGTTTGCCGGTTTTTCGGCTGATTCTTTCGCTGAAAGAATAAGAGATTGCCAAGCACGACTGCTTATTACTGCTGACGGTACTTGGAGGGGTGAAAAACTCATAAAATTGAAAACAATATGTGACCAGTCGATGCAAATATGTCAAAAAGCGGGACATATGGTGGATACATGTATTGTAGTAGCACATCTGCAACGAAGTACAACGTCATCTGGATTACAATCATCCCCTGGCAATAAGGCAAGTGTAAAATTGTATACTTGAAACTGTGACGTGAATGAATTAATTTAGAGTGAAATTACATACTTATGTTAAATAGTGGATTGAAAATTCGGTGTTTTCTTGCTAAAACATTGTTTAATAACAATAAATTAAAATTAACACACTTGGCTAAAGTTTCACTAAATATATTTAAAAAACTCTACATATATTTCGGGTAGTTAACACATCATCAAGAGTATACAATGTTACTAATTCATTTATTAAGTAACATTTTATAGACTTGATAATGGGCTTACCACCTGAAACATATGTAGAGTTTTTCAATATCTTCATTTAGTGAAACTTAGGCCAAGTGTGATAATTTTAATTTTAATTTGTTTTTAACATAACGTTTCACCAAAAGATAATCGAAACCTCCGTGTCATTTATTGTTTGATGTATTAATGAAAAACAGTTTTCTTGGTTTCACAAAAATTATATTACATGCTTGACAATTATTTCGATGTTTATTTCAAATGATAAACTGATTCAGTTTGACTTTTGAAAAGGGAGTAGCACCTCGAAACAATTGTCGAGCAATCAATTTAATATAATTCTAGAGAAATCGAGCAAAGCGTTTCTTATAGTTACATTAGGTATATGAATATGAACTCATTTCTGAATACCACTGTCATTTTTCTGTGGAGCTGTGGACAATTTCAATTTCAATTACGATTTTTTTAACTCTATATTCTTTTTTAACTCTATATTCACGTCAACAGAAAAACCCAAATTCATATCTAATATTCAAGCATTTTAATCATTCTGTTTGAACCCAAATTCATATCTAATATCTAATATATTTGATCAAATCTAGTTCAGGTTGATATATCTCGTTGTTATGTGCTTTTGATTGAATCGATCATATATAATTTTGACCTTCAATATGAACTTGATATTGTCATCTTACATCATACGTGGACATCAATGTGAAGACATCATCAGTTCAAGGTTATCTTAAACACATTCTGTTGAAATTGAGAAAATCAGAGAACTTCCAAAAATGTTATTGGTATCCAAAGAATGATGGTCTTAGGCATCAAATTCACTGTATTTTTTTGGTCGCTGTGTCAATAATTGAGTATACCTACTATGTGCCTACTTGAAGATGAAAAAAAATTGAAATTCACCAAGGTTTTTCAAAATTATAATTTAAGATACAAAAAAATACTTTTAGAATGAATACATGAAAATTGTTCATATGAGTTTGCAATACCAATAATGAAACAGATCGACATCTTCTTTAGTTCATCAAAGAGTAACTTGATTCGAATTTCCCCGTCTTTATCTAAATGGATCATCCTGTAGTAAATTTTATTAAAATTCATAAAATTTTATAGAAATATATTACTATTCATTTTATATTTCTGCAAGCTACAACTCTATAACCCAATTTTATTAATATATTTGAAGACATTCATCTCTATCTCTGATCAGGTTTTCATGCAAAACGGTAGAGATATCTGGTGGAATGACTTAGTCCCCTCTGCTGCAACGACGTGCCCTCCTGAGTGGATGCAAGCTGAAGATCCATTATTTATGTTATATACAAGCGGATCAACAGGAAAACCAAAAGGAGTTTTACACACAACTGGAGGATACTTGATATATGCTGCCACTACGTTCAAATATGTATTTGATTATAAACCAGAAGATATATATTGGTGTACTGCAGATATTGGCTGGATCACTGGTCACACTTATGTTGTTTATGGGCCCCTTGCTAACGCAGCTACCTCAGTTGTAGTGAGTATTGTTTTATATCTATCAAATTCAATAGTTTTTTAAACCAATTCGACAATATAATGTAGCAAAATTTGGAAACTCAGTCGGTATATTAGAGCTGTCAAAAGTCAAAAAGAATTTGATAAATTTTAACAGGTTGCCTGACTTAATTTAATGGAGAGTATAATTTTGATTATCTCTCAATTTTTAATATAATTTCTGTTTGGACATAATATCTATTTTGTGTTTACAGAACTTTTACCTTGAAATGAGTTAAAAACTTGACTTAATTGTTTAATAATGGTTTATAGGTGTTATCCCATATTAAAAATATAAACTGATCATAGTGCTTTTACCCATATATTTGTTCGATGTTATTTTATGATTTAACAGACCCCGGAGACTGAAGTTTCTTGGTTTCAATACATTTATATTGGGAAACTAGCGATATTGCGATTTATTAATATTTATTCAGTCGTTTCTATCAAATATTTAATTGATTATTAATTTTTTATTATAATGTAAGTTTTACTATAAGTTCTACTACTTTCATTGTAGTAAGAAACCTGAATTTACGTTAAAATATTCCTTTGTAAATACTACTAACATTTTATGTATCTATCGACATAATAATAATGATTAAACGATATGAATTGAACCAGATTCACTCACCAAAGGGTAGCAGGAATGCTCAATGACATGATGATATACAAGAAAATGTTGAAAGTAATATTTTTCTAGTAAAACGTAGGTAAATAATTAAGTCTTTTTCATCATTATTCCATAAAGGTTCAATTTTGAATCAATCAAGGACACATAAGTTAAGGATCAATAACCTCACACATCAACTTTGGTTTAGCAGTTTAATCGGCAATCATAGAAAAATCCAAGATTTTTGTATCAAAATTTTTTTTTTTTAGCCTATGATATGGTTTTATTTTTACAGTACGAAGGCACTCCTTTCTACCCGAAAAACGACAGATTTTGGGATATCGTTGATAAATACAGAGTAAACCAGTTTTATACAGCTCCAACAGCTATCAGAGCACTGATGAAGTTCGGAGAAGATATAGTAAAGAAGTAAGTTTTCATTGTGAATTGTATTTCTCTATTTATTAGGTGTTTTTATTATGCGAATAGTAGTCCCGCAGTTTGCATCTTTGAAAGAATTGTAAATACATCGGTTTCTACTTCCTTTATTGAAAAATGACGAGGAAAATCATATTACAAACGAATTAAAAATCAAATTCAATAAATTGAAAAGAAAATTAGAAAGTAAATATCATTGGTGATTGAATTTTCTCAATAAGTTTACTTTTGTCTCAGAAAGCGTGAGTTGCTCGAAAACATTCATTTAAAGAGATTAAATTTGACGTCTGCTACTTCTAAATACTATAATGTCAAACTACCCGTATCCATGGTACCTAACGTCGTTGAATATACGACAGTTATTGCACCAATCATAATTTGAAGACAGCTGTACTAACCGCCTTCTTTTTCATGTTCTATGTTAGATCTAATCATTTAAAGAGATTGATAATCCTATAATTTATGAAAATCTGCAAAAAACAAAGATATGGAATCATTCTGTGAAAAATGGTTATTACATGAAAAAATATTTTAAGCAATTGGTGAATATAATTACTGAATATATATACAAGGTGCGTTAGAAAAACTTACTTGAAAAAATTTCCGCGTGGTGAGTTGGGCAGATAGAGGGGCGAGGGGGGGGCATCTGGAGGGGGAAGTTCCCAAGTTAGTTTCTCCCTCCATTCAGTTGCCATCATGGCAACTCTGGTCTAGAGAGCAGCGGGCCTTCGCAGTTGAGAGCTTCTTTTCTAACGGTCGCTCGCTTTGAAATTCCTCCTCACAGACTCGTTCCTGGTCGTAATTCGATTCTGTCGTGGATTAACTCATTTCGGGAGTGTGGAAGTGTCGCTAAACCCAGAAATGGACTCCAACGGACCATCAGAAATCCGGAAAATATCGAAA
Source organism: Henosepilachna vigintioctopunctata (assembly GCA_030704895.1). Classification (NCBI taxonomy): domain Eukaryota; kingdom Metazoa; phylum Arthropoda; class Insecta; order Coleoptera; family Coccinellidae; genus Henosepilachna; species Henosepilachna vigintioctopunctata. The sequence goes on along the minus strand of JARQZJ010000069.1, from coordinate 3,690,197 downwards.
GAGTGAGGCAGTCAGTTGTGCGTTCTCCCCGGCGTTCGGCTCGCAAACACGCAGATGCTATGGGAATTTTTGACACCACTGTTCGACGAATTCTCCATGAAGACCTTCAATTTCATCCCTATAAATTGGCTGTTGTGAAAGAATCAACTGAACGCGATTTTGTTGCCCGTCAAAATGCATGTGAAATGCTGGTTGAAAACCTGCCTAAAGACGCGGTCGTTTTTTTCAGTGACGAGGCTCACTTCCTTATTTCCGGCTGCGTCAACAAGCAAAACATGCGTTATTGTGGTGTAAATCCACGTGAGCTTCACCAGAAGCCATCGCGACGCCAATGCCAGCATACCGATTGATATGCTGCAAAGAGTCGATACAAATTTGAAAAATCGACTTCATCAGAATTTAAATATTAAATTTTATTAGAGAATAAAAAAACTTGGGATATTGTATTCCCAAATGAAAAAAAATTAGAACAATAATTGAAGTACTTTTGTTTTTATTGACCTTTCAAATAAGTAAGTTTCTCTGGTGCACCCTGTATATTCTCATATTTTAGGGATTTCAATTTGTTGAGAGAATGCTATTTGTTTCTTCCAGGTCAACTCTTTCATACATTTTTCTTAATGAAGTACATACTTCTTTCCGTAAGAATATGAATATATATATATATATATATATATATATATATATATATATATATATATATATATATATATATATATATATATATATATATATATATATATATATATACATTCTATCAGAAATATTCTATCTGGACTGGTAACCAAATGACAATGGGTACTTCAATTTCAACAACAGATTGAATTCATTCATTTGAAATTTAACTACAACAATGATAAAAATTGATGAACTTCCATTTTTCAAAATTGAATTAAATTTCTGATTCATAAATATGAATGAATGGATAACGTTTATATTTGTTTTTCAACTTGAAGGTATATTTTCATAAGAAATTATCTGTTACTGAACTGAGAACAATATTTATTTATCACGATGAACTAGAAGCGTTCATTTATATTGATTTTTTATAATTCAATAAATAATTGAAGCCATATTTCCAACATAAAAAAGTGAGGATTAGCAAGGCTCATTTGATGATAATCAACAAGCAAGAATTTCTCGTTTCGTGGACAACGGCTGTTAATATGTGTTATATCTACTGATAATTTGATTCGATTTTGAATCATTCAGCTACGATAAACTCATTCCATATAAATACATATATGTATATATACATATATATATATATATATATATATATATATATATATATATATATATATATATATATATATATATATATATATATATATATATATATATATATATATATATATATATATATATATATATATATATATATATATATATATATATATATATATATATATATATATATATATATATATATAATGCATTACTCAGTCGCTGCACGTGTTCGGCGCTTGAAATACCTACTTGAAAGTTTTTCGTATATTTTCACAATCCATTTATTAATTTCAATTTCATATAATATATGATACCTTTCTATTTGAAAGCTAGAACAATACTGAAGGAGAACCTCTCGTCATTCTCCTTAAAGAATGTGAAATGTATAACAATGACTTCACGAGTTCTATTAATATATTTGCATAGCAACGCGTATTAACACTACAAACAATCCTTTAAACATTGGGAAATAGATGCGGAAATTGTAAATTTTGTTGTTAAGTAATCATTTAGTCAATTGAATATATTACTTGAGAATATATATATATATATATATATATATATATATATATATATATATATATATAAATGAAAATTTAAGAAAATGAACACTAGAACATTCATTTGAAAAATTGAAATTCTAGTGTTCATTTTCTTAAATATTTCATTCAGTGCCATAAGCACAAAAAATTTAATTTTCTTATATATATATATATATATATATATATATATATATATATATATATATATATATATATATGTAAAGAAATAGACCTCAAGTAAAGGAGTTCTATAGTTATGGTGCTTATATTATCGCACTTGTGAATATTCAATATTGAAGGTGTACTTTATTTTTTCACAAATTATTCAAAAGGAAATAAACGTTGGAGAATATTGAAATCGGTGCCTACATTCAATGGAAACGCAACACAGTCGCCTTTTCGAGCTACAAGGCACTCTTCAGTTGCGTCTCGTCGACCAAACGAAAGGCATCGTCTTCAATTCTCAAAAATTCTCTTATGAATCAGAAGACAAATACTCTTCATGTATATTCACAGATATTTTTTCACGTTTTTAGTAGCCTCTTGATGGAATCTTTGGAAAGATAGAACCAAGAGTTTCTACTATCGCAACCTAGATGGCATAAGGTCATCGAATTAGATGAACTTGTTCATAAACTAGAGATATACGTATATATATATATATGTGTGATATATATATATATATATATATATATATATATATATATACGCATATATATATATATATATACGATATAAGTATATATATATATATATATATATATATATATATACATATTATATAAACGTATGTACGGATTTTAATATGGAAAATGGAGACAACATATATGTTGACATATATATATATAATATATATATATATATATATATATATATATATATATATATATATATATATATATAATATATATATATATATATAAATAAAGGGTGATTTTTCGATCACCGTAGTTTTGAAAAACTACAACTCAATGAGCGTAAATTTCTTTAAATCGAATAAAACACTCAATTTGCCTCATATATTCAAAATTTTATTGAAATTGTTAAGCCATTTACATTTTAAAGATAACTTCATATAAATGTTGTCCGCGCCTCCGTATCAAATGATCCATTCGGAAGGTCTAATTTTGCGTCACTTTTTCGAGCATAAAATGCCCTCATCCCACGATTAAGGCTTCAATAGTGTCCAGCTTGTCCACATACACTAGCGACTTCACATAACCCCATCTTGGCGGCCAATTCACAGGGCCAATTCGAGAGATGCTGCTCACTAAATTCATCCTTCAACATGTCCATTGTTTCACGAGCTGTATGGCATGTGGCACCGTCTGGATGAAACCACATGTCAACCAAGTTCAACTCGGCCAACTGGGGCAAAAAAAATTGCGTATGTTGGCTCGATATCGTTTGCCGTTGACGGTAACGTTTTTTCCACGGTCGTCTTTGAAGAAAAATGGACCAATGATGTCACCAGCTCATAAACCATACTAAACTGCGTTTTTTCGGGCTGCATCGGTCATTCTTGTATGACATGTGGCTGTTCATCAGTCCAAATGCGACAGTTTTGATTATTTACATATCCGTTAAGCCAGAAATGAGCCTCATCACTGAACACAATTTTTCGATAAAACAGCGGATTTTCATTAAGCTGTTCTGAGGCACATTCACCAAAATTTAGACGTTGTGATAGGTCATTCGGCTTCAATTATTGCAGAAGTTGAATTTTGTAGGCTTTCAAACCCAAATCAACACGTGAAATGTTCCATGTGGTTGAGTAACACATGCCCAATTGCTGAGAACGGCGACGAATTGACATTTCACGATCCTCATTAACACTGTACGCTACGGCTGCAATATTCTCTTCATGTACGCATGTGAGACAATGGTTTAATGTCCAACAAAGTAAACTTGGTGCGAAATTTGGTGATAACAGCACGAATTGTTGATTCACCAGGCCGATTATGACTACCATAATATGGTCGTAATAAACGATACACTTTTTTCACAGAGCATGAATTTGAAAACTCAACTCTTAAAAAATCCAACCTGAAAAACTTAATTCTTAAAAAATCACCCGTTATATACTTGAACAGTTGTCGAATCTGAATCGTTTCATTCATACTCTAGGATTGAATTTTCTTGGTATAGTTGTCCAAATTGGTAGTTAATACTCCATTAAAAAACTTTTCTTTTTGAAACGTTTTGACCAACACATGTTGTCTTTGTTTGAAGGTTTTGGGTGATGGAGATTCTCCATTATTTTGTCAAACTTCCATTGCCTATAAATTAATTTCAAATTCTGGAAAAAAATTATGGTTGAATGAAAATAAGGTAAATGGTAAAATTACTCGTATTGAACTGAAAAAACAACCGAATGAGATTGACAATTAGAATGATATAAATGAGCTGCAAATTGAATAAATTGAATTCCATTTTTTTTCAATTTCATTTCATTGTATTAAATTGCAATTAAATTTCATTTTCAATTCATTTAATCTTATTTCATTTATTTTTAATTCCATTTCATATTTTTTCTTCAGCCCTCAGGATACTAATTATTAATCTCTATCAGTTGTTTCGGTTCAATCCCATCCAAATTTCATCATCTAATTATAGTTTCGTTTCAGAGTTTGAACTTAAAGTCCGACAAAATAGTGTACATATAATCTTCATCATACACTCATAAACCTTCAATCTACGGGACATCTGAAAATTTACAATTACCAAATTGGAAATTTCCTGTTCATATATCTCAAATACGAGTATGTATATCATAAAATATACAGAGAAGCTCAGTGGCCGAACAGTAGTGACCCTATAACGGTCTCCACCGCATTCTTGGGCCGTTAGCAATAGGTGTTACGCAGCAGTTCCACAACAGAGCGGTGAATAGGCCTAACGCGGAAACCATTTAAAAAAACACATCAAAGGTGGCGTGGAACTTACCTTTTTACTCATAATCGCGAAAAACTTGTTTTTATGACCTTTGAGCCCGAATAAATTATTTTGTACGTACCGGATTGATGAGGACTTTTCACATTTCAATTATAATAGTCTATTGAACAATTCTACCAATTTTCGGCAAGATGGGAATCTTAATAACCTTGGATGTCTAAATTGATCGGGCTATATGCCCTGTAAAACTTTCGCACAAGCATAGAGTGTTCCTAAAATATAACTAGCATGCACAAGAATGCTCTCAAATGGAACGAAAAAAGATATATTTTCATTGAAGAGTGTTTTCAACGTAATATACCCAAAACTTTTGCTGTTCACATATATAATGTTATTCGTTATTATGTTAAATTCATGACATATATTTTTGGTTTATTGCAAGTAGTATCTCTATTTTGCAAGGAAAATTACAACATTCATTTGAAGTTGAATTGTTTCAGGTACGACTTATCATCTCTCAGAATTCTAGGTTCAGTAGGTGAACCTATTAATCCAGAAGCCTGGTTATGGTATTACAAAGTTATAGGAAGGGGAAAATGTTCAATCGTAGACACTTTTTGGCAGACTGAAACTGGTGGACATGTGTTAACCCCATTACCTGGTGTAACACCAATGAAACCTGGATCTGCAGTAAGTACAAACGAACGTGTTGAGATAAGATTAAGTATACAAACCTCTCATAAAAGTTACGACTTCATAGAGGTCAAACTGTCCGACATGTTTGTTTTCCCTGTTAAATATATATGAGGATATGTGTTTTTCTTTTTTTATGCTGAGTTAATATATGTATTACTTTTGATGTATTTCAGTTAATTTTGGGTACATAAATATTATTATTATATTATTATTAATAAATTCAATGGACGATGAATCTACTCTGTGATAGTTCATAATTAAATGAGAGGTAATAATAAAAACTTATCTAAAAATCACTGACTGAACAATTCTTTATTCGACTAGTTTCGCCTTTTACAGCATTATCAAGAAATGATAATGCTGTAAAAGGTGAAAATTTCTTGATAATGCTGTAAAAGGCGAAACTAGTCGAATAAAGAATTGTTCAGTCAGTGATTTTTAGACAAGTTTTTATTATTACCTCTCATTTATATTATTATTATTATTATGTTATAGTAGAGCTATGTGAACGTGTACGATGTGATGCCTCCTCTAAGATTCGAGGGATAAATGTTAGAGAAATATTGCAATCGATGCCACACCTAATGGAAGTGCATCAATTTCCATCAATTACATCAATTCCTTCAGGTGTAGCATCGAATTCAATATTTCTCTAACATGTATCCCTTGAAAGATAGTGGAAGCATCGTATCGTACACGTTCACATAGTTAGCTCTGCTATAACCTTCGTTTGATTCATTTGAATTTTACGAGTGAATGCTCTAGTGTTCATTTCCTTAAATATTTCATTCAGTGCTTTTAGCACAAAAACTACATTTCCTTAAATATATCGCCGAAAAGGCCCCTGAAATACGGGAAGAATTGCAAGCTCAAGACTAACGCAACCAACTGACAGTTGGAAATATCACATGATGACATTTGTCAATCATTTGTCGATGTTGCAATTTAGTAGATACCTTCGGGTATAGAAGGGTGTGAGCGGTCGATGCTTTGCGAGATGTTTTCTATTTATTCCTATAGATGGAATTATGAAGTATCCATTACTTGACGGATCTCCACTTGTCATAGGAAGATGCTTGGGGATAGAAATCTTTATCATCATTCTCGTCAACGAAGATCGAGATACATGCCTAAAAAGACGTGCCTTCAACAGTTATCGAAGGATAATTGGAGACATGGAAAGAACTGCAAAAAAAAGTTGTAAACTCGAAGATGAAGAGGCATATGGAAGATAATTCCGGACCTTATTAAAATTCAATGATCACAGTAAATTCGTTGCCTCATTTCGATGAAAAAGAGGCACAAGTCTCGCAGTTCCAATAATTGTGGCATCGATTTTCATATTTCTTTAACACTTACCCCTTTAAGGATAGGCAAGGCGTCATATCGTACACGTTCACATAGCTCTACTATAACATTGTTTTGATTAATTTGACTTTTTCGAATTGATGGTTTTAGTATTAATTTCCTTAATTATTGCAATTTGTGCCATTAGCACAATCCTTCATTTCCCTAAATTTATATATATATATATATATATATATATATATATATATATATATATATATATATATATATATATATTTATTCAATTTAATTAACTTGCTTCAAGATATATGTTCACAGTTAAATCCAACCGATTGTTGCAGGCATTTCCATTCTTTGGTGTTCAACCGATCTTGTTAGATGAATGCGGTAAAGAGATAAAAGGAGAAGGTGAAGGATATCTTGTATTCTCTAAGCCATGGCCTGGTATCATGAGGACCTTATTCAATAACCATGATAGATATGAGACTACCTATTTCACAAAATTTCCTGGTTACTACTGCACTGGAGATGGTAATTATGGATTTGAAATCAATACATATATTTCCATTTTTCGATATATTTCACCTCTCACAAACATTGATAGAAAAAAGAAGAAGAACAGGAGTATTTATTATACATACTTCCATTTTTTTTGGCTGAGGAAACATTTGTAGTACTTCTCTACCTAATAACCAGCAATCAAATTGCTCTGTTGATGATTTTCATTGCTTCTGAAGAAGAATATCATCTTTTATATTATAATTTACTCGTATATAACAAATACAACAACATCCTCCATTCAACCTGAAGATCTTTTAACTCAATAATTAATATAGCTCATATCAATTGAAAAAGATTTTACAATTTGTAGTCATTCAACTTCATTTGCAATGTTTTCCCCGGTTTCTCATTGATTTCCAATAAAACAATCCAGTTGACTTAATGGGTGTTACACATTACGACTTGTGTTAAATTGAAGAAATTTTAAACTTTTGAGAATGAAATTTTATCATAGTTTAGATAACTGATGGAATTCCAAAATTTTTATGGATGACATTTAGCACATTTACGTAGGTAAAATGCTTGATAAGCTGTTTTTTCTGTTATTTGCTTCGGTTCGTGTTTGTATTTCGCGTATTTTGTTAGAGTTTGCTACTAAAAGAAGCCATACTTTCTTCGAAACCACAAGGAGGTTAAAGTGCTATTTTTTTCAATTCTTACCGTGTTAACTTGCTATTATACAAAAACTACAGAATGGTAGCTTTATTCGTATGAAATGTTTTTCAAATATTCATATATAAGGTAGAATTACACGTTAAATGAAACGAGATAGTAAAGTTTATATAGGAAAACCTATTTCGTAATATGAAGCGAAAAATATTGCGAAAGACCTTAAGATTGTGAAAAATAGATTAGTGCACATCAGAAAAATAAAACAATGAATATTTATACGTTTAAACTATAAAAATTAAGATGATTGAATAATTATAGACATAATTTCCTTCGATAGCAAATACATATACCCAAAGTTTCGAATTTTATTAAATTGTTCTTGTTCTCAAGGTGCTCGCAGAGATGCAGATGGATACCTCTGGGTAACAGGAAGAGTTGATGACATGTTGAACGTATCTGGACATTTGATGTCAACAGCTGAAGTAGAATCAGTATTAACTGAACACGGATCTGTGTCAGAAGCAGCGGTTGTTTCCAAGCCTCATCCAGTTAAAGGAGAGTGTTTATATTGCTTTATCACCATTACAGAAGATTCTGTATTTAATGAAAAGCTATTGACAGAATTGAAAAAGTTAGTGAGAGAAAGAATAGGTCCGTTTGCACAACCTGACGTCATCCAGAATGCTCCCGCACTTCCAAAAACCCGATCTGGGAAAATCATGAGGCGAATATTGAGGAAAATTGCTCAAAATGACAGAGATATAGGAGATACCAGTACCCTGGCTGACAGTGGAGTTGTTGAACTACTTTTCAAAACACGACCAGTCGAGGCTTAAGATTAGATTAATATCTATTAGCATTTCACAGAGGAAAAATCACAAGTTAGCAAGCTTTTAAAACAAACGCCCAGCAAAATGTATAAAATATAAAATTATGAAAACTGGAGGAACAATATTCTATCAAAATTTTTGAGAAACATAAAATAGACATATTTTACTCAAATGATAATACTGTTCCACTACATTCCATTGCTTGTGTACATTTTCAGTTCACTGAATGATATTTTGTAGAAATGAACTGTTCGATGTTAATCCTGATCTAACAGTTTAATTTTAATAGAATTTTTATAATTGATTTCGAACATTGTCGCCATAAATTGTTTATGACTGTTATTATTTTTATTTTTATATATCTGTTATCTGTATACTCAAAAGCTAGAAAACTCATACTGATAATGCGACAGCTCACAAATATTAGAAGTTATGAATATATTATTAGGAAATACCAATTGATTTTTGTTTTTTGATTATTTATTAATGTATAGATAAAAAAATGTAAAACATGTATATATTTTTCTTTAATGTTGTTGTTTGTTTCTGATTATATGATGAAATTTGAAACCATTTATTTCGTGAAGGTTTTCATACCTAGTTATGAGAAATATGTGAGCAGTGATCTTGCTATATATATATATATATATATATATATATATATATATATATATATATATATATATATATATATATATATATATATATATATATATATATATATATATAGCGGACCCGACAGACGTAATCCTGCCATGACATTCCAAGCTATTAGTATAAACAAATGAATGCATATACAAAAATTCACTCAAGTCGATCCAGCCGTTGAGTTGCAGTATATTAATAATAAATTGAAATTGAAACACTATCAAGTTTACATATGTTTCGGCTGGTTATTCTCTTATGATGAATAATACCTAAATTTCTGATTTAATTTTTGAATTGACGTAAAATCAATATGCATTATTTCTAATTGTAAATTCCTGATTTCAATTAATTTCAAAATTAAATCAGAACTTCCTCAATTTCTGAAATAATTTCGAAATTTCAGAAAGCATAATTTCTACTTGAAATCAGAAATTTTCGAATAAAAATGATGCATTTTCATATTTCGTCAATTTCAAAATTGATTCAGGAATTAAATTATTACTCTTAATAATGGGATAACTGCCCGGAACACACTCGTAAGTAGAGTTGTTAAGTTTCACTCAGTGAAACTCAATCCAAATGTTTCAATTCATTATTTTATTATATAATATATTATATAGTTAGGTAGCTCTTCGCACATTTGATTAACTGCCACGACCTATAAGTCAGGTCGTCTTTTCCTCGTCATCGTAAATTGTAATTAATCAAAGTGAGAAAAGTTCTCGCGCACTTAGAGGTGAATTGTCACTATCACAAAAAGTCAACAAAAAAAGAGCACATAACTTGAAATGTCTCTATCACAAAGGATCACCGAAGTGAAGAAACTTCTCGCGCGCGTAGCGGTAATCGCCACTCACTAAGATAGAAGGATGCACTCTTTGTACGAGGTATCGATCGACATAGACTCTATGTCATAGAGGATAGATCGATATATTAGTTGGTTGTCAAATGTCAAATATTATGGTAGCTTTCAGAAATTCAATTTGTGACTAACCTTAGGATTTATCGATCCCCTTAAAAATAATCTGATAGATAGTTAACAACTGTAGTTAGCTAAAATTTAATTCATTTTTTACCCCCTAAGAATGAATATGTAGTAAAAAAAAATATAAAAATTCTAATTGGTTATTCATTTCAAACTATTCTTTCAATTTGATTTCTGAACGACGGAGGACACATATTTAATTCCGAGAATTTTCATATTTATTCACCTTCTAAATCTTCTCTCGACTTCAACAAATAATTCAAGACCAAAATTAGCCAAATCCGTCCAGTTGTTCTCGAGTTTTAGCGTGACCAACGAACAGCAATTCATTTATATATATATATATATATATATATATATATATATATATATATATATATATATATATATAAATATGTTTGAACGTAAAGATTCCCGGATGGAAAAATATGGTATATTGGTCCGGGAATACATCCGTTGATTTGTTGGATGTTTGATAATTATTTGCTGCTTTTATTTTTTCAAAGGTACTTCATTGAATGTAATGTGTATCTCATTAAATTCTTGTTGAAATTCTTCAGGTGTTTTGTTATTAGTTTCCTTATATTATTAAGGAACTAATTAGGGGGTTAAATATTAGGGGTTTATCATTTGTGCACGAGGTACTACTACTACTTAGCCAGGGGATGGTATAGGTTCTCACAAATCTCAAAACTCTCATACATTTCGATCAAATGAGCCACCATTTTATTTTTTCCCGGATCTGTGAATTTGCTGGCGCCGGTGCGGAATTCGCGTAAAAATTTGGCCTAAAAAAACAATTGAAAATTAAAGTAAACAAGGAAATTCTTTACAATTGAATATAGTAAAAAACGGGTGATGAAAGGTTTATTTTATTATGAATTATATTCTGGTTATATTAATATCAAAGCATTTTAAGGAATGTTACGAATTTTCAAGCTCATAACTGTATATCTGCAATCCAAGAGCTAGAGAATACGAAACTTTGGCTTTCAAAAATATTTTTTCCTCGGGGAATATTGTAGACGAAAATATCTGCCAAAAGCTAAACAAAAACCGATATTCTTTCTAGCTCTAAAAGACTGCAAATTCACCGACATCTGTGTTTGAATATGGTAAAATCAGTCACTATTATTTATACACATATCGATATTTATATTTTTTTAAAAGTCTAAATTGCTAGACAATTACTCAGTATCTGGAGTTCTTGTTCGAAATTCGTTCGGAATAATGATCAGATGTATATTTATCACTCTGAGCATCATCAGGATATCTCTCTTTCGTTCCATAGTGAGACTCAGAAGGTACTGTTCCTATCCTTTTTTGCCAGTGATGAGTCCAGTGAATATCTTCCAGATCATTTGGAGGTCTTACTTCCCTAAATATGACCACACAGTATATAAGACTTCCAATTAGTGTAAGGCATCCAAAAATTTCGAATATTATTCCCAGTATCCTGCAAAAATATGAGAAAATTATATGAGATTCGATAAAATTTAGATTTCAAATTATCGGAAAATAATAGGAAGTAGAACCTATTTTTGAAATAATATTTAAAATAACTGCATTCTTCTAGTTAATATACTAATACGGCGGTTTGTGGAATTGAAGGATTATATTTTTTTCAATAGATTTAATATTATTTTACATCTATAATATATATTTTACATAATGGAAGGAGTATTGTCGTATAATTTAAATAGAAAATATTTTTATGAGTTCTCGGCAAAAATGCCGAGAATATGCCTAGCTGTGCTTCAATATGCCGAGGTATGCTTGTTCGGTGACATTTATCTAAGCTCCGGCAATCCTAATTTATCGTTTCTATCGTTTAGTTGAGTTGTCTAAAATTTTATATTTTATTTTTAATAATTGTTGTAATTTAAATTAATTTTTGTCATGACATTTTATTAACATCTGTCATTTAATATTTATAGAGAACTGATGAAGATTTCAACCATAATCAAAATATAGACCAGGTTAACAAATTGGTTACGTTTCTAAAATGTGATTTTTTAAGCGTAGTTTTTTTTTAAATCGAATAAAACACTGAAATTGCATAATATATTCAAAATTCCCATTGAAATTGATAACCTGGCCCTTGCCATTTACATTCTGAGGATAACTTCATGTAAATTGTCACTTTGACAGATGACATTTGGATGCCATTAGCAACCACCCTTTATTATATTGTGAAACATGGTTCAATGTTAAATAAACATAAATTGAATGAAAAACATTCTTAATTCATTAAATAAAAAATATTCTTACCATACTATTATGGGGTCGTGAAATTGGATAATAATCACAAACCCCAAAGTAACCAGTATGATTCCTAAGTTAAAGAGTAACATAAGGCAGCATAATCCTTTCGCATGTGGACAAAACGGATTCGGAGCTGCCAAAACATCCATTTGTAAACCGGCTTTTCGGTAACTTCTTCTATCCATACTCACTGCAGAGGGCGCTCTTCTACTTGGTGGTGAGTATTCACTGGGCGGGTGGTATCTAGAACTTTAACGATACAAAATAATTAAAAACTATCCCTTATTATTACATACATAATATGACTTATATGGCATGAAAAAAGATAAATTAGAGATGGCAATCTAATGATATCTATTCAAATAATTAAATTGGAATAGCAGAGTAATTAAACACATGTTTTTTTACTTATATTTTCTTCACATTAACCTTAGTTTCAACTCAAAAATGACAAAAGCTTAGTGAAAGTCAAACTGAAAATATTAACACAAAATTAAAATTTCACGAAAGGTTTTCCCTCAAAAAACCTCTCTTAGATTTATTTTATGGATTAATGAGCAAGAGCTTCTATATTTAAAACCCAGCAAAGTTTATTGGTGTAAAATCTCATGAAAATATGTTGATTCAGTGTTTGTCTCGTGTTTGGTGATAGAATAAGAACTTCATTTTGTGTATTTTATTTAAAGAGACTAACTTTTGAGTGAAACATATTCGTTTTTACCCAAGTGAGGTAATTTAATTGACTGATTCGGTTTGAAAACATTTCCTTTTTTTCCTAAAACACAAATACCAATTCAACACATATAAAGGAAAAGATATATGGTAACCCCACAAATGAGCAAACACTGAATAAATTATTTCTTATGGTACTCAACCATTTAAAACATTTATGAGGTGAAGACTAAGGCTGCCCATTACAGCCAACATTTTTCAATTTATCCGGCCGGTACTTGATGTAAATACTTTTCTAAAGCTGTTAACATTCTGAAATAGTAACAAAAACCACTATTTTCTATATTTACACCAAATTTTTAAGCAATTTGGATTATAATTATTCTCTTGGTCTGATAAAGTCACTCATTATTCATAATGCCATCATTAATCAGTTGGTCCATGACATATATTTATGGGGATATATATATTCATATATATATATATATATATATATATATATATATATATATATATATATATATATATATATATATATAGTCACAGAAATTTTTTCGTGTTAACCTACCACGTGCGTATATGAAGAAATGTATTATTTTATAATGAAAATTGACAATTGGAGTCATCTCTAAAAGTTTTGTACTCGACAGATGTACAAAGATGTACACACAGATGTATTAATTTTTCCTTGAGGAACAATGATAAATATAGTACAGAAATTTTTTCGTGTTAACCTACCACGTGCGTATATGAAGAAATGTATTATTTTATAATGAAAATTGACAATTGGAGTCATCTCTAAAAGTTTTGTACTCGACAGATGTACAAAGATGTACACACAGATGTATTAATTTTTCCTTGAGGAACAATGAATATATATATATATATATATATATATATATATATATATATATATATATATATATATATATATATATATACTTAATCAGGAGAACAAATGTATAATTCAGTTAAAATAGATGTCAAAATTAGACATTCTGTAAAAGTAAAATTGGATTACCTCATTTCTGAAGGAGCTTTGTAAGCTCCACTGGTAACATAAACTTCGGACCCATCATCATATCCGCTTTCTCTGCTCATAAAAGAAAGTGCTGGAGGTGGAACGTATTGATAACCATTTTCCCTGTTTTCGTATTTCGGCTCTTTCTTTCTCTCATTCTCAATATGGTATGGCTGCAATGATTTCTATTAATATTATACAATTTTTTGTAGATCATTGATAAAATGACTTGAAATGTCTTTCATGAAATAATAATAATAATAATAATAAGTGTATTCCACAAAAAAAACATAACTATCAGTATTTGTACAAAAGGTTTGAAGTTCAGTCTTAACTGTTCTACCACTTCCACCTAATTGAAGAGTCTTTAAATGATAGTAATATTCACAAAATGCAAAGCACGTAGGCCAGGCAGGGCCACATCACTCTCACAAAGACTGCAACTGCAGCATACACTTCTTAAATTTAGCCTGGAAACATGCAACAGAATTACATGCCAGAAAAACATCATGATGCTTATTAAAAATATTTGAGGCCATGTATGCAAAACTCTTCTTAAACTTGGCAGTCCTGTGGAAAGGTACAGTGAGAATCTCTTTAGAGCGGATATTTATTTTATGACAAGAGTTCCTCCTTTCCAATAGATCAACGAGGTAAGATGGTTCTAATTACTTCAAAAATCAAGACAGCATATTGGCACAAAAACATTTTGTCACATTTGAGTATCCCTCTAGATAAGAAGTGCGGAGTTATATGTTCAGTATAGCCTATAGTAAAGGAATATCTGAGGCAGGAGTTCTGCATCTTCTGCACCCTACTCTGCATTGCCTTAGTGCTCAAGGTGAAATATACTGGGCTACAATTATTGAACAAACTCATAATCAGACTACGTGTTATTTTCCACTTTATAGGATTACTAATGAAATTTTTAAAGTTATAAAGGTATTTAAGTGTAACATATCCCTTGCTAAATGTCTTTATAATGTGTTCACGAAAGCTGAGTCCCGAATCGAACACAACACCCAAATTTTTAATAGTATCACTGAATTCAATCACTGATGCATCAAGCACAACATCACTGGTCCTATAAGCCATTGCCTTTCTTCTAGAGGTTTCAGTACCAACCAGGATACTAACTGTCTTCCCCGGGTTCATCATAAGAACATTTTGTGGAGACCAACTACTCACAGATGAGAGATCTTGGTTTAACTGGTTAATTGCGATGTTTATATCACCGGAAATGCAGAAAATGTAGAACTGGATATCGTCAGCATATTGATGGATTTACAGTGCTCAATGCACCTACTGAGGTCAGCCGTGAATATGGAAAACAATATTGGCCCCAGCAAGCTGCCTTGAGGGACTTCCTGGTGTAAAGTTCTTGCAAGAGACACCGCACCATCGATATCGACAAATTGTTGCCTGTCGCTAAGGTAACTAGTCAACCATCCAACAATTGTTTCAATCACGCGTTTCGTCGTTACAAACGACTGGTAGCATCTGAAGAAATCGTTTGTAACGACGAAACGCGTCAAGCTATGTTGTCAATAAAGTGTAAATCAAAAGTTCAAGTGTTTGAATTTTAGTTTATATTCCAAAAAAGATGGTATTACTAGAACCGATTAAGTAGTTTATGTCGGCAGTCTTCATTCAAACAGAATACCATTTGCTTTCACCCACTGTTGTATCGTTTTAAATTTCTTCAGTGTCATCAGACGAAGATGATTTGACTCATGGCTACTTACCACTGACGTATACTCTGATTCTGGTTTCTCCCAGTAACCTCGTTGGCTTTCTTCACCATCGAAATATTCAGTACTTCTGGGTCTGTGTGGTTCTATGAGTGTGTGATTATGTCTAGGAGATGCTATATAATGATTCTTCTTCAGTATCCTAGCCATTTCCAACTTGGCATTTGTTAGCTGCAAAAAAACATAATTGAAAGAATTTATTTTTCTAACAAACCACACTCTACATTTTCGATTTTTTTTTGTAGTCATTTCATCATAACTCAAATTTTCGTTATTTCACGTTAAAACTTGAAAATTTTGTGAATATTTATCAATAGCAGAAATATAGATCGTACTATTAGTTAGTTATTGAAATCCAAGTGATTTTGTTCCAAACAAAAGTGTGAAATAAATCAGTATGGTAAAACAGGAAATGAATGATATTTCAATTACATCAAACAACCAAATGGTACGTTCAAGAATACTTTTTCATCCATGTTTCTTTATGAGAATGTAAAATAACAATAAAAATAATAATACAAGCTAGAACGAATGTTCTAAAATTTTCTCCATTGCACACGATGTGTGAACAATGTTATAATTTGGGAGCTAAGGTCGATATTTTCAACTGTTCTGTTACTGATGTCAATGAAAGTTTCCTTCATATGCATAATCTCTGCTAGAACAATCATTTATGTGTATTCACGTACATGATTCATATTCACTCATATACTTGTATGAGTGTATAAGTGTCAATATGTGAATGTATATGTATATGTGTGTTTATCTTTAAATATAGGTATGTGTAAGTTTGGTCAGAATTTGAGTTTTTTATATCTATAATTATATTTCATTTTATCATCTGTCATTCGTATCACAAACTATTTTAAAATTTAACTTCAAAATTTGAAAGTACAAAATTGAAACTTTTAAACTTTTGTTCCTTCAATTTTATTTTTAGTATCTGTTGTGTTTCCTGTTTTGTGATTAGGACCTGTCCTGTAAAACAGTGTATTTTAAATAAATGAATAAATACAACTTCATAGAATTACAGCTTTACAGTGGTTCCTAAATATTATCAAAGGAAGAAAATCATTAAAACCATAATAAAATTAGACAAATATTGAGAAACAAAAAAGAAAAATAACTCAAGTAACGAAAGACCACTTCAAATGATGGTTAAGTTAAATTTGTCAATTTCGTCTGGAAGATATTTATACAAGATGTTGAAAAAGTTTCAATGAATAGCAACATAAAATTATGTTTAATATAACAGAACACATAGTAGGTACAAAAATTCAAAGAGAAAATTAATTTTTTCATTCAGTGTTGTTCTTAGAAAGTTTGGTCAATTTTTTCCGTTGCAATTCAAATGCAGCAATGAAGGCAAAATTGAGTTCCTGTTTCAACTAAAAACTTTTATATCGAATTAAGTAACTATAAGTGGAACTAAACATACAGTATTTACACGGTGAAATAAATAGAGAACGAGGTTAGAAAATCGTCATAAAAATACTAGTAGTCCAAGATCAGACCACCAATTATTATATATTTGTGAACTACTAATCTTCAAGGGGACATCAATGTAGAAACAAGGGGCAAGGCTAATTCCAATCTGTTAGGATTTTGAACAGCTAAATAACAATAAAAATGAAGAATATGTTTCAAATTTCAGAGATATTCCTTAGATATTTTTCTCCACAAAGGGGCACTTTTGCAGAATCTGTCAAACCAAAAAACATAGAACTCAATGTGAACTATAGTCAATATGTTTTCCACAGTATTGATAGTTTGCACTCAAGTGCTTTAAAACTTACCTACAGTTTAAATTTAAACGGATCTTTAGTCAACACCAAGACAAAGAAGTTAGCATCTCATGATGCTACATAATTAGACATGAGATTCTTCAATTGCGAAAACATTGCAGCTTGAACTTTTTTGTGTTACAATATCTATTGCACAGTTGTTAATTACTTACCTCAAAATATTTAACATATTTTGTGACATAAATATCAAACTGGTTATAATTTTGAAATTATCATGGCTATTTTTAGACATTTCTGGTACAAATATATATACACATTTACATATATTTCTGCACAAATCTACCTTGGCCAGTAGTGAAAACCTTGTTCAATGGTTTACTGTATTTCTGTTAACCGTAACACAAAATTTTCTACTGTTATCATTTCCATGAAGTTATTACGGTTAATGCACTTCATGAACAACGTCTTTGTTTTCACAAGTTTCTATAATTGGTCTAAGTTTGTGTCAAAATCTATTTTATTTTGTCACAACAAACTTAAATAATTAAAATCACATACCTTCAAGTGTTAATCCAGAATATATTGTAATCATTTGTTTTATATCAACAAAAACACTATTTTCACATAAATTATTACTGCAGATCACACACTTCACCTTTTAAGAACAAACTAAGAAATTTCGGAATGACATTGAACACAAGATGCGGGGACTATACGTGTAGGACGAGCTACGAAACACGTAATGCCGAAGGCTGTTACCTAATTGAACTCACCTACCTACTGCATTCAGGTACCATAGTCTCCCAATGACTAGATCACTGTTTTTCCCTATTCTGGTTGGTTACTATTACGTGAGAGGTACGATTTCTGCAGCGGTGTGGACGCAATCATTCAGCCTACTTTAATGAATTAATTGATATTCCTATTGTTGTTATTATTTGAGAAACATTTTTCACCTTTCAGTGAAAGTAAAAGCGGTGAGCAGTGTTGCCGACAGATCAGAAGTCAACAATCTGAAAGTCTTAAGTTGAAAAACATTGGGTAATATATTAGTGTGCATTTCGGTTTTTCACAACATTCATTCCTAAAGTGGAGGCGATGACAAGTTGTTAAGCGATTTTTGACCCATACAAAGAAGCTGGAACGATGTTTCTGCAAAGAGCATTTAAATTTTCAGATAATTTCATTATTGAAAAATTTTAAGCTTCAAATTGTTGAAGGTGATGACAGAATACGACATTGGATTTTTAAAAGCAGGGAAATTGAGTATAAAATGAATCATTTTCAATTTAAAAGTAACCTAAGCAACATTTATTCTTATATAATCTCTCTCTTGTAGGTGTACGCATCTTTTGGACACCCTCAAAGACTCCTTGATGCTACATATAATTAAATATAAACATAAATAATTCAATAGAAATATCAAGGAGCATAATTATTCCACCGAATGGAAATCACTACATTGTATAAAACAAAGTCGCTTTCTCTCTTCCTATATCCCTATGTATGCTTAAATCTTTAAAACTACGCAAAGGATTTTGATGCGGTTTTTTTAATAGATAGAGTGATTGAAGAGGAAGGTTTATATGTATAATAACATCCATTAAATAGTGGAGAAATACTGTTATTTTTGAGCTTTCTAATGCGTTGTCGTAAAGAATTACAATTTTTTCGCTTACATTGCAAACGCAGGCTGAACCCTACGAGATTTATCAAAATAATGTACTGAGTATACATTGAAAGTCTACAGAAAATGCCGCTATGGTATATGTCTCTATGGTACATATCTCTTATGGATATCAATAATACAATGGATACAATAACATTTTTTTTTGTCATTTGCTTTTTACGACAAATAGAGGCTGATTGTCGAAGCGATTTTAACCAATACAGCATTAATCCTTATACAATAATTAAATACCTTAAATACATTGTTGATTTAATATGGATCTATATGGCCCTTTACAGCATATGATTTGAATGAATATTTTCGAAGATATATATATATATTACGACGTTTCCCATGAGGAGAGCGACTGAACTTGAATTCGCAATTATTTGGGACTTTTGCTTCATCTTTTTTGCCTCCCAAAAACGCTTCATCCTCTTTGAATGCTCTTTCTCCGTTCATCTGTCCATTTTACTCCAGGTTGACGATTTGACTTCTGCTCAAACTTCACATGTGCGATTTAATAGCGACATTCAGTGCAATCTTCGAAATTTTTCATATTGCTCTCTTGTAGATCCTTTCGGGCGTCTTTTAGCCACTCTGTTCCGCATTTACTATTCATAATTATATCGAATAGTTTTATATATATATACTAAATAAAAAACACTTGGCTAGGTATCACAAAATAATAAATAAATACTTGAAAATTGTTTCGGGATGTTGCCCCATTTTCAGAAGTTACTCAGTATTTATTTATTATAAATTTTGTGAAACCTAGCCAAGTGTTTTTTATATAAGATATTAAACAACGTTTCACCAAGAGATCACCCAACACTCAGTCAACTTTATTAATTATGTATATATGAGAATATTAATGAACAGGAACTAAATCAAGTTTCGACTTACTAATATCTAATTAAACACGTAGCTCGAATTAGCATCATATGGCGTAGACAATTACCAATGTTAACATTTATTAATGATCGCAGGTACTAACAATAAAAACATTTCCGTATATAGAAAAATTTATAGAGATTGTTTATTGATAATGCGCAGAAAATCAAGAGATTTTTCAAAAAATTATCTCAATGAAGTCCTACTTGGTGAAGTATTGCTCAATTTATTCGAAATGTATCAATATAATTAGAAAAATGGCCTATGATACTGAAATGAAAAATATTTACCATTGACGTCACTAATCGATTGGGCTGATATTCGATGAAAACAACATAATTTGAATAAAATAGAGTAGTTTTGTGATTTTCACTATAATTTAGTCAAACATGACAATATTGTTTCGCCAACACAAAGGTTTCATGATAATAATAATAAGTTCTTCATTCTCAAGAGGTAAAATACCGAATTATAGAAAATAATTACATAATGTTTAATAATAACCAAATAACTTAATAAATAAAATGAAATGAAATATAACAAAGATTCATCTAAACAAAAAACTAGAAAAGTAACTAATAGCTGAATAATAAAATTGAATGAAATATTACAAACAACTCAGCCTGATGCAATTCATTTTAGTCAATTTTCCTTGTTCACATAATTCCTAATAATAACTGTTATGGGGTCATTGTGAATGTCATATTTATTAGCAACACTATTGAATGAAGACACCATAACCAAATGGAGGATTGTATTATCAAGTTGGTCCTTGAGTCTTTGGGTGGAATAATTCTGAAACACGAGAATTTTGTCTAGAAACACAAAATTTCAAAGCGGACAAAACAGGAGGAAAATCAATATTGTTGTGCAGTATTCATACAAAAATTTGAGTGATAAAGTTTCTCTCCTGTCGTGCAATGAGATTTAACTAAATCGACTCAATAATTCGTCATGATTGACTCCTCTCTGGATAAATTTTATACTCCCTCCAAACTAAAAAATTCAAGAAACTTCTATAAATGTCCTCAAGATGGCGCTGATGGCAAGTATAAATACGATGCCAGGTCATGCTGCCATACTCCAACTTGATACTGATAATGACATTAAAGAGTCTTATAGTCTTCTAAATGTTGAGGAATTATTGAAATATTTACATTACGTATAACGAATCCATATATTTTCGAGGCAGATGAAATAGGTTGACTGATGTGCGGAATGCAGAAAAGCTTCTAATCGAGGACTATACCAAGATCTCTGACCTTATCAGAACGAGAAAGAACCTGACCACCGACGTTATAATCATACTCAATTCGATCCTTTTTTCCTTGCGAAAGACACAACATTTCACTTTAACACAATCAAACTCAAATAATTATCCTCACACTAATTGGTAACATCGTCTACAGCTGAAGTTGAAACAGTTGTCCGGTGATCTAATTTGTTGATATAATTTCAAATCGTACCGAACATCAAATGTGGCGAGTCAATATTATCCATCAGATGATTCGCGAACAGAATAAATAACAGTGACCCAAGATTAGACCCCTGAAGTATTCCAGAAGTAAGGATGAACTCAGACGTCCTTATATCCTCCCGCTGTACAAACTGACATCGGTCAAATTCATCAGATTTAGATGATAAACTACAGTGGATTCTTTTACATCTGATGAAGCCACTGTGTTGGCAAAAAATTATAAACATGTTTGACTAAATTAAAGTGAAGATTTCAAAACTACTCAGTTTTGTTCAAATTATATTCACTATAGTGTTGTTATTTTATATTTTTGATCAATTTTCAATAAACTTGAAGTAATTATATATTTCAATTCGTTCTCAATATAATTAAAATATAAATTAAATTTGGGTGCTATCGATTATACATTTCTTGCTTTCTTCTTCTCTCTTCACTATATCGAAACCGTATAGTGAAAAAATGTTAAAAGAGCTAAGAATTTTATCTTAGAATTTTCCCAGAGAAAAAGCTTTTAATAATTAAAATATATCAAAATTTTAATAGATTAGGAATATATATTTGAAAATGCCGTATAGGTTTTGATACCTATGAGCAACAAATTTTTTTCAAGTTGAATAAATTCTATAAAAGATAATTGAATTCTGATCAGTATGGACTTATTCATTAGTAAATTAATTATAAATTATATCATTAAGAATGCGATTGATTGAAATTCTAAAAATATTCAAAACGATTTGTTCATATTTTCCAAAATCTTGTTTTTAATGCTGATATTAATTTTGATATTAAATCTTTCTCAATATTCTCTCTGATATTATTAAGACGTGAAAATATTTTTCGGTCGAATGTGAGCTTTTCCTGTATCTATTCTTCGATGATGGGTTAATAATCAATAATTTCAGTTTTTGAATTTTGTAGTTGATACACTGTATTCATATTTTAACCAATGGACGGCCTAAGTCTGACGTCATACTGACTCCAAACCATTGAGTTTATAAGTGTAAAATTCTATAAAAATATGTTAATTTAGTGTTTTCTCATTGTTGGTAATAGAAAAAAACATCAATTTGTGAATTCATGGGAATCAACCTGCCTTTTCAACAAATAATATTCATTTTCACCAAATTTGAGTTCACAATAATTCAATTAAATTATTGGGCTTGAAAACTTTTCGTTTGAAACACAGATTCCGAAACAAAATATATAAAGGAGAATTCTTATTGTATCGCCAAAATAAGAAAACACTGAAAACCTTATTTTTATGGGACTTTACCGTTGAAAGCTTTTTGGAAACTTGTATAACTTGAAACAATTTTGTTTCAAGTTATACAAGTCCTGAAAATAAGTATTGAGGATCTGGAAACACTATCGCTGAAGCAGCATGGATTCAGGAAGGGGCACTCAACGGTTTCCGCGATCATAGAGCTTCGGGGGATCGTCGAAAACTCTGACTCTAAATGGGTGATTTTAAACGCCATTGACATAAAGAACGCCTTTAATACAGCTAGGTGGGAACACATAATACAAGCAATGGAAAAGGCGGGATTGAGCGATTACCTCATAAACCTGATCAGAAATTATTTAAACAAACGAATGATAAGAATCAGAGGAATGGAAATGCAATGTTACATGGGAGTTCCAAAGGGGTCAGTTCTGGGTCCCACCCTATGGAATATTATGTATGACGAGGTATTTCGTCAACGGTATCCGCGAGGGGTCACACCACTTGCATACGCGGATGACCTTATATTGATAATAGAGGCGGCAAACAAGGAAAAGGTGATAAATAAGGCGCAACTTTCCTACCAAATGCCTGAGGAATGGCTAGTGGGACATGCCCTAGATATAGAAGCTGCGAAAACTGGAATTACTATACAGAAAGGACCGAGGAATGTCCCTGGGATGAGTGCGACTCTCGGAGGGGTCGAGGTAGCTTCGGTGAAGCATCTCGAGTACCTTGGGGTCATCCTGGATGAGGGTTTAAAGTTTTGGGCGCAAGTCACCGCGGTGGTTAAAAAAATGGCGACCAAGAGGTGTTCATGAGAAGGGACCAAGCAGCACGCAGAAGGCTGTTATCCGCAGTGGTGCACAGTACAGGCCTGTACGTGGCTGCAGCCTGGAGGGGTGAAGATGGCGAAATATAAAGGATTGCTCCTTAGCGCAGAGAGGACCATCTTGCTGAAAGTGATGAGTGGATACAGGACCGTATCAATTGAGGCAGCACAGGTAATTGCAGAGATGCCGCCCCTGGACCTATTGGTGGGAGAGAGGGGTACCTGTACAATGTAGGAAAGGGAACACTACCGGGAGTAAGGCTCAGGGCTAGGAAAGTACTGTGGGAAAACTGGCAGAGGAGGTGGTCACAAGCTACTGGTACAGCAGAATGGACAAAGAGGATAATTGCGCAAATAGAGCCGTAGATCCAGGGTAAACATAAAAAGACAAATTATTTTTTCACAGTTCCTGACTGGACACAGCTCGTTCAGCACATAAACAAAAAGAATAAAAAAGATAACAGACGACATATGCAACCAATGCTGAGTAAACTCACCCGAACATGTCATATTTAACTGCAGGAGATGGAGCAGGATGAGGAGGTGTGGAGAAAACTGGGCACAATCCCAGATACAGGAACGATAATAGGTTTTATGCTTAAAGAGGAGAATGACTAGAACTTGATATTTGACTATATAACGGAGGTCATGAGAACGAAGGAAAAGGAAGACAGGGAGTTGCATGAAGGAAGAGAAGGAGAAAAAAAGGGGCGGCGTAAAGTGATGTTATGAGCAGAAAGCTAGTTTCCGCATTACGTCTGCGATTGAGAAGCCCGAACGTACAAAACTGAATAAGTATTCATCCGACAGTATTGCACGTGTCGGACTAAGAGAGTTTTTAGTGGGTATTGGCAATGCCTGAGTCCCACACTACTACAGCTCACACTGAAACCACTGTGTGTGTACGTAAATGTATTTTCCCTCATAAAAAAAGTTATATAAATCCCAGAAACTCAACATTAGTTATGTTATATATCCTTGAAACTCTCAAGTGATAATTAATATTCAACATTTCTAAAGCTTCGGTTGGGGTATTATATTTGTTTATTTATTATTATTCATCGTAAAATTAGTTAGTGGATGTAGAATTTTGTGAAGCAAGAGCATAACTTCGTCTAATCGAATAACACTGAACAATAAAATAATTCAATCATAAATATTATGTTTTTTATCATTTATTATTCACAAATACTAGAATCAAAAAATTATACTAATTGAAACCAACCGCAGGCTTTTATTAGTCGGTACAGTTTCCATATTCATTAATATAGCTCCGACTAGTTCGTTTCTGCTGCGAATCTAATTATTTCAGTGATTGTTGCCAACTTCTATGACTTTTACTATTTCTTAAGTTTATGGCTCCATGCTGTGAAAGTTGAAAATAGTTATGCTAATGAGATCTATTGTTTCAGTTATTTGTAAATAATGACAATGTCTGTTTTATTATTCATATGGCACCTATGCCGGTTATTCAAAATATATAGCACAGCATACAATTTCGAATACTTAAATATTACTGTTATCCAGATTTGAGGATCCAAATACGGATAAAATTCTTTACAGCGTAATGTGTTTCGATGAGTGTAATTGTAGAAGAACAATTCACATTTTCTGGTCTCTGTGGTTTAATTTAGAGAACACCTAAGTATAGTGCGGTAGGATTCGGGTGGTAGGAGCCCGGTCAAGACATGGGTGTATGTGTTTGTCTATGATTTGAGTAGTTTAATAAGGATAATTGTAGAGTAATGTACATTTATTACAAGCCCATTGGCTGTTCGAAACCGGCGTTAAACTGTAGGTCCTCTGAATTAAAAAAATAACAATTTGCGTCATTATTGATGTAACATATTTCGACTTGCGCAAAAACCACAAGCATATTTTTAATAACATTTAAAAAAATTGTCAAGAGTTTCGAAGTTAATCAGTGTCCAAATCAGGATTCAACAAAAATCAACTTCTTGAAATACATTCTACTATTACTTCAATAAAATTGTGTTTATATATGGGAAAGGTAATACCTATTTCTTTCACATATATGTATATTATTTCATGACAGACACTATACAGTGTACATAACAGTGTTTCCCAACGTGGGGGGCAATTTGATTATTAAGGGGGGCAATACGAAAATATTTATCTCTTTCGCACTCCTTAATTTCAACATTTTCAAACTTTCGGCGGCATAAGAATTTTAGAGTGGCTAAAGGAGGGCATCACAAAAAAAAGTTATGAAACACTAGTCTGTAATGAAAATTATTAATTTATAATACTAATATTGTAATGTTATAATTATCAGTGTGTAATTATTATTAATTTTCAAATTCATTGATTTTCAATATAGGTAACTAAGTATATAAATTTAATGAAAATAATTGCGGTAATTATAATTTAAAATATCACAAAGATTCCACTTTGATCTCATTATAATTATGATTAATTAAATTAAATGATAGTTTATTATCTACATCTGATGAGGCCGCTATGTTGGCGAAACAATATTGTTATGTTTGAATAAATTATAGTGAAAATCAAAAAACTACTTAATTTTATTTAAATTATGTATTTAGATTTCCATCAAGTATCGGTCCAGTCGGTTAGTGATTAATTAATCAATTAATCTTTCATGTTCTTCAATAAATGTAGAAATATTTCATCATTTCTACATACTGCATATTTAATGAAAAAGATTGATGTCATAATAAATACTCTTCAATTATTGCCTCTTGAATAGGTACTACAAATAGGTATCAACGGAATACAAGACATTTTGTCTGTCTCTGCCATAAAAATGTTTTCAAAAAGTGGATTTAACAAGAAGAAATTACTTCAAATGAATTTCAAAATATTCCATTACTACTTAAGCACTTATGCTCAAAATATTTATTTATATAATTTAATATAGTTTACATTATTCAAAGGATTTAATAATGTGACAGAAAATAGCGGATACCTACTGATAAGGAAACGGATATAAATATTTTATCTGTTGTGATGCTGCAGTTTCAGTAGAGTTTGACATTTACATTTCAATCTATCTTTTGAATTATGGTATTTGTTGTCTGGTGTAAATGTATTCATAAGTATCAGTTCCATTTGAATGGCATTGCAGATTTGAACCTCAATATACTGTCATCAATCATGCCAAATACATAGATAATATAAGTCATATTACAGACAAAAGTGTGACTTTTTGGTTACAATTGGAGGATTTTATGTAGAAGTGATAACTTAGAATAGAGGTAGGTATGTCTGCACCTTCTTTACTATGTTTGGGCCATCTATATTTCCACAATCTCCAATTGAAACGAACCAAAAAAAAAAGACCGTCATAGACAAAAGTGAAAGATATAATTATAATTTTTTAGACAAAAATTGGAAACTAATGAATGTATTAATATTGAAGAAAAAGTTTCAGAAGAATGGCATCACATACTATACAGGGAATATCAATGTATTGAAAAAAATATAGCTACAATGAAGGATTTTTTTCAGAATAAGGGTGTACCACCTCGTTCTTACGGGAGTCAGATTTGAAATAGAGTGTGTTAAAATAATACATTGTAATTACGGTATGTACGTTGTTCGTTCTAGCCACATAACGGTGTTGTGAGATTAATTCTTCGTTTTTGAAAAAAAATCATTTATAAACGCAAATAATGCAGGAATCTAGTATGATTGTCTTACAGTAATAGTTCTGCCATCTATTCGTATCAGTTGAAAACGAGCAGTGCAAACTAACTAAAGCAATCTGTAGTAGTTGAAGTTGGCTCCACTGGCTGTTCAAGATAAATTAAGTGGTTAAATGGTTGTTGACTTTTCGGGAGTTTTCACTTTTCACAAAGTGCTAGTTTGGCATAATATTATTTCATTATTTCTGTTATTAGTTTATTGTGTAAGTTAAATATGATGATAATTTGCAGACTCAATGTATTGCTCTAGGCACTCAAATTATATTAAGAGAAATGGATAATAAGAATAAACAACCTTTAAGTAAGTTTCATTATTTTGACGTAGTAATGTGTTGTTTGTATACTTTTCATCACTATTTTCAGATGTGAATCTGGACGATGAGCCATATCCAAGCTTATCAGATTATCATGATTACGAGCCCAATCTAGAGTTTGATGATAGTGAATTGCATCAGAGTCCTGATGATATAGCTCAAAGCAGTGAGTGCATTTTTATTGAAAAAATACAATGTATATATCGAATTTATGAATTCTTCTATTTGAAAAAATCTAAAGTTCATCAAGTTTTGCCAAGAAGTAAATAGTCTTTCTTACAGGACACTCTGTGCAACGGACAGTAACTTATGTAAATCATAAAGTATGTAAATTAGGATTTCGATTTAACATAAATTTATGCTTATTTGTGCATTTATAAAACTTTTTTGAGGTCAGGAGAAATTTGTGCTTAAGCATGTTTTAATCAGCAAATTAGATTTGGATGCCCCTTGTGAATTTACAGTTTATTCTTTTTCTTTATCATAGTTTTGTGTGTGAATTTACATTTACAAAATTTGAAGAGTTTTGATATTATTAAATCTGTTTTATATTTAAATAATCTCTTTAGATTTAAAATTCCAGTTATACTTTCTTTTTTGTTTTATTGTAAGTTTTGAATAAACCATTGAAGAGGTGAAATGAAAAGTAAAGATGCAAGTAAAAAGCTGAAATAATCAGGTATTTCGAACTAATGAAATTAATACAATGAATAATTAGGAAATTAAAATATTTTTTATTATAGTAATTACTAATATTTCACTATATATGTAGACTTCTATACTTTCATATAAAAATGCCTAAATTCAAATAATTGAACTAATTAATTTGAAAATTTAACTACAAACAGTGATGACAGACTGAAATAAAAAATATGCCAATTTTAACTACAGTTATGAAATTAAGAATATGCATATCGAATTGAAAAGCCAGCATAGTTCACAATGAGTAACCATTCTTTATATTTAACAGAGAATAGGTTTATCAATTTTCTAGACTAATAACCCTGAAAAGTTTCTGTTATGTATTGAAAGTATAAACAAAAATCCCTAATCTTAAACAGTTTGTTTAGTTCTCATGGATCTGTGTTTATAACAAAATTGGTTTGATAATCATTATTTTCACTTTATATCTTATGCTTATAAATTTTATAGTATCATCTTTTAAATTTTGAGTACTAATATATATCCTTTTATATCTCAATGGAAGTTACCATGTGGAAATTTATAAAACAAGAATATATATTCATTGTAAGGTCTTAGGATTTTTTCAACATTCTATATATTGTGTAGAAATTTCAAAATCAAGAGCTTGTAATTTTGTAAAATATATTTTCATGAAGTTTTGAACATCGATGGGTGATTGGCTATATCCTCAGTTTTCTGGCTGAAATCGAAGGACTATATTATCCTTTTTTGATTGTCATGTTATACACCCAACACATATGAGTGCATCAATGAATTATTCTATTTTAATTTCAGTTGAATTCATCGAAATTGAAAGTTGTGCAACAGCACCAGTTGAAGACTTTCCAGAGGAAAATTTTGAGGATTTAGCTGAAGCATGTGAAGAAAATTCTTATAGTCTTATGTATTGTCCTTCGTACCCTGCTGTTGATGATTCAACCACTGATAAATTTGCTGATATTGCCAAATATGGGATAGTTGATGTTAAAGGTGATGACTCCGTTGGAAGAAAGATCATTGTTGTGTATGCCTGTAAATTACCCCCTGTGAAGGAAACAAACCATAGTCTCTTGTTAAGGTATTTTTCACTTAGAACTTACAGTATTTCACCATTTGAAAAACAAGGAATGTTAATTCCTTGACGACTTTCAATCATTCGTTCATGAGGTTTTCATAATCTGGATTTTTTTTATAGTGAAATATAAAAACCTTAAGAAAGTAGTGGACTGTCGGTAATATTGAAAGATTAGTTGTGTCGACACAATAGCTACCTATTCTCTACATGCACTCACTTAAACTCCTGCATAATGCTACAATTCTAATTAGAAAAATAATTATTCTTTTACTTGAAAAAATATATATAGAAAGGCATATATATAGTACAATTGTTCAAATATCAAACCTTTTGGTAAAAAAATTTAAATTGAATAATTGATCTTAAAATGAAAAAGTGAAGATATTTGAAATATTCATAAAAAAAAACTACTTCTGATAGAAAACTGATACAAATAATAAGTCAGTACTTATTATAACCTAAGTTTCCTTTCATGGTCTATTTCTTTCAGTTACTTGATATCAACTTTAGATAAATATGTGGAACAAGATTATAGTTTGGTGTATTTCCATTATGGACTCACTAGTAAGAACAAACCATCCTTAAGTTGGATAGTGCAAGCTTATAAAGCATTTGATAGAAAGTACAAGAAAAATTTGAAGGCACTTTATTTAGTGCATCCAACAAATTTTTTGAAGATAGTATCCCAAATTTTTAGACCATTAATAAGTGCAAAATTTGGAAGAAAATTGAATTACATTAGCACACTTGCTGAATTAAATGATGAGATACCACTAGATAAATTAGATATACCCCAAGAAGTCAAACAGTAAGTGTCATCTGAATAACCTTAAATACCTTATTAGATTCATATTTAATTTTCTTACAGACATGATAAGT
Organism: Henosepilachna vigintioctopunctata; assembly: GCA_030704895.1. Taxonomy (NCBI): domain Eukaryota; kingdom Metazoa; phylum Arthropoda; class Insecta; order Coleoptera; family Coccinellidae; genus Henosepilachna; species Henosepilachna vigintioctopunctata. The sequence continues at coordinate 3,659,701 of JARQZJ010000069.1, read as the reverse complement.
CTCTCAGTGGTGGTAGTGCTGTTGATCCTACTGCATTTGGCAATTTGAGTATTGTGCCAAGTTTACCAACTCAACAGTTTGGTGTATATTTAACAGATATAAAGAAGAATTATGGTTTAGTAATAGCTCCGGTTGTAAGGCAGTGTGTTGAATATTTGGATCAACCTGATGGTAACTTGAAATTTTTATATGTTTCATCATTGTAGAATTTCATTTTTAGCTCTAGAAACTGAGGGGATATTTAGGAGATCTGCAAATGCATTAAAAGTGAAGCACTTAAAGGATTTAGCAAATTTAGGAAAGCCCTTAAACATGGAAGATCCTCACGAAGCAGCAGTATTACTCAAAACGTTTTTACGAGAATTGAAGGAACCATTACTTACATATGAGTTATATGATGAAATTATGCAATTTCAATGTAAGCATTGTAAACAGAACCATATTAGTAATTTATAGGTTTTTATTATATCTTTCATTGCCCATTTCACAAGAGTTATCATGTTATCTATTTATTATTTAAACAGATAACATGATCGAATTACATCATGTAAGAGATCTACAAATTTCATAATTGAATCTCTCTCATCAGGTATACTCATCAAAAGTGTAACCTGTGTATTTGTTTTTATAATATACCTTATATTTACGATTATTAGATTTGTATTTAAACACTTGGCTTAATATTTAATGTATTTGTGAAATACAAGTATTCAGCCAAGTGTTCAATTTGAATTATTATTGTCATGTTTCACCAAGAGGTGAGGTTGTAGTGATTAGTAGATTTTTAAGCCAACTGGATTGCTCCTTCAATAATAAGGGTTAGCTAATAATACCAATTCATAATACAATAAATATATTTTCAATAAGAAAATCTATAGAGTATAGATTTTCGTTAGAGTATAGATGAGAACATTGCATACTTTGATGTATATTATTCTTAGGTTGTGGCAAATATGCGTGTATTTTATTGTTCTATCAATAATAAATAATTATGTGACAATTATCTTTCTGATTATCGATGAAAATTAATTTGTTTTCATTGTTTCTGTTATTTTTGCATTGTACTCTTACAAAGTTTTTTTCCATACTTATGTATTACTTTCGTTTTAATTTTGATAGATCTGCCTAATTAGTAGTTATTGAATTAGGTGATTAATTCCAAAGATAAAGTCATAACTATATTGGTTTCACTTCATATAAGCTTGTTGGAGAGGAAACCTTTGTTGTAAAAGTAAAAAACTTATTTGAAATTAATTTACCCAAATTGTAGTTACCCCTAATTTTTATTTATTCTCCATCTGTTTGCACAATGAAATATCTGTATATGTATCTGAGGTTTAAAATTTTTGTTGATTTTCCAGGTTGGGATAAAGATGAGCTTTTAAGACAAGTACAAATATTAATAATGGAAAAACTACCTGAAGATAATTACACTGTCTTGAAATATATCATTAGTTTTCTATCAAGGGTAAGTCAATTCCATTTCTAGTCTCACCTTTTTCTATATGTGAACCAAGTCCTCAGATTGAACTGAGTAAGGACTTTTGAAACAAAAAAAGTTTAAACTTTTGTCTAAACTTGCCTGTTAAGTTGAAACCGGAACGAAAATTTGTATGGGTTGGTATTATATATTAAATTAATAATTTAAGAATTACCACCAGTGTCATTTATATAAATATTGGCAAAGATTAATTTGAATTGTGATATCTGCCTATACTTGTGATATTAGCACATACTATGCTGTTTGAATTAATTGGGACAAACATTTTTTTTCTTCGTTTGAGTTACTGTAGTAAGTATGTGAGTATCAGGGTGGTCCAAACACCCTCACACCTGCTTGTTTACTACCTGAGGTGACGTGAGGGTTCGACCTTGACCGTTATTTACATTCTGACCAGTTTTACCTCGCCAACAATTCAGTTGTGAGCCTACCGGTGCGACAGTTGGTGGTTTAAATTTTGATACATGCTGTATTGTCTTGTCCATATCAAGATGGATATCACTCCGAAGAAGCGTTCCAAAATTATCGCGCTTAATGAACACTCATCAGTGACTGTAAGAGATATAGCTGAAGCTGTTGGTGTGGGGAAAGTCCAGCGTTTCGAGAATTTTAAAAACATTTGAAGAAAGTGGCTCATCGTCTCCAAGAAGAAAAGGAAACTGTGGCCGCAAACGCAAAACTACTCCAAGAACACACAAATTGTTGATAAGAAATAGTAAAATTAATCCGAGAAAGACAAGCACTGATCTTCAAATTGATTCAATGGTTTCTGGTGTAGAGGTGAGCACCTCAACTGTGCGAAAACGATTGCTGGAGGTTGGCCGTAATGCAAGAAGACCAAGAAGAAAGCAACTGCTTACCCAGAAAATTATAAAGAAACGTTTGGCATGGGCCAAAAAGTACCGTGCGTAGAATGTGGACGACTGGAAGAAGGTGGTTTTTAGTGATGAGACACATTTGTTTGCTCAAGGGTACAAATCAAGTGTTCGACGAAGTGATGGGGAAACTTTGCGGCCTGATCACATCCAGCAAACAGCAAAACATCCTTCGAAACAAATATTTTCGGGTGTTTTCACAACCAATGGCACTGGAAGATGATTAGGTCCTATAACAGGGATGAAGAATTCAGTGAAATATGTGGAAATATTGCGCACCAGGATTGCCCCATTCATTGAAACGTTTGATGGAACATTTCAGCACGACCTGGCTCCTTGCCACAATTCCAAACAAGTGCAGGCCTTTATGCGTGAGAATGAAATAAAAATACTCGATTGGGCGAGGAATTCACCTGATCTCAATCCCATTGAGAATTAATGGAATATTTTAAAGAAACTACAGGCAAAAATGGATTGCACTACAAAAGAAAAAATGATTATAAGTGCAATTCAGGTGTGGTTTCATTATGACGAATTGAAGAAAATCGGCGCTACGCGAGTGGAATCGATGCCTAGACGAGTTCAAGAAGTTATTTCTGCGAAAGGAGGACATACTTTATATTAATATGAAAAATTTACGCTATTAGAATGTATTTACTTCATTAAAAGGTAAGATTTTACGAAAATATTGTTTTTTTATCCTTTGTCCCAATTAATTCGAACAACATAGTATGCATTCCAACTGTCATATGTACTGAAATCTAGCCTTTTATATTGAATTTAATGAACTTATAATCGTCTGTTGCATTAACTTTTGATACTAATTATTGATTTATTTAAGGTAATGGAGCGCCAAGATCTGAACAAAATGAATGCCCAAAATTTAGCTGTAGTCTTTGGTCCAAATTTGGTGTGGTCCGATAATGTTTCAATGTCTTTGGTAGCAATTGGACCTATCAACATGTTTACACAATTTTTACTACAGAATCATAATAAAATTTTTATGGTGTAATTTATAAATATTTATTATGGAAAGATGGAATTTTTTTGCCATTCATATTTGATTTATATAAATAGTTAAATTTAATTCCCTATACATGAGAGTCAGAGAAAAAAATTTATATTGTTTATATACACACACACACACACACACATATATATATATATATATATATATATATATATATATATATATATATATATATATATATATATATACATATACATATGCAAAGGTAAAGAATGTGAATGAAATCCATTGATAAGAAAACTGGTGTTTTTTTTTAATTTGAAGATGTTATTGATATTCTTTTTTCAATTCAGAAAAATGTTTGTGGTGTGCATTTATTCATTTATTTATATCAATTTTACATAAAAGGGCTGTCTTACATAAATTTCATGTGGATTCTTCGTTAATCTATCAGTCGTCAGAGGGATAACCAGATTGAATGGGTTCTAATGAATAAATACGAATTAATTCATATCTGTATATTATGCCTTGGATCATTGAACTTTAATCTAGGAGAAATTCCGTTTATCTTAGTGTGTTATTTTGTTTCTGGCACCAGTGAAATTACATGAATTATTCATTTTAGTAAAAAAAGTTATGGATATCTAAATATTGTTCGGCATGTAAGTGTAGAAGTATGTTTATTTAATGTCAAAGTTTGTATTATAATGTAACAGTAAAAATCAGAACTTCTAGTCTAATCAGAAAATATATTTTTTTCTCTTATTTTTAAATGTTTTGCTGAAGTAAGGAATTAATTACGTCTAACCTGACTATAAAAATGATTGAAATTAACTATATAAAATAGAAATCTTTACTGAACAAACATTTTGAGGTACAGAGTGATTAAATTTGATGAGACTTTTATGATTGTTCATGACTAGTCGCAAAAATTTGTAATTTGTAAATATACAATTATATACTATTTTAGAAAACTAAGTTCTATTATATGGTTTGTTTCAAATAGTACTCTAATGTTATAGTTTCCAAATCACTGGTTTTTTTTATAATTTTATAGTGCGATGTACTTACCTTTTCTAATATATATTCAATTTTTTAATAAATATTCAGTATGTTAAACATAAATTCAATGGATTATTGGATTCAATATATTATGTTTCAGGAATAATTGATATAACTATTAACATTTTGTATTTAAAATGATATTGAAATAAAATTTCTTCTGCTGTTAATTGAAAGAAGTAACTCAATTTTAAATTAATCTTAGTTCTCAATTACTATTGAATAACAAATTATTTATGTAATTTTTGCGGCACTCTAGTCATTCCGAAACATTTGATTAATTGAGGTATTATGGATTTATAGTGTGATCATCCGTACCGTTATTTCAATTGTTTTGAAACATTAAACTGTTATTTGAATAATAGATATATCAAAAACTATTTTATTAGGTACACTGTTATTTCAAAGCATAATATTGTCATATTGTTGAATTTTGTGATTTTTGACATATTAATAATGAATATTTTATTTTCTTATTTCTCAGATTTCAAGTAATATAGATATATACACTATGGTATTTCAGTTGATTATTATTCTTTTGATATGTCCATATAAAATGTATTTAGAACTCAAAAATGTATGTAACAACTCAGAATGTATGAAATTGTATTTAGATAAAAGTTATTTTGTAAAGTATACATATATAAAATATCTACGTTTACTAAATATTGAGTGTTTTTCTTTTTCCTTATAAATGGAGTTTATCCAACATAGAAAAATTAATATGAAAATCAATTTCCTTATTATCATTGGATTATTTTTAAGAGAATGATTTTATACTATTATAATTCAAACACAGATATATATATATATATATATATATATATATATATATATATATAATAGGAGAAAGCAGTAAGCCTAACAGTGGAAACTTCCTGTTACAGTTGTTTATTCCATCTCCAGGTTCGTACACTTTGAACTTGACTACGCCTTTCTGAGGAGAGCCAATAAGGTCGAAACACGTGTCAACAGCTGCTTCCAATTGAGTTGCGGGCTATACCAAGAATTCTACTTTTGCTGTTGTTTATATATATATATATATATATATATATATATATATATATATATATATATATATATATATATATATATATATATATATATATATATATATATATATATATATATATATATATACATGTGTGTGTTCACATTATCTTTCACAAAATGAAACGGATTGAAACCCGGAATAACTCCCATCAATTTTCCACCATCTGAAAATCCCAAGAGCAACATGTATTTATATGTGTGTATGTATGGTTTGAGCTCCTATTATCAAAACTTTCGCGGTATTTCGCACTGATTTCATTATGTAATAGTTTATTTCTATTTAGTGATATGTTTAAGTTGGCTATAAAGTTAATGAAATTTCTTCTAAGAAGGTGCTTATGGCTTCAGCCGCTTGTAGTAAATATATCCGTTTCATTTGTTACATACAGAATATAAACTAATTACCCATCTTGTATATTCTAACATAATGTACCTATGTTCTGTGGTTTTCGAATAGTTCAACTATTACTTAAGCACTCTATAGGGGGCGTGACGTTTGTGTTCCAGTTATTTTTATACTTATGAATCTTTGGTTTGTTTTTATAAATGAGAATGATTCCTCAAATTCACTCAGAAAAGAGTCATTTATCACTGATTCCTTTGGTGTTCTGTTATAATTGCCATAATTGTCCATATTACTAATTAATTAGTAGCAATTTTTGGAAGAGTGTATCGATAAATGGCTGCTGAATTTGTGAAACTGAATAACTTTCTCAGATATTTTCATTGTAAAGATATATAATTATCACTCTAATTATATATCGCTTTTAATGTCGGTGCGTTTTTAAATCTCTTTCAATATTTAAAATAAGAATGTTATAGCAATATAGATATTTATTATTACATTTCAACTGAAATTTAGAAGAATACAATTCTGAATCATTATGAGTTAATCAAGGCAAAAACATCATGGCAAGGTCGAAATCCATTTAAACAACAACATTAGGAAAAGCTCCATATACACTTGGGTAAAGTCCAGCATATCCACCGAAGGGGTAGGCAGAGTAGGGTGAGTAAGTTAATGGTGCTGAGTGTACACTGTAAGCTGAGGCAGCTGGAACGATGTATTGAGGCTTGGGTTCGGGAGCAGCGAAAGCTACTGCGAAGAGAGCAAAAGCAAAGAAGAAAATCTGAAAATGGATATAATTTAGATATCGTTATTAACCAAATAATTTGCAAGTATGAAGTATCAATCAATCTGTCAGGAGTTATAATTATTCAGGAGAATTAATTAATTCTATAATTTATCATTTATTCTTATAATTCTAATAGTGAAAGAATGGTTTCAATAGAACTTGAAAATTGGTACTAATCAAATTAACAGAAAAATATTCTCTTCTAGCAGCTTAATTCATTAATGAAAGTAGGGCTATCATGTATATTTTTTGTATATATACTACTCAAAAATACTCGAACTGATAAATATGAAAATTCTATTCACCATAGTTGAATGTTGTTTGTTTTTATCACTTAAAGTCAGTGTGCGGACGACTTAATTTCGTTGTAGAGTGATTTTTGCGCAATTGTGTTCAGAAAAGATTCAAATAAAAATCCAAAATTACCGTATTTGGATACGGAAAACGTATCCAAATACGGTAATAACACTTACATGAAATAATTTTATTAATAAAATTGATTGATTGTTTGCAAATCTCTTGGTGAAATGTTGAATATATTGAATATATAATACTTGGATTGGTTTCACAAAAGTTTTATTAAATTATTGCTACAGAATTTTTTCGAGGAGTTACCCCAATTTCAAAAACTAGACCGATTGAAAATGGGGTAACCCCGAAACAATTGTAGAGCAATTATTTAATAACATTTTTGTTAAAGCAAGCCAAGTTCTATATTGATTACAATTGTCGATATTGCATGTAATTATTAGAATAACATATTTTACGGTGTCGCCAATTTTTTAGGTAAGTACCGCAAAATTATCAACTAATGGCAGCGATCCAAGTTCAACAAAATTGTATGAGATGGCGCTTTATGAAATTGTTAACGGTAACGTTATGTCAACCAGAATATAGTGATCTTTCCTAATGGGCGGCTCTTTTTAGGAAACTCTTTTATAGATAATATTATACTACAAAACCTCTCTAAAAGGCAATTTCAATTTCTAAGATATCTTTAGATGTCTATCTGAGTAGGTAGGTATCTACCTACACAATATAAATTTATCTTGGATATATTACGTACAAGAATTTTGATTCATAAATGTAAAAGAAAATGTAAGTTGGAATAAAAATATTTTAATATCGAGTGTGAATAATATAGAAGAACAAAAACTATAAAATTAAAAATGTCGTTGTCATTCCGTGTCATATAGAAGAATGATCATGCCATCCAGGCAATTTTGTTAGAATAATCGCATGAAAATTATAATATAATTTATGTATTAAACACTAATTTCGCATTTTCCATGTGTAAGGAGATGTAAAACTTGTACATCAATTCCCAAATTACATCAACTTTTTCCCTTGAGTCTCTTGGAAAATTTGTTTTGTCATTAAGAAACACAAATCAGCTAAAAAACTATGACAATTATCATTTCGTAATATGACTAAATGCCTCAAAGTTCGAAGCAAAATATTAATTTTGATCGTAATTGTAATATCTATAGGTATTCTACTCAATAAACATAAATAAATCATAGTCGGAGTATTTTTTCCCCAAAATAAATTGAACTGAATATTGAAATTTTACTTAATACAGAAGAAAACTATGACAATGATATAATTTTGATGCAAATGGTACTCCTAAGTCCTGACGTCACAGAAGGGGCGGAGCATAAAATTGACTCGAAACAAAAAGCTTTAAACGGTGAAGTTCCATAAAAAACTTATATTCATTGTTTTCTTATTTTTTGCGATACAATAACACTTCTTCATATATTTTGTTTTGGAACCTGTGCGGAAACGAAAAGTTTTCAAGCCCAATGATTTAATTAAATTAACTCAAATTTGGTGAAAATGGATATAATTTGCTCAAAAGGCAGGCTGATCAAACAAAATACACAAATTAAAGTCCTTATTCTATCCCAAAAAAAGAGTAAATTACCATATTTTCATGAGATTTTACACTAATAGACTAATTTGTTTCGAGTCAGTATGAAGTCAGACTTAGACAGTCAATTGAACAGTTGAATACAAAATTTGAATTAAAAATCAAAAATAAATATGTATTTAAATCCTAGCATTTTGTAGTTTTGGTAATATAACCCACAGAACCGATTTAGATGAAAGACTGGAGGTTTTTGAAACTAACATTTAGTCTTTTGTTACTGAATAACAACTTCTAGAAAAAAAATATTCGAATACTTATAAACTTTCAAAATATTTTATCAAAAACTCACCTTAGCGAACATCTTGTATGAGTAGGTATTCGATCTTTACAATCAAATGATATCTTTTTGAAATGAGCTGGGTGCTTATATACTAAATCTTCTTGTCCGGGACGAGATTATAAACATAAATATGTTAATTTGAAGTAGACCACTCCCTTAATTAATACGATGAACTTCTATTTTTGTAGTTTGTTTTCTTATTTAATTTCAGATCAAACGATAACAATATGTACTCCTAGTTTAATTTGTAGTGGGCTGAATAGTTCCTGGTTTATAATGCCAACTTGTTTTATATTCTCGATCAAGTGCTCCTTGGGCTTGGTCAATTTAGGTAATTGCAAATGGGTCGAATTCAATTTGAACCACATATTGAGTTACCTTTGTTTTGTTGTATTCCTTGTACCATTCACATTTTTAATTTTGAAATTACAACTCACCATATGGCTGCAACCTCTATTTGAATTGATATTCGTAAAATCATTGGAATATAATTTTTTAGAAGACATCCCTAGTTCATTCAGCTTGGCATGATTTTTTTCGGTTTGCCTAAAACGTCAATAAAAATCAATGCGTGTATATTTTTTAACGAATTGCCATCATTATTTTCTTATGCAAATGTGGCTACATCCTAATATTCTAAAAAATTATTGTGATTGTTTTATTGTTAATAATAATAATATTATAATAATAATAATAATCTTTATTTAAGGTTCTCGTAATACAATTATATAGGTAAAACAATAGTAACTATTTTAATTTTGAGATCTTTCTTTTCAATTATGTTTCCTAAACAAAGATAATAATTTTCTCACAAAGACCGTAGCCTGTGGTGAGTACGAATAATATCTATTCATTATTATCTGCAATATTTAATACCTATATACATATTATTATTATTATTACATATAATTAAAGGCAGAGGTCTGAAGACCCATAAGCCCATTAACACTTTTTACAGAATACTGCAATGTGAGGATAATACATTAGATAAACATTTGAGAAAAGAAAAAAGACAATAACAACAAGAGGAAAAAAATAGTGATCAGATCAAAATTGAAACAAAATTCATCTACCGCCCTCTTGAACACGTTAACTGACTGAGAGTTCACAACTTCAGCTGGTAAACTGTTCCATACACTGAATACACGATTAGGTAAAAAATTCTGCCGCCTAGATGTATGAAATGATTCCTTCTTTAGCTTTAAATTGTGACCACGAAGTCCGTTGCCATCAAGAATGAATAAATGTCCAAAATCTCCAAAATCATATTTCAAAATTCGAAAAGTAATGATCAAGTCACCACGTAGTCGACGAGCTTCAAATGTTGGTAATCCAGCTGAAGCAAGCCTTAGAGGGTGATATCCAGGTATCTATTTTAAAAATTTAAGAAAAAACATATTAATCTAAAATTTTAATAACAATATTGGAAAGAAGCGGATATCAATATTATAAAAATATGTAACACTATCATATCGTCGCTGTAAAATCAAACCGGCATAACTGCAAAATTCATATTTTTCACCAGAGCACTTTCAAGTTTTCGCATGTGATATTTTCCACATAACGTCCGCTTGGATCACCTCAATGCCACCTTACATACGAATAAAATTTAGACGAATACTGCTTATTGATATAGTAGTTGCGAATAAATCGAAAATTGCTTAAATTTTGAGAAATATGCAGATATGCCAATATGACTTTAAAATCAGTGTAATATTTGCTTTTGTGCCACAGTAGCTTCTTCTTTTGGAACCTGCTTCAGGTAGAAGAAAAAAGATAATTTTGTCAATGAAAAAATAATTTCTTCCTTCAGAATTTTTTTTAAACAATTAAAAACAATTAACAAATATTGCCTTTGCTGTTTCGAAGTTGCCGTCGTTTTTAATTACTTTAAACATTCGAATGTCCAAGATCGGTAAAATTACATGGGAGTACTTTATGTCAAAAAAGTACTCATGACTCAACTCATGAACCTGGTAAGGTTGCCACTTTGCCGTTTTCATGGCCATGGCGTATTGGAAAAGTAAGTATATTAGTCCACTTCGGAGTGCTCTTTTAATTTCTTTTTCAATGGTTGAGTGAGATGAGTCCACCTCGTTTTGGGTGTGACCATTTACTAAAAATTTGTATGTAATAAATTTTATGTTTTTTAATGCTGTAAAAGCATATTTGTACATTACTATCATAAATATTTTTCTTTATCCACAAGAATTATCGCTGAAAAACACCAGGAAACCGACATTTTGGCAAATATGCCGATTTGTTTTAGTTGATACTGCTAGAAACGCATTATTGTTGAGTGCAAACCGGATTATCTGCCAATAAGTCATATCTGGATAATAATAAAAATTTACTATTGTGAGATAATTCAGTTTTATTTACATGTTGGACGTCTTTCCTCCTTGAAGGTTTTGAAGCGAGTGGCGTATTTCGCAAACTGTCTCCTGATTAACAAATGGGGTATTTTCACGTAAATGCATACCGGTCTAACGCCATCTGACGGCTTTTTATTCAACTATACAATATGTCGGTTCGACATAAAAATAGACAGGAAAATATGAAATTTTTTGACACCAATAACTCAAAAACTCAATTTTTGCACCTATGCCGGTTTGATTTAATAGCGACGATATATTGTTTTACAATCATTTTAGCCTTTAAATGTTCACCAGTCGATGAATCATACATCTGTCCTTTGTTTTCATCCATTTCTTAATGGCAGACTTGAATTTTTTAATGTTAATCATATTTTTTAATTCAAATGGCAATTCATTATAGATTCTTGGTGCCAAATAGGAATAGCTCACAAGACATATAGATTTTCTGTATTGCGGAATTGATGAAGAGTTTCTCCTATATCTAGTATTCACTCTATGTTCTAAAAACTGACAACTGTCTCTTTTCTTTTTCGTGAAGATTAGCAGAGATTGAACAAACAGCTGTCGTAGATACAGAATGTCAGCATCTTTATACAGAAAGTCAGTAGGATATCTTATATCTTTTTTATGAAGGATTTTCAGTAACCATTTGTGTTGAATTTCGAGCTTTTTTATTGCTGTATCATAGGCACCACCCCACGCAACAATACCATATCGTATCAGAGACTATTTACAGAGCCAGTGCTTTGTAAATTATTGTTAGATGTTTTATGTCTAGAATAATTGACAGTTCTTTGAATTTAGATATTAATCCTCTGAGCTTAACAATTAAGCTTCTGACGTGGGAATCCCGTTTGAGGTGCGAATCTAGTATAATTCCTAAATAATTGAAAAATATTTGCGAAATAACATTTTCTATATTCTGAGAAATTTTCGGCGATGGTTTGCTCGTATCAGTATTTTCAAATAAACTTCGATATACCCATTGAAATTATATATATGAAATATATTCCTACTGTTTTTAATTTATATAATAATAATAATAATAAAAACTGAGATTGATTTCTCGGTTACCTCCTGGTGAAACATGATTAAATAAAAATTTAAATCAAACTCTTGGCTTGATGTTTCACAAATATATTGAATAATAAAAGAACTTAATAATGAGCTGACCGCTCGAAAAATGTCGACTCAAGTTTATTTAATTATTTATTTACTTACAAATACACCACTTCACAGCTTGGTCCAATTACTGAGTGAGAAAATACAATATAGTTCACAACTTATGAAAAATTAAAACTAGAAATAATCTTAACAATGTACAAACAATGCACATAAACGAAAACTCTGTAGGCAAGCTGGCATTAAAGCTCACCCACAAGATACAGGAAAAACTAATATCTAAAAAACTTATAACTAAAAAACAGTCGGGCGAGAGCTCGTCTGATATCACCAGGCACGCATGCAAATATGTCGATGTCGTCATGAAAAGGCTCAATAAGTCACCACAAATTTCATGAAGTGGTGAAAAAGTCAGAACATGAGTACAAACCAGAGGTGGATAAAAAATTTTCATATTTCTACAAGTTATTCTCGAAACACGGAAATTTATGAGGGAGAGAAGAAAAGAACAATCAACAGAAAACCTTATCAGCTTGTATAGAAACATTATTCCCAAATATTTCCTACGTGTTTCAAGTGATGGAACATTAAATCTTGTTGTAAGTAACTCAAGTTGTAATATTATTTTTTTATTCAATATATTTGCGAAAAGTCAAGAGTTTGATTAAAATTTTTATAAAAACAAGAAATTCATATGTTTACTGGTACCCACCTATTTGTATGAAAATGGAAGTGCGGAACAGTGATGTAGGATTTATGAATTAGTTCATTTATTGCACATATTTACGAAGAATCCTATTTTTAAGTTTTATTATAAGATTTCCAAGCCTCCTCTAAGTGACAGTTGCCATTTTCAAATAATGGGTGTTAAGATTTGTCATGTCTTTGGAGAATCTCCAAATTCTCTATTCAAAATAAACTTATATCTTCAATTTGAATGAACAGCTTCAGAAAAATTAAATTATTCCCTAAAGTCTGTAGAATAATATATACTCAACACGAATTTTTTGTATATATGTTGTAATGAGGAATAATCATTTCATTTCTTTTGGATTTTATTCAATTATTGTAGATTTTTTTATCATACTTATTTTTGTCTCATACATCTTATTAATTCTGGTGTCTCAGAAATTCCATTGGTGAATGGATTTACCCCAAAAAATAATCTCCAAAACTCAATATTCAATACTTGTACACAGTTGCTAGGAGCTGACAAAATTACTAAGACCAAGTTGTTGGACTATTTTAAGGAAAATTTCAAACATTTCCTACTGTATTCGATGAGCTAATTCTAGTAAATCAGAAATGTTTTTCAATTAATTTGAAAGTATTATCATTTTGGAAAGGTCTATATCGCTATTCGAATAATATCGCACGTCTGTTTAACTGTATATAGAAATGAACATTTTTTCCTGTTTATATCACAATTGAAAAAATACCTAGAATGGGAAACACAAAATGTTTTTAGCGGAGGTGAAGTCACAAAGAATATTCGGTAATGTCATAAGATACGGTTGGATTTCAAGAAAATCTGTGCTGCACCACTATGTGGAAATTCCATTGAATAATAATTTATCTACAAAAAGAATGATTCATTCTAATAATTTATATACACACCCCAATTATCGAAACTCTACTTATGAGTTTGAGGGTTGAAAGACCATGTAATATACGAGTATTTACATAATTTGTTTATGTTAATTTCAAATTATATTTCAAATGTTGTATGATAATTAACATAAATTTTTTTAGTGTCAGTGATTCCTTGATGTTACTGTTTGACTATTAGTGATAATTTCCTTAAATGACAATTCTTCCTGATGATGCAAAATTTGTTTCATGTGAAAAATATTCTATTTGTAACTTAATATCTCTTCTAGTTAATACAAAAGCCTGAAGTGTTTCTCTGTAACAACAACCTAGCCTATCCTTTCTTTTATAGAATAATGTTTTTCTGTTTGAAAACAGACACAAATCCGAAGTAAAAATTTTGGGGAATATTGTGTATTATTGTGATTATAGTTTTCCATACAACTCTGAAATTTTATCGTGTCTTCTGCTGTACTTTAAAGTTGTAGTGTTTCTATGTGAACACTGATCAATTATATAATAATATAATTATCAATAATATCGATTCATAACTCAAAAAACCACATAATTTTTTTTTCCAAAGAGGTAATAAGTAGAAATCAATTCACGTAGTGACACATTAGATACCGTTTTATTAAAAGCATTTTTATAATGAGGTATAAAGAATATTATTTTTAGAATTGAAGTTTAAATATTTCTTGTATAACCCTCGTAATTAGTAACTGGTTTATTATTTTTTACATTCATCTGACACATTTCAAACACACTAATTTGCTTCTTTCATTCTGCTATTCCTGATAGAAGCTATTATATTAAATTTGCCTAGTTTTCATCAGTTTTTTACATATTGATTTTAGTTCTGCAGAGATTTTCTAAATTTATCGATTTTTTTTGTCTCATTTTCAAAGTGTCGTTAGATAGTTTTTTCTGTTAGATATTTTGCTGTCCTGTATACTGTAGGTACTGAAGCTATTGTAAGATTTAGCTAGTTATTCTTCACGTAATACTCTTTCTTTCTCTGCGTTAATGAATAATGTCATCAGTCATAAATTATTGGTGTGCAATAAATCACTTGGAATTTTAAATGAATGAAATAATCAAATTTCCTAAATTATGCTCGAATAATAGCTACTCAATATATCAGCCTTGAATCCATAACTAATTGAGTTTTAGAAATTATAATTCGGAATATTTGTTTCTTTGTTGTGGGATATGAAAATTAATGGTTTTTTACTCAGCAGTGTTCTGCGTTGACTCGAGATGCGAGTCAATGCAGAAATTCATTCAATCAAATGCAATTCATTCATTTGGAAATACATGTTTCATATCGATCATAACGTTTAGAAATGTCTGTGTGAAATAGCAGATTTTATTGGTACTTTTACTAATAAAATAGCAGATTTTATTGGTTATTTTATTGGTATTCATGGAATAGAAAACATTTATTTTGAAAGAGCATTTAATAACAAAATACTACAATAATAAAATGAAAATCTTCATCTTCGTCAAGGTCACTCCTCGCAGAGTATGTCAGTTGCTTATAGATCTTTTTTTTGGTCTTCGTCAAGGCCACTCGACTTGCGGGGTACTTGCGTGAACGTTCAAGGCACTCATCAGCTATGCCTCTGTTTTATAAGCTTTCCTTCCTCGTCTGAGCACAAACGCCCGCCTGATCAAGGACAGACTTCATCGTGAGAGTTTGATTTCGGGAGCCGACGAGTTTAGTTTGCCTACTTTGCTCTCGATGAACTTAATCGACTAGCCCTACGGTCGACCTAGCATCAGGGTTCATTTCAAGTACTTTAACCTTATGTCCATATATGTAAGGTACATTTTAGCATCAATGAAGAAACTGTTACGTATACCATAAAAGCGTTCGTTGGGAGATCCACTCCACATACCGATTCACTTTTCCACTTACATTTTACTTCGCTGTCGTTATATCTCATTCTATTTTACGGCGACGGACGACGTACTATCGAAGAACTCGTTCCTTGGAAAAACTGTTTCAGCTGAACACAAAAAACGTTCGTTCGTTCCTCAGTGAACAACGGTTCCTTAAAACAGTTCCTGAAAATAACGCTCATCACTAGTTCCTGTCCAAGTGAGGGGACCTAATCTAACCCAACATACCTAACCAACGCAACCTGACCTAATGTTACCTTTTTTTTGAGAAGGAAGAAATTTTGCATACAGATTCTACAGAACTGTGTCTACAGATATATGTCGAGTTGAAGTTGTTGATCGACCTACTAAAAACTCCCTTATTTTACACTTATCTCTTGCCCTGGAACCGTTTTCACATACCTACATGGTAGTGGTTGCGCCTGCAATTAGCGTTCTCCTTGCCTTTCATCAGTCTCTTTAGCTTTCAGAATGTTACGTGCCATTATCTTGAAAAAATCAATTTCCTTCTCCTTGTAGCAAGACTTTTTCTGTCTCATTTAGCATCTGTCTTTCTCTAAACCATCTTAGGACAACAAATAGGGTATGTTACACGTCATCTATTTCTCATGAGCAGTATTGGACTTTCTCTTTTTCCTATTCTCTTCAGGTAATCTCCGAAGCAGTCGTGTCCGGTGAAAGCCTGAGTCATATAATAGTCAATGTTCCCGAATTTTCTATTATAGTAGCATCTTATGTCCGGAAAGATGCTGCGTGTGCAGGTACTCTTATTAGTTTATTGCCACCTTTCTTGCCATTTGAGAATTATTCTCAACCTCAGAGTTCTTTTTTCCTCCTCGGTCACTGTTTTCTGTTCTCTCTCTTCCACTAACAAGTCAACTGGAACCACCGTAGCCAGTACCCGAGCAGCCTCAGTGAAGACTTCTTAGCCACAACATATTCTGAGTTCCAGTCTAACGTAATTCTTGAACTTCAATGCCGTTTTCCATACAGGAGATGCATATAGTATAATGGATTCCACTGAGATTGCGAGTATTCTCCTTTTTGCCTCGCTGCATCCTCCGACCCTAGGTAGGATTTTTGTGATAGCTGTGGTGACTGCACTGGCCTTCATGACTGTCCGTTGGACGTGGAGACCAAAGTGCAAGTATCGGTTCACTTGGACGCCTAGATATTTCACGCTTTAATTTTCTTCAATTAGGGTGCCTTCTACCATTATGCTCACTTTTTCGTGCATTTTTCTTCCGAATAGCATCATCATTTGTGTCTTCTCTGAAGCCAAATTCAATTTAATTTTTTCCAGATGTCTTGCGATTTTCCAGACTGCTTTTTCTGCTGTTGTTTGCAGATCAATTATTGATTTGGAGGCTGCAGGTATGCCAGGTCGTCGCCATACGCTACTCTCTCCATCTCCATGAGAATCTTAATTCTCAAGACGCCGTCATACAGAATATTCCACAAGATGGACCCAGCACAGATCTTTGCAGAACCCCGCATGTGACTTTATAAGTCTGTTCTTCATATGTAATGTATCTGTCGCTCAAATATTGACCTATCACTTTTTGTATTCTATCGAATATACCAATTTCTCTCAATTCTAGTATAATTTCTTTTCAATCTGCTTCATTGAAGGCGTTCATAAGGTCATTCATCAAAGAGATAATAATTTCAATATATAATTATATTTTCTCGTTCTAATATTTTTGACGCCTAAGGTACATACAATGTTACCCCATGTTTGATTGCCTTGTGCTTGATAAGCCCATTTAATCATCCCCTATGTATGCAGGAAAAAATCCCCTTCAGGAAAATTCCTTTAGCAAAAATTATATTTTTTTACTATACTAAAACTGATTCATTTTAATGTATTTTCAAATGAAATGAATTTCGAGATAACAATTTTATCTCGATCTTACATTTATCTTACATTTTGAAATTGTCTTGGCAACACCTAATATAGGTATTATTGACGATGAATATCTTTATATCCAAATAATCTAAATTCAAAATATCTGAATATGAGCTCTTCTAAGTTTTTTAGCGTCATTGGGATCAGATAGAAGTGAATAAAAATTCTGAAAATCTGCTTTGTCATTATCTCTGCAATTACTAATACAGCGAGATAACACAGCTTATTTTATTTTAAATTCATTAACTTATTCATTAATCTTATTAAACAAATATCATTAACAATTGGTAATCTTCAAATTCTGTTGAAGATTTCAAGCATCAATATTTATGTTGGTATTTTCAAAAAGATCCTCTGGCTTATCATAAGCTTTTAGTTGTATTGCATTCAGACAGTAATGCACTGCATGCATATTTTCTAAATACTGTACCAATATTCGTACATATTATTGCTTTCATGAAAGAAAATTAATGGATATTGAAAATTCAATTATTAGAAAATTTAATCTGAAATGCAATGTTCATTAAGAAATCATAGTTTCATTTTGTTCAAACAATTTTTTATTTCATCAGAAATCTTTATTACTTAATGCTAAATTGAGGAGTACATGACGTGAACATTTCTTCCTTAGTTCATCAACTTGTATTGTTAGAAACACTTTTATTACATTAACACTTTTATTGTTCTTTTTAAAAAAAAGTTGATTATTATGAATTGTGAAGATGCTATGCAAAATATTTTTTGAACTAGTTTTTTTATATTCAGCAGACTAACAAGTTTGCTTCAATGCAGGAGGAGACGATTTGAGAAAAGGATGAAATTCTTTGCACTTTTTTTCGTACTTTCTTAAGCTTCTGGATTTTCAGACATTTATAATTTGTTCTAGCCGTCGAGTTTCCTTAGGAACTTTTCGATCATTTCCTTCGGTTGTTTTTTGGATCGCAATATAGTCACAAATTGATGAAGATTCGTCAATTATTCCCGAGCTTCAAAACATTGAATTTGTCTGATGTTTTCTGAACGTCTGTCCAAATTTGCGGACTTGTTGATGAAGAACTTGTGAATCTTTCAATTATCTTTTAATTTATGCAGTAACTACGAACTGTAAAAGGAAGAAACTCATTGATTTATTTCTCAGACAAATTATCTTTTAGTTGACTGTTTAAATATTTTTTTGTTTTAGATTTCTATTGCAGCCTCGATTGTCGATAAAGTTTTGCTCTCAGTAGCACAAGAGAAACGTTCAATACAGCTTGGTGAAAATTTGTCAACTACAATGTGAAAACAGCGACAACGCTGATGCGTGATTTTTAGAAAATTTCTTTTATAATTGGTCACGTTTCTCAATGCTCAAAAAGTAGTTCAGTCGACAAATTTTCCGAAACATTCCAAAAAATGGAGAATTTTGCGTCTCGGGGTTATCTTTTTATCTTGGGGACAACGGGACACAACTGAAAAACAGGAAACAAGCTTTCGAAAAAGTTTCTTGATAATTGGGAAAATTTTTTGGAACTCGAAAATATTTTGTGAGATATAACAGAAAAACGGGAAGTCTGGGCACATTAGGAAAAGCAATGATAGTGATACTAAAAAAAATATGAATTCATTTATTTTCAAATTTTCAACAATACAAGGTACCTCCTTCGTTCTGTTTCCACTGTGCCTTTACATAGGTGGATGTTTTCTCAGGTAGACCCAACTCGATGCAATCTTTTTCCAGATCTTCTAATTTTCCAACTCCAGCTAAATACCCATTCAGACGTGCTGCTAAATGAGATGTTTTGAGATTTTCAGGTGTAATGCCTAACTCTTTTACTAAACTAGGGTGCTGCTGAAGTCGATATTTTTGGTGGTAACTGAAAATTCATAGTTTATTCGAAAAATTGTGAATAACATTCAATATTCAGCATATAATAATAATAATAATAATATTTATTGCACAAACTTCATTATACAAATGGTAAGAATTTGGCATGCCAATCTTCCACTCCACCAAATAGTCATTGGCAATATACTATACTTTACATATAAAATACCTGATACAATACAAATTATTTAAACTCAAAATATGGATAGAGGATGAATAAAAAACTGAAACATAAAAATTTTTATAAGAAGAAAAGAAAATGTTATACATATTTTTTATCAAAGAGAATCTGAACATCCAAAAATTAAACCTTTCAGTTTCGTTTTCAATGAACCAACAGAACTGTTATCCTCAAGTATTTTTTGCGACACATAATCAAATCAATCCTCGTATTTCACAGTTCTATGCTTCGGAATACTATACTAATTGTTAGATCTGATGTTGACACTATGTGCTGTACTTCGTGATTCCAGTCTACCGTAGAGATAAAATAGAGATTTCCTTTGTAAAAGTTTATACAAAAAAACAACATATAGATATTCCACTCTTTCTCCAAAACGGAGCTCATTAAGTTTTCTCCTGAAGGGCGTGATAGAATTCCCATACTGGCAACAACAAACAAATTTGAGGCACGAGTTTTGAATTTTATGTAATCTTTCTATATCCATTTTAGTTAAAAAATTGTAATATACTGCACTACAGCAGTCGAAAATTCGATAAATAAGAGATTTGGTTAGCTGTAGCTTAATTGTTTCATCCAGTTCATACTTATACGTTTGCAAACCTCTCAACCTCACAAAGCAGCCACGTCTCACTTCTGAAGTATGTCTCCTGAAGCTGAGCTCATTATCGAACCACACACCGAGATTCTTAGCTTCGGTAACCCACGGTATCTGTTCACCCCCAACTGATAACCTGATATCTGAATTTTTGATTTGAATATTAAACAAAATATTTCGAACATAAAGTATTTTGGTTTGCATGATATGTTGAAAGTTATACGCATTATATTTACTTTGATTTGAATGTTTGAAATCCTAGGTTTGTCTTCTTTCCTGTTTCAGTGAAATTGAGACAGAGAGTTTATAATATTAATCAGATTTTTTCATTGTTGTTTTTGAAGGTATTAATAGAATTTTTGCTATTCAGATAATCATAATTTAATTTGAAAATTTAATTAATAATTCTCAAATAATTTAATGTTTCTCAAATTGTATTTCGTTGATATATAAGAGCATTCCTTCCAAAGAAATGTATAATATTACAAAATACAAAAATACGGTAGACTAGTTATTTTATTCCTTGAAAATTTTCAACTAATTGAAATCTCTACCTATATTATAATATACAATCAGGTAACAAATCGGTGATAATGATATTTTACAATACAATTTAATAAATATACTAAAATTTCACTGCAGTTCACTAAGACGATCAAACTTTACATTTTATGTTTAAAATCAATTTAAGTTGCTCATTGCTTATAACAATAATCGAATCGTTAATTTGTTTGCGAATTAAATTGACATTGAAAATACGAATTCGAATAATTCACCCTACATGAGTTTTTTCAGAATAATGGAGAAATAGTTGATACAGAAATAGAGAAATATATTACAAAAAACTGAATTATTTAGTTACCGTGCTCATTACATGGCACTTGTGAATACTCAATATTAAAAGTTTACCTATGAATTATACGAATGAATATTATAGTAGAGCTGGTTAATAACATGTATAATATGATGTCTCCATAAACCTTCAAGGGATACTGTTACAGAATATTCGTTTGTTGGACGAGAAGCACTGAGAAGTATCATGTAGTACGAAACAGTAACGTCTTGCGTTTCCAAAAATGTAAGCACTGATTTCAATCTTCTCTAACATTTATGCCTTGAAGGATAATGCAGATATTACATTGTGCGTCATGTATCACATGGCCAAATCACCTATAATTATCTTTTGAATAATTCGTAAAATTTTCGAAAAATTTTAGAGTATCCTTTTAATATTGAATATATGTATATTTCTATATGGTGTTATTATCTGTCGATTATATATAATTTTTTTCAATATGTTTCTGCAATAAGAGGCTGTTTGTTTTATATGAAAAATCTTTATTTCAGTTGACGTTTCGTTGTGAATTGCCACTTTGTCAAAACTAACACTATATTTATAGTTTTAAAAAAGTTACATCGCAACGAAACATAGACTAAAAAGTTTTTTTATATATATATATATATATATATATATATATATATATATATATATATATATATATATATATATATATATATATATCTGATATTAAAAGTATACTATACCTTTCTTTCGATAATTTTTTGATAAATTATTCAAGAGAACATTATATCAGAGCTAGCTGAGTGAATCATGAACAATGCGTTGTCTCCATTATTCTTCTAGGGCTACATGTTAGAGAATATTGAAATCGATGCCTACATTTATTGAAAGCGTAAGACAGTCAGCTGTTTCGTACTACAAGGTACTCATCAGTTACGCCACGTCCACCATATTAATGGCAACGATTTACATACCCTCTTATAAAAAGCACATGAATACATCTAACATTGAAAGTCCTCATCAATTAAGATGCTACATTCTACATTTGTAGTGTTTTACAGCTCTGCTATAATGTTCTTTTGAATAATATGTCAAAAAATTTTCGAAAGAGAGTTATAGTATACTTTTAATGTCGAATATTTACAAGTGCGACAATATAGCACCAGAACTACAGATTTTTTTTCTTATATACATATATATATATAAGGAAATGAAATTTTTTGTGCTTATGGCACTGAATGAAATATTTAAGAAAATGAACACTAGAACATTCATTTGAAAAATTGAAATTAATCAAGAGAATGTTATAGCAGAGCTAGATATGTGAACGTGTACGATGTGATGTCTCCATTATCCTTCAAGGGATAAATGTTAGAGAAATATTGAAATCGACGCCACACCTGATGGAAGTGCGAGACATATATGTTTCGTTCTGCAAGGAACTCGTCAGTCGCACCACGTCCATCGAAGTGAGGCAACGATTTCAACCTCCAAGCTTGACTTCTTGTGACTTCAAGTGGAAGATCTTAGAGTAATGAATACTCTACAATTCCATCTATAGAAATCAGTAGAAAATACCTCTCTCAGATTACAGAGTCACCAAGCATCGAAATTTCATATTTCTATATATTTATATATTTCTATACCTACGGGTATAGAAGATATGTGAAATTTCGATGCTTGGTGACTCTGTAATCTGAGAGAGGTATTTTCTACTAATTTCTAAAGATGGAATTGTAGAGTATTCATTACTCTACGATCTTCCACTTGAAGTCACAAGAAGATGCTTGGAGGTTGAAATCGTTGCCTCACTTCGATGGACGTGGTGCGACTGACAAGTTCCTTGCAGAACGAAACATATATGTCTCGCACTTCCATCAGGTGTGGCGTCGATTTCAATATTTCTCTAACATTTATCCCTTGAAGGATAATGGAGACATCACATCGTACACGTTCACATATCTAGCTCTGCTATAACATTCTTTTGATTAATTTCAATTTTTCAAATGAATGTTCTAGTGTTCATTTTCTTATATATATATATATATATATATATATATATATATATATATATATATATATATATATATATATATATATATATATATATATATATATATATATATATATATATATATATATATATATATATATATATATATATATATATATATATATATATATATATATATATATATATATATATATATATATATATATATATATATATATATATATATATATATATATATATATATATACAAAGTCTACTCACTCTTCAGCAGGATAAAACTTTCCAGCAGGTAATATCGTTGTAGTCAAATTTTCATTTCTTTTGTGAGCTTCTTTCTTGAGAGATATTTCAGCCATTCTTTTTTGATCCTCATCGTGGTACAGAATAAGGGACATGTACTGGAAGAAGATTAAAATATAACTTTATATTTATAAATATTAAGAAAAAAATTTTGAGATATGAAACAAAAAATGAACAGAAAGATGAATTCTACATAAGACTGGTGTCCAAGTTTTGTTTCCATATATTGATTCAGGCAATAACTGTAATTAAACTCACTTACCTGTTTTTTAACACAAGTTGTTAGGCCATATTCATGATTATTCCAAAACAACAACAGTAAATCATCAAACGAGATGGTTTTGGGATCATAATCGATCTCTATCACTTCCGTATGGTCTCCCCTAAAAAATTAATTAAACAATTAGTTATATAATAAAAAGGTATAAGATAAAAATCTGGAAAAAAGATGCCTATATTTTATATAGTTAACTGGCGGATTTTGAAAAGTTATTTCATATATATAATATTGAATAATATGGAAACTCCAATATTTTAACATATGAAGTATCCAGTAAGTTTTCTCGAAAAAGAGTGCTTTCTATTCCTATTACTTTACAGAAAATAGCGAGTTTAATACTCAAATTCAATCCACATGGGATATTTGTCTATTAATCATGTGATTTTTTTGGCATTTTCACACCCTCCCCCCCTTCGTGATACATGGTGAGGTTCAAGACTAAAAACACCCCCCAGCCATATCTCACGTGTATTTTTTAGTACCTACAAATAATTTCAATTTTTAAAAAATATTCATTATAAAGTACAAGTTTAAGTATCGTAAAATTTTATTATAGATAATGAAAAAACTACAATAATAACCTTAAGAAGTAGACAGAAAGGTTGCAAGTTATTTTGGACTGACATAAAAATAATGGAAGAAATGCAGTTAAGTATCGCGCGTGCGCTGAAAAAATAAATACTCCTGATATATTACTACACCCCCTCTTGTGATATTTCGTGATTTTTAATGGACCCCCGTTCGAGGATCGCATGATTAATGGACGCCCCCTTATCTCTTAGAAGCTGATAAATGAACTTAGAACTTTAATAAAGGATATAGAGAACATAAAAAAATGAACAAGAAAAAACTATAATTCGTATATCCAAGATGGCCTTGCAAGCGAACAATTTGCATACAATGCAATTCCAGATAACCAAACAGATGGATTTCTTAATTAGTTTGGGTTAAGTATAATTATATGTAGATTAATTATTTATGGTCCCTAATATTATTTGAAAGAAAAGTATAATATTGTTATCTTTTATTATTATCATTGTTTCATAATAAATGTCTGTTTTCGTCAATTATTATCGTCACCTAGTTGATGAAAATACGAACGATTGCTGGCTTTATTCATTCGAACAGCAACAAAAATATAATATTTACAATCCTTTTGAAGTAATTCATAATTTATTTAGTCATATAAGGCTCAATTTGTTAATGTGTCTGATTTGAAGTTTTGTAATCTAAATATTTGCACATCTGATTACAGATGGCGATTATCTGTCATAAACCATAACCAATGATAATTCATAAGATAAATTACAAAGATGTTATATATGTATATATGCATTTAATGAATTATTTGGTGCAGTTTAAGTAGGAATTAAATTTACAAGTTCCCAAGACATTTCACCTCAATGATCAAATTCAGAGATTATTTCGCAACAATGAAAGTTCATGCTGAAAAAACCTGTATATCACTGATATCACTGAAAATTCTTGTTTTCATACACAATGAAGTGATTTCTAGTAACTTTCAATATTGCGATTAAACATTAATAGTCATTATATCGATTGAAGAATTGAGTTATTAGTATTAGTATTTACAATAATGTTTTTTCCAAATACTTTCTCCCGTTCACTAAAATTATTATCAATTTCAATTCAATTCGATCTCAATCAATTATCATATCAATTGATTGAGATCGTTGAAACTTCGAAAATTACGATATAGTTGGTATTAATTCGCAATTTATTTCATTGACCTACTTGCCTATACTTGCACACCTCCACTCAATGTCATCGATATATTGAATGATTAGTTAGAAATACTAATTCAATTGGAAGAATGCTCTGTATATGCCCATCTGAACCTTGACTTCAAAGAGTTGCATAGACTTCGTAAGTGGTGTATTTATTGGTTTTTACTTCAATTGGGGGATGTGTTGATATATTCAATAAAAAATGAATGAAATCGATTTAGTCAGAGAATAATTTTTAACAGAGCATGTTCTCAAGAATATATGAAAATTAATACATAAAAAGCATTCATTCTCTCAAACTTATCTACATATACATAAGTATATGTCGAAGTCGGTCATTATTCAGTGAGAAGGTCATGAGATAATACCAAAATACCACATATACCATAATACATAATACCAAAGAAATAATGAAAAATCAACGACTAAAACAAAATAATTCAAAATTAATCTTCACGAAATCATATCAGTGGAAAGCATTCATCATTGAATATGGGGCCAAAACACTAAATACAAACTTGAAATGGATTAGTTGCACTTTAACTCTGACTTGTCCACAAGTCATCTAATTTCTGACAGTAGATTTAACGTTATATTTTCAAGTTTATTATCTGTTTTTTTAATTGTCAACTTGTATTCATTTTATTTCATTAATTGCTTAATTTACTTGCTGAAGCTTCTTATTTTTTTATTTGAAGATCAATTGTATTTCTTGTGTGTGGGTTAAGTCCTCTTAGCTAAGAAAGATTAATTTATCTTTCATTTGTTCCAATTTTTGCAATCATATCACACATTATTATTTTTTTTACATTTAATATGTAGGTATACATATCAAGGGACTTTTATTGAAGTACCGTTTATTGAACCAAGTGAATATTACTGTTAGGGAGAACTAAGATTAAGAACTGTTAGATCTGGTGTAGTTGTTGTTTGATCTACCAGAAAAACAATTGAATTGCACCGAGAACTCTCAAACCTCTGGCGCCTGGCATTCAATTTTTCTTACTCTATTAAACTACCTCATCTTCACTGTAGCTAACTGTGGTGTGGTGCAATTGAGTAATCCGGTTCTCACTCAATAGTCACTCAAGTTTTGAACCAGAGGTTAATTGCAGATGTACATCCTGTGTGTGACATTGGGGATGTAGAATAATCTTCGAATAAACCTATTAACGAAAGTAGGTTATAACGAACGGAGGGAAATCTCAAGTTAATTTACGAGTGATTGACACGGTTTCGAGTTATCGAGGATTCGGTCTTTATGACCGAATCATTTGCGAACGATACAGATCTAGACACGGGATTTCAACACATGATTTTCAAATTTCTACTTCGATATTAAGTTACGAGAAATTCTTTTGAATAATTCGCATTGTAGACCGTCGTTGACACATTGATTATGTCTCTATTTATTGCACAGTTTCCCCTTGGAATTTGTTTTAACACATTACAGTATGACTATATCTACTTTTCTTTGCGTTTTTATTGTTTTATCGAGCTTTTCGACAAAATATGGGATTATGCTTCATCTTCTCCTTACTCAATGGTGACGTATATTTGTGTTTTCGTAATTACATTTATGAACATTAAAGGAAATTGTCCCTATTGAAATCATGAAGCTATAGTTTGTTCAGTGATTCAGATATTACCAAACACGATTTTGTACAATCATTTTCTATCATGTCGAAATATTTAATTCCATTAATTGATACTCCTCGTTGAATACCTAGTCATACTTATAATTTATGACTGATATTTATATTTGCATTCTGGTTCTTTGTTAGCAATTTGACGATTTCAGAACTGAGTAATTTGGAGGAGATTGCAACTCATTGAAGCATTTTTTATTGAAGGAAGGAATAATCACCATCATATCAATCGCACATGTTTAATAGAAGAAAATCACCAATTGAAAATAATTGTTGATAAAAAACCTTGTGGATTTAGTCGTTATCATTACTCCACTGTTGATGTCTTCATTGTTTCCTTAGTCATGTTATATCGTTCTCCACAGAATATAATTTGATAAATTTCACTATGAAATTTGTAGTAATATTTTGGAAAACCTAAAACATTTATTGACCTTCGCCTAACCTTCGATTCTCTAACTTTTCTGCCACATATCAATGCTACAGTAACCGCTGCCTTAGAGTATATGGTTTAATTATTCGCATTGGTAAGAAAATTTGCAATATATCAACTATGAAAACATTGTATTGTGCTTTCGTAAAATCTAAACTTGAATACGCATCAACCGTCTGGAATCCTGGTTATCAGTTACATATTGATCAACTGAAGTCTATTCAACGAAAGTTCCTGAAAATTTTGAGCTTCAGAATTGATGGAATAGATCCACCTATAGGCATACAACATGAAACACTTACAAGTCCACATAATGTGGACACACTCATTGCGCGAAGGAAATGCCATGCAATCATCTTCTTGCATAAAATAATCAACAATGAAGTGAAATGTCAGGAATTTTTGTAAAAGCTTAACTTTATTGTTCCAAGAGTTTCTTCCAGAAGCGAATTCCAGCAACTAGAACAAATGTGCTAAAATTTTCTCCATTGCACACGATGTGTGAACAATGTAATATTTTGGGATCTAAGGTGGATATTTTCAACTGTTCTGTTACTGATATTAAGATTAGTTTCTTTAATATGCATAATCTCTGCTAGAACAATCATTTGTGTCTATTCACGTACAGGATTTATATTCACGCATATAATTATATGTGTGTATATGTGATGATATGTGAATGTATATGTACATGTATGTATGTGTGTATGTGTATACGTATGTATAAGTTTAGTCAGCATTTAAGTTTATTTTCATTTTTTATAATATAATAATTTTTTATAATAATTGCATATAATTTATGAGTTGTTGTATCTATAATTGTTTTTCATTTTATCAGTTGTGATTTCATAACACAAACTCCTTCTTTCAAAATTGAACCTTTAAATTTGAGAGTACAAAATTGAAGTTTTTGAACTTTTGTACAACCAATTTCATTTTTAGTATATGTTGTCTTTCCTGTTTTGTAATTAGGACCTGTCCTGTGAAACAAGACTATACTACAAGAGAAGTAGCTGGTACCACTCCACCCTCTCAAAAAAGGAAGTTAAATGATAATTCTTATGCATTGACCAAGAAGTGGCAACAAAGAAACTGCTCGAGTGAGTAGGTACATGGAGAGTTTTGAGACACCAGATTTTCTGCAGATGACGAGATTGTAGACAAAAACAGAAAAAAACTGATAAGGAAGAGATCACGGACCAAACAGAAAAAGTAGGAAAGCGTTTGTACTATATTTATTCACCTCAGAGAAATATTGTTTTTGAAATTTTCCTCTGGACAGTGTTCGTAATAGATAATTCTGTTGAGTAAAAAAGATTTTTACTATCCTCGACTTCAATGTTCACAGCTACCTTACTCCCTGAAGGGCAAACTTCTATATGAATCCATATATTCGATCTCTAAATGATTGAAATATGTCGCTTTCAGTTTATCAAAGCAGTTGCGGTGTTTCTTGAAAGTTTCAGAATTTTTTGCGTATCGAAGTGAGAAATCTCTTGTATCTTCTCATAGAAAAATTCATCACATCTCAATTCACAGAAACTTATTACACATATAAACTACAATTGAATACTCACAATTTTCTATACTCTGGATCAATGAGGGTACCACCTGAGTAACCGACTGCTGTTCTGAGTACTCCTTTTTGTGCCCCAAACAATGCATCGCAGGCCCAAAAGCATCCCATTCCAAAGGTTGCTTTTTTGAAAGGAGTATCAACATCATGTTGTACAGCTGGCATCTTACTGCAGAAAGATTTTTCACAAGAATGTAATTATTGATTTAACTGTGAAAACATATTGTTCCTTTTTTGCGAGAAAACAAATTATAATTCGAAATATTACTTTCATTAAAATTTGTGTTCAAAGAGGACAGGGTAGCATTTTTTTTTTTTAATTTTGTACAATTAAGAAAAAATAAAATTATATATAAAAATGAAAAACCATCACGATAATAACAAGAATATGCTTCTATATTTTCTTGTTACGAGTATTTTATCCAGTGACTCTGTGAAAAAGCTTGATTTTCCGATGATATTTTCGAAATATGTTTCAAATCTTTAATTTGGCTAGAGCTTAATGATGACCACCAAAAAGATCGAAACAATCGGATTGCTTCGTTCAATTGTGATAAAACGGACAATATTGAGTTAATATTTCATAGATAATCCAAAAGTAAAATGATTGTTTCTGAAAAACTTAATAGTAAAATCATTAATCGATTGGGCCAATACTTGATGAAAATCTAAATACATAATTTGAATAAAACTAAGTAGTTTTTCGATTTTCACTATAATTGATTCGAAATATGACAATATCGTTTCGGCAACACAGTGGCTTCATCAGATGTTGATGATAAACTGATACTCAGTTTATCATAAACATCTGATGAAGCCATTGTGTTGGCGAAACGATATTGTCATGTTTTGAATTAATTATAGTGAAAATCCAAAAACCACTTACTTTTTTTAAAATTATTAATAGTAAAACTTTGCTCTTATGATAGGTGTATGAATCTGACATTAAGATATCTCCTCCTAATTAAAATTGGACTGTGCTTGACTATTTCATTCAAGATAATTGTAGGAAAACAATAATAGTTAATTTCAATAAATGACACGGAGCTTTCGCTTATCTCTTGGTGAAACATAATGTTGAAAACAATAAATTAAAAATTAACTTGGAAATTTCGATAGCCAAAAAGAAGAATTTACCCATTTGCAATGACCAGGTGTATTTTACCGTGAAACCAGTGTTAAATTCTGTGCTTTAGGATATATAACTGAAAGCTGTATATTTTGAAATTCAGTAATATTGTATACTCTTGATAATAGGTTAACCACGCGAAACATGTAGAGTTTTTAATATATTGTGAAACTTAAGTCAAGTGTGTTGATATTTAATTTACTGTTTTTAATAGTGAATTTGTTCCATTAATAATATATCATCTGAGATTTTATCTATATAACGTACGAAAATAATATAAAAATTTTAATTTTTTTTTGGAAGAAGTAATTCAGGAAAAATGAAGAAGAAGTGAAAAAATTAAACTGTCAGCATCTAACCGATGAAAATATTTCCTTTCACTATTTCTCTTCTCATTTCCTCAAATATTCATTAATAGATAACAGCGAATATTTGAATAAAGTTATATAGTTAAGAGTTTGAGTACCTAATACCAAACATATAAATAGATAAGTGCTGATCTGAAAGTAAACTGTAATATGTGATGATAATACGACATCTAAAAATAGTTTTGGTGATTATTAAAAACACTTCACGGTATATTACTATCTCGAAAAATAAATCAAATGAACTCAACAATTTTTGTAGAATCTAGTCCCGTGATCTGAATTACATATTTTTCTTATTATACCTTTCAAAAACTCAACACAAAGCGTTGTAAGTGGAGTCAGTTAATATCATCGAACCTAAGCTGCTGTGATCAGCAGGGTATTATGAAACCTTTTAAAATTTTATAAAGAATGTGGGACAACTATGTGTTGCCACT
This sequence comes from Henosepilachna vigintioctopunctata, assembly GCA_030704895.1. Lineage (NCBI taxonomy): Eukaryota > Metazoa > Arthropoda > Insecta > Coleoptera > Coccinellidae > Henosepilachna > Henosepilachna vigintioctopunctata. The sequence goes on along the minus strand of JARQZJ010000069.1, from coordinate 3,628,605 downwards.
TGAAAAGCTGCCACTTTTTCAAACACCCGGAAAATTTATGGTATATTTATACAGCTGTACAATAATTATCGAACTAAAACTAGAGTTTTGTATAAAATAATACGAGTTTTTGTATAAAATAGTACATTTTATAGTAGTTGAGAGCTGGCACCAATTTTTGGGTAGGTATTTGAGGCAAGCTGAAAACTTGTGGCATACCTCTCCTGATATACCCCAATACGGAATTGCAGACCTGGCTGGTGAGTAGCGGGGCTAAATCCACCCCTAAATTTTTAGAGATTCACACAGATGGAAAGTCCCATCAAAATGATCTGTCTTTTTGGGAATATTATCTTTTAGTATAACTAATGTTCCCCAAGTGCTTCAGCTCGCGACAAAAATACAAAAAACTATTTACATTATGTATCTGAGTCTTTGAAACCTCATGAAAAAGTTGTTGTTTTATCAATAGATGAAATATACATTAATAAAAGGCTAGATTATAGAGGAACTAGTTTGATTGGTGTCGCTTGTAATGACAATTCGTTAGCCACAACAATTTTGGGGTTCATAATTTCTTCAGCTTTTGGTAATTTTTCAGAAGTGGTAAATTTATTACCAGTTCATAATATAAAAGGCTCAGAAATGACACCAATCGCACAAAATATTATTACTCCGGTACAAAATGATGGTTTCATTGTTTTGGATATTATAACCGATAACCATCGAAAAAACAGATCGCTATTCACAAATCTAACTAACAATAACACATTCTTTCAAAACCCAAACTTTCCTCAAAACAGGATATTTGTAAGCTATGATTTTGTACATTTATTCAAAAAAATTAGTAATAACTGGAGAAATTTAAAGAATTTTGATAAGACTTTTCAAATATAATATTTATTTATACTCAGGTAAATAATTCAATTTGAGTAATTCCTACCGCGTTTCTTTCAAGATTCCTATTCTCTCAAATAATTCGATAAATTTGGTTAGGCAACTTTTCATGTAAATAAATCCCACTGACTAATAGAAGTATTTTTTACGCAGTGGGGCTTTATCGAATACATCTTTGTTTTTTTGAAGTAATAAATGTTCTACATTTGTCTGTTTCAGAAATATGTGCTCACAATACCCAATATAATATTCTACATGTTATAAATACGAATAATATTTCTTATTCGTTCGCAATTAATATACAAAAAGAGTTGAAATAATGCTTGAAACTTTGGGAACAACCGACTAAGAGAGTAGACCACTAACTCAACTTTAGAACACAGAGAGACTACGCTCTTCATGGCCTGTATTAAAGTTTGACTTTATACAGACTCCAAAGAAATGAGTTTATTAATTGCAGATCATATAAAATCATGATAATTTTGTGTTGTCTCATTTTTTGTGATAGAATAAAAACTTCAATTTGTGTAATTTTTTACAGACTTCCCTTTAGGCAAATTGTATCTATTTTCACCAAATTTGAGTCGATTCAATTAAATGAAACGCTTGAAAATTTTCGTTTGAAACACAAGAACCAAAACAAAATGTTTGAACAAAAAGTGTTATTCTATCGCCAAAAATGATGAAACACTGTATAAAATGCTCTTATGAGACTATACGGTTATAAGAAGCTTTTTTGTGTTGAGTCAATCATTGGCTCCGCCCCATTCTGTAGCGTCAGGACTTAGGCAGTTTATAAATATACTGAAATGAACGATAATGTTCAAATCTGCTTTGTAATTATGGATTTCAAGTTTAACAATCAATAATTTATTTACATATTTCGCATATAAACTACTTTAATATTTATGCCTAATGCGTTTTGTCTACTTTTTAAATCTTCACTACCGAATTTTATAGGAAAATTTTTCGTGAAATATAAGTTGTTAATTACATTCACTCTCTACGCTAATCTATTTTTATAACCCAAATTCGCATCGACCAAACCTCAGATTTCGTAAGTGGATCCCATATTTTGACATTGATTAAAACACTGATAATTTGAATTCGCAACTGAAGGATATATATATACATATATATATATATATATATATATATATATATATATATATATATATATATATATATATATAAAGGTAATTTCTTGACTGTGCGATACTTGTAGAATTTAGGTAACGGTAATGATCGGTCTTGTGAAGTGTTTGAAAAAACTCATTTATTCATTACAATTCTCGATATTTCGGCACTTTTTTGTATCTCTTTCAGGAGAAAAAACAAGAATTAGAGTTTATGCAGTGAAGATAGCCTAACTAACATTGTTTTAACAAACGTCTCTTATTTATAAAAAAATAAAAACAAGATTTCTTTTGGGATGTTATAAATTTTTTTGATTAGACCCAATAATTGCTTCGCCCTTTTCTGTCACTCCAAGACTCATTATATTAGTTTCACTTCAGCACGATATCAATATTGCATTACTAAAATTATTCTTCCTTGCATTTTTAAAAAATGACACGGAGGTTTCGCTTATCTCTTGGTGAAAAATTATGTTAAAAACTATAAAAATGAAAATTAACACACTTGACTTAAGTTTCACTGAATATATTAAAAACTCTACATATGTTTCGGATGGTAAACCCATTATTAAGAGTATACAATATATATAGAATATGTATAATATAGTATAGTAATATTGTATACTCTTGATAATGGGTTAACCACCCGAAACATATGTGGAGTTTCTAATATTTTCAGTGAAACTTGAGTCAAGTTTTTTAATTTTTAATTTTATAGTTTTGAAATTATTCATTACTGAAAGGAATGAAAAATACTGTCATTCCGTACCATATACATACACAAAAATGTAAATGAATGACACGGAGGTTCCGCTTATCTCTTGGTGAAACATTATGTTAAAAACAATAAATTAAAATTAACACACAAGTTTCACTGAATATATTAAAAACTCCACATATGTTTCGGGTGCTTAACCCTTTATCAAGAACATTACTTAGTAACATTGAATACTCTTGATAATGAGTTTACCACCCGAAACATATGTGGAGTTTTTAATATATTCAGTGAAACTTGTGTGTTATTTTAATTTATTGTTTTTAAAAATTTTAATGACAACAATGTAATTGAATATAAACCAAAATTTAAACACTTGAACTTTTGATTTACAATTTATTGACAACAGAACATGACGCGTTTGGTCGTTACAAACGTATTCTTCAGATGTTAACAGAATACTTGAAGTCTGAAGAAGCATCTGAAGAAGTCGTTTGTAACGACGAAACGCTCCATGCTATGTAGTCAATAAAGTGTAAATCAAAATTTCAAGTGTTTGAATTTTAGTTCATATTCAATTATAATGGATTTACATCAAGTAAACGCCAACACTATTAGAAAAAAAATTACAACAATGTAGACAATTTTGTTAATTTTATTTTGATTCATGAATATAAATTGTTGTTTTTCCTTTGCTAAGAACTATTAATTATTCGTCGGCTTTTTAAATGATAAAATTCATATCTTATTATAGCGTGGGATAAATATCAATGCATGATTTAGTTTAATTTGATAAGTATACCGAAAAGTAATCAATACAGTTGATTAAACGGCAAGTGTTGACCTGAATCACTCACCTGAGCGATGCGTGTATTTTCGACGCAGCTGTTTTCTTACACCGTACTCTCGAGTAAGGCACGACTTGAAATGATTTATGTAGGATAGTTATCTGACAGTGGCCATGAAATCCAAAATCCCGCTCCGTTTTTCGACTCGTTCATCCTGTTTCGTTGTCTTGCTCTCATCCATAATGACCGCACTGATTATTATTTCCTATGAATCGTCTTCAAAGTTTTGTGGCAGGTCTGTTAACCTGCCAAATGGAAGATTTGGGTTCGAATCGCGGTTGAAACTGAATGGATTGGTGTGTTTTTCTAATTTGGTTGATTAAATCATCATTTGTTTGTTGGACTTTTATTGCCTATAAATTCAAGTTGAAATTCGAAATACAGCTATGATTGAATAATAAATTAATCTGAGTGAACTGAAAAAACTGGAAAAAATTCAAAAATTCTGAGAAAAAAATGTTCAATAGAAATGAAAATAAAATAACATGGAAACAAAAAAAAAGATTGAATGTTTATCGCTGATGAGCAAACGGATGGTTGTATTATTTCGGTTTTAGGGAACGTTTGCAAATTACGTAAGGCTGTTTTTTCAATATTTTTTGCCCCCTACCCCCATGTAAGGAAAGAGAAGGTTAGGAGATACCCACCCCCTCTCTTACGTAAGAATCGGCTATTGAAAATAGGAGGACACTTTAATGCACATCAAAAAGTTCTAACTTTATGACGTTGTATGAAAAGTAAATAACTAACATGTATGTATTATTGTTTATTATGAGTAGTTTATTTAAAAAAATATAAAAAACAAATTGAAATTTTACAAATTATTAATCTAGATAATAACTAATCAGCATCTGTCGCAAAATGGTTTGTTTACCACTCTGACGTAGAGTTGACAACTGGGATACAAATTGATTCATCTACTTTTCCATCGACTTGCTGCTCTTCATGTGAAAATACTTCTTCTACTTCATCACAATCTAATTAATTTTGAATGAATTATCCTTTTTTTAATTTCAAATACACACTTGATGTAAATCCATTTTAATTGAATATAAACTTAAATTCAAACACTTGAACTTATGATTTACACTTTATTCACTACAAAGTATGACGCGTTTCGTCGTTACAAACGACTTCTTCATATACTTACAGAATTCACTACGCGCCATGCTATGTAGTGAATAAAGTGTAAATCATAAGTTCAAGTGTTTGAATTTAAGTTTATATTCAATTATAACGGATTTACATCAAGTAAACGCAAACACCATTAAATATTCAAAGGAAGCTGATAACAGCCTCATGCACAACTTTTATATCTAACAATCGCCTACTTATTGTTGGTAATGTGTAATAGAATTTGTAGATACTGTTTTTCAATTATATAGTTTAACACTATAGTTAGCTATAATAGCGTCGGACAGTTGTATTTTTTTTAAAATGATTCTTATAGTTTTTGAAAAAATGAAAAATTGATTTCAACGTTATATAGTTTATATACTTTATATACGGAATCTATCTGTTTGAATGCTTAATGTTTCTCTTCAAAAACAGAAATAGAATATAGGAGCACACAACATCACATAGGTATCCAACAAGAATTTTGGACTTACACTATCCAAGACACAGGTTGAGCTTGAGAAAAAAGCATCCATCCTATAAATGCATCAGAGTTTATAATAGATTACCATCAAATATAAAGATAATAACCAATCTTATAATATTTAAAAGGAAGATAAAGAAAATACTAATCGAACTTGAACCATACTCAATAATGTAACCTCGAAATGAATTAATTAACCTTAGGCATCAATTTAAAACCTTGGTAAATATTCTGAATTATCGGAAAAATTGTGTGACACTATTTCATTCTATGTTTACATATTCTGAAATAAAGATGTTTATTATTATTATACTACTGTATAATTTCTGTATAAAATACTTTTTCAGATAATATTTAAGGTCACCTCCTCATTTAAATATTTAATAGTAAAACTGCTTCTAAAACGGAACAGAATACTGATTCTGTCAGTATTCTGTTAGCATCTGAAGAAGTCGTTTGTAACGACGAAACGCGTCATGCTATGTGGTGAATAAAGTGTAAATGATAAGTTCAAGTGTTTGAATTTAAGTTCATATTCAATTATCCTTTTTTTTTTGGCTCTCTTACTTTATGACCCAGTAATTTCATGTGTGAAGTCGCTCCTTTTTTCATGCAAATTACGTTCCACAAATAGTGCATACTCTGTTATCTATTTGATCTCTAACTATGGACAGTAGGTAATAATAATAAGGCATTTATTTATATGGTTGGTAATCGATTGACAACGTTCCCTTACTAGTGACATTACTCTAACCGTTCTTGAGTGAAATCTCGAGAACGTTTAGAGATACATTAGTAATCGAAACGTCGTGTGAATTTGATTTCTGATTCAAACGGAAGTTTGAATCAGAAATCAAATTCACAATCAGAAATCAATTTTGAAACAAAAATTAAATGTTTTCATTTTGTTTTAATTTATTATATTTAATTTTTTTCGATATTTTAGTTTCAGCCCTCTAAGAAACTTATTATCAATATATTTTCAGTCTTTTCATTTCACTCCGATTATTTTTTTTACATTTCTTCTTAAAAATTCAAATCAAATTCTTCGCTTAATGTTTCACGAAAACATTGAATAATAAAATAATATTACAACGTTGAGTCGACATGTTTCGAGCGTTCAGCTCATTATCAGAGTCTTGATAATGCGCTGACCGCTCAAAAAATGTCGACTCAACGTTGTAATATTACTTTATTATTCAACATATTTGTGAAATATTAGGCCAATATTTTGATAGAAATCTTTATTTAATCATATTTCACGAAGAGCTATTCGATCATAGCTTTGTTTCAGAATTTCAACTTAGTGAAAAATCAAATTGCTTTTAAATTGGCAATGGAATCCTGACCAAGAGGCCAACAAGATGAAACAACTCAAACGACATTGCCTTCAACACCTTTAAATAAAGACATCCTTTAAACTATAATTCACAAATACTTTACCAATGTGTTCAGTCAAACATCCAAAATAAAGAAGAATGTAGTAAAGAATTTCTACAGTTCTCAAATTTTTGTTCTGAATTCCATAATTTCAAAGTAGAATGACAGAGAATGCAAAAGAAAAATAAAAACACAAAAAATACGTAATATTTTTTCATACAAGAATTTTTATGTAAGAATCTCTCACATTCCAGATAACTACAATCATATTTATACTATTTTGCGAGCAAGTTTTATTGAATATCTTAATATCAATAACTTGGTGAAGGTGAAAAATAATGAGCAAATATGAACAATCATTAATCGATTGTGCCGATACTTGATGAAAATGTAAATACATAATTTAAATGAAACTAAGTAGTTTCTCGATTTTCACTACAATTAATTCAAAAACATGACAATATCGTTTCGCCAACACAGTTTATCATAAACATCTGATAAAGCCACTGTTTTGGCGAAACGATATTGTCATCTTTTTTAATTAATTATAGTGGAAATCGAAAAACTACTCAGTTGTATTGAAATTAAATATGAACAAATTAATGTCAATTTATAACCAATATAAAATTAGTCAATTTGTTCTTGTTCTCTGATTTTTTCAGTTCCTTCAGGCTATAGGTTTTACTATATTGACCCTGTTCTCAGAATTAGAGTTTAATGCATCTGGGTGGGCCAATTGAAGAGCTAATTCTATAAATTTATCTGGGTATTCTTATTATTTATTATCTTTGTGGTTCCTCTAACACTTTTATTTTATATTTTTTGACACAGCTTAATATAAGTTGCACACTTTTAGTCAAATTTAATACCTAACTTTTAAATTACCAATAGATTGATTCAATTTTGAAGATAATTTGTTGTTTTTTTATAAGAATTTTTCCTGTGATAATGAAATGAAATTTCTGAGATATACTGTGCATATTTCAAAAATAGTATATTATACTGAGATAAAAAAAATTACTTTTTGTAGCGCTGTTGAAAAGTTGGCATAATTAACTGCTATTGGAATTTAGCAGGAATTTCTCAATTTAAAAACATTGTCATGATATAGATTGACGATTGGTTTTTGGAAAGAATTACCTACGTACTTATATCACAAAATCGAGATATTTAAAGCCAATTTCACACCTGCATTTCATCGAAGCCTTTTTCAGGGACGAATAATTACAAAATAAATTAATTACATTTGAATTAGCAGATATTCAATCAAATTTCAAACAAGAATGTTAAAAGTGAGCAACATGGAAAAAATTTTTGAATAGTGCACATTTTTACACGTAAGATTTGCACTTTAATTGTAGTTCCACACATTTGAGACAGTTCACATTTGAGGTTATCACTGTTTATATTTTAAATTCATTTGAACAGGTGTTGCATGTCCTCCAGTTCCACTACGTAGTAATATTGATTAATTTAACTTTGATAGTTGCGAATTAGTTTTTTATCAATACAACGAGCACGTGCAGATGAAATTAGTTGCGTGTGACCTTGATATTAGAGTTAATTCGAAATAAATGTATCGGTTTTACAGTAGTTCACAATTGAAGCATAACGTTCTTCCATTTATTGATACTTGATGAAAATAATCACAATCGTTTAGACAATTAATATGGTTTCTGTATCAATATATTGCAATAAAATAAAGTTTGCCATGCAATTGACATCATAATGGAGGTTTTTCAAATTATTTATTTATTATCAGATATGTTATCCTCAAGGGTATAATTTCGGTTTTATAGACAGACCATTCAATCATTAAGTTTCCTCCAGATTGGAGAAAACTTAGGAAGAAAAAGAAGAAATATTAACACAGCAAAGAACACAGCACAGAACATGTAACAGTTACTAGCATATTCTGTGAAAAAGATATTACAGCTTTTGTTCATTTTGATGCTTTATTCGGATGGAAATTATTTGACTAACTATAACATTGATTAAAATGAAACTCCATTCAGTCATTTTCTTCCAAAGAAAGCTATAAAATATTTTGCTAAGGAAATATTCAAAGTTTAACATTCAACAGTGATAGTCAGTGTAGCCAAATGTCTGAATTTAATGAAGATTGTCATTTATTGTTTTTATGTTATTGAAGATTAATTTTAAACGACAGTATAATATCAGCTACCATTGTGTTTTTATTTGTACATGCCAAAATTATGTCTTATTTATAACTTGAAAAGTTGTTCTGCTCCTAAACTCCCCGATTAGTCAAAGAATGTATTTTATCAATTTTTCAACCCTCCCATGCCCTGGTTTTATGTGGAGAGATTTAAGATCAACCCCATGTCCTTTCCAAAATCATGAGTATTTTTTCAGTGAAAAGTATTTTGAAATGTTGAGAATATTATTCTTAGTATACACGAAAAATTAATACACGTAACATCTCATTATATCCAACCATATTTCGTGATTTTTTCGAACCCCCGTTCGAGCCTCACGTGAATAAGGGACGGACCTTTGAAAATAAATTTTCACTAAGTAAAACTATAATTATTTGAATGATATACGTTTATATATTTGAAAGATATCACTGGTATCTACCTCGAAATAAAAATATGATATTCTATTTTTTCTGATCTGCTATTTTGAAAAAGGATAAATCTAATCGAAAATTTATACGCCATCTTGAAGCCTTTCAGGGAAGGTTCTTGAAATTCAAGTTTGGAGGGTAAAGTTTATCCACAGAGAGGAGTCAATCATAACGAATTATTGAGTCGATGTAGTTTAATCTCATTTAACTGGAGAGAGAAACGCAGGAGAGACACTTCATCACTAAAATTTTTGCAAAAATTACTGCACAACAGAATTGATTGTCCTCTTTAAAATTTCGTGTTCCTAATTCTCGTACTACAGAATTATTCCACCTAGAGACTCCAAGGACCAACTCGCTAATACAATACCCCATTTGGTTTATAGAGTCTACATTCAATAAAGTTGCTAATAATTGTGACATTCACTTTGACTCCATAGAAATTATTATTAAGAGTTGTAATTTTTTATTTAATTCTATCATTTAGTTATTAGTTACTTTTTTAGAAAAGATTAAGCTTTTTGTTATATTTCTTTTGTTTTATTAATTTAGTTATTATTCAACATTATATTATTATTTTCTGTAATTGGGTATTTACACCTGTTGAGAAAAAAGAACTTATTATTATCATTATTATTACACTGTGTATAATTTGAAATCATTGAAATATATAATTTTTAATACTGAAATAAAAGACACTTTTTAGAAATTGAAGTTTTATTTTATTTATTTCTATAAATTCTTTTTACAACTAATGAATAATTGATTTAAAAAACTAATATGAAGCTTCACATCTGAAATAACATGTAGAAAAATCTATTTACACACCTACATATACTTATAGGTACATTAATGTATGTATGAATGATATAAAATAAAATGGCAGTATCGGTTTTATTTATTTAAATGCATGAATAATATTTCGGAAGTCATGAAATTAAAATGAGAACTCTACAGATTTTTATTTATTTAATTTTAAAACGAAATGGAATAAGTACAAATACATCGAATATCAGAAAACGTTCCACTTCTTCTTTGGTATAACATGCAATAAACAATATTAGATGTTCAACCAGTATGTTCGAGTTCCCTTTACTTAATAATGAAAGAGGAGGAATAGTTGTAATATCAACTGGCACTGAATCTACTACAACATATTCACTAAATTAAGGTTCTAGTTCAACCCTATTGAAACATCCATCAGGTAACGCTCTTGCAATTTGTTCGATATTATCTACGTCTTTTTGAAGCCTCATAATTTCTTTTTCATAGTCGGCAATTAGAGAATTGTGAATATCTTGTTGTTGTTGAAGAGCAGCTAACTTTTCATCCAACTTGGCCTCCTTGACACGATCCTCAGCCATCTTGTACTTTTCTTGAAGCTGATTCAAAGCCTCTTCGTCAATATCCGGCAAATTTTCCAATTCGTCAATGATTTCTTGTACGCTGGCAAGTAGATCGCTCACTTTTGAAGACGCTTCTTGGGTTTCTTTTCCAGCTATTCCTACCTGAAATTTAATAATACTGATTACAGTCGTCATACTTTTCTATTATCGAAATATTTCCACTTATTCTTCATCCAAACTGTTTTGGATCTTTATCCTATTCTTTAATAGGTGTTCTATTATTTACTGTATTGAGAAAAGATCGGTTATTTGAGTCAAAAATATCATGGGGTGTGCCTTGATTGTAAAGGGTGTTTTTTTTAGAGGTATAGAACTTTAAATTGCAATAAAACAACGATGGATCATTCGATTGACAAGAATTTTTTTTAATTTGAAAGATAATCTTGTGGCATTACACTTTAAATATGATTTCTGGCATATGACCGCCACGGCTGGCTCGGATGTAGTCCAATCTGGACGTCCAATTTTCGATGACTTTTTCCAACATTTGTGGCCGTATATCGGCCATAATACAAGTTTGTGGCTTATTCGCATAGACCAATGACTTCACATAACCCCACAGAAAGTAGTCTAGCGGTGTTAAAGCACAAGATCTTGGAGGCCAATTTACAGGTCCAAAACGTGAAATGAGGCGGTCGCCAAACGTGTCTTTCAATAAATCGATTGTGGCACGAGTTGTGTGACATGTTGCGCCATCTTGTTGAAACCACAGCTCCTGGACATCATGGTTGTTCATTTCAGGAATGAAAAAGTTAGTAATCATGGCTCTATACCGATCACCATTGACTGTAACGTTCTGGTCATCATCGTTTTTGAAGAAGTACGGACCAATGAATCCACCAGCCCATAAAGCGCACCAAGCAGTCAGTTTTTCTGGATGTAACGGTGTTTTGACATACACTTGGGGATTATCTTCACTCCAAATGCGGCAGTTTTGTTTGTTGATGTAGCCATTCAACCAGAAGTGCGCTTCATCGCTAAACAAAATTCGCTTATGAAAATCGGGAACAACGTCAATCTCGTTTTGGTTCCAAATTGCACTATTTGCAAGCGTTGTTCAGGCGTGAGTATATTCATGATGAATTGCCAAACCAAACTGAGAATAAATCACTTCTCAGCTGTTAAATCGGTCGCCATCTTCAACAGTAATGTCAACTTAAAATTCTATACTTCTAAAAAAAACATCCGTTACAAAGGAAACATTCAGCGAAATAAGATGAGGAAATTTAAACGCAGATAAAACTCAAGTTTATTTGGAATCCTCTGGAAGTTTCATGAAATGTTAAAGATCTCGTATAGTATAATTCAACACAAAAGAATGATTTTTCTTGAATTCAATTGCTTAATACAATCGACATATGTCTCGGATTACTAACTCATTATAAAGAGTTCAACACAACCAACAAATGTTTGATGAAGTTTCTGTAGCCGAACAATCCAAAACGTTTGTATTGAAGAATTTTGTGGATTCAGCCAAGATCGGTGAATTTAACCAAGTGTGTCTGATTTAATGAAGATTATTGGTTCTTAATGTTGATTGTTGGCACTGGTTGGTAATGGCATCCAAACGTCATCTGTCAGTTTGTGTGAAAAGTTTTCAGTATAATCTGCCATTTCATCATGGAAAGACTTACAAACGAGCAACAATTAAAAATTGTTGAAATTTACTATCAAAATTCGTGCTCTGTGAAAAATGTGAATGGTTTGTTACAAGCATATTATGGTCGTCATAATCGACCTGGTGAATCAACAATTCGTGATGTTATCACCAAATTTCGCACCAAGTTTAATTTGTTGGACATTAAACCATTGTCTCGCATGCGTACAGTGCGTACTCAAGAGGATATTGCGGCCGTAGCGTACAGTGTTAATGAGGATCGTGAAATGTGAATTTGTCGCCGTTCTCAGCATTTGGGCATGGAAAATTTTACGTGTGATTTGGGTTTGAAAGCCTATAAAATTCAACTTCTGCAAGAATTGACGCCGAATGACCTACCACAACGTCTAATTTTTGGTGAATGGGCCTTAGAACAGCTTGATGAAAATCCGCTGTTTTATCGAAAAATTTTATTCAGCGATGAGGTTCATTTCTGGCTTAACGGATATGTGAATAAACAAAACAGTCGCATCTGGAGTGATGAAGAGCTACATGACATTCAAGAATTACCGATGCATCCCGAAAAAACGACAGTTCGGTGTGGTTTATGGGTTGGTGGCATCATCGGTCCATTTTTCCTCAAAGTCGACCGTGGAAGAAACGTTACCGTCAACGGCGAACGATATCGAGCCATGATACGCAAGTTTTTTATGCAGTTGGCAAAATTGAACTTGGTTGATATGTGGTTTCATCAAGACGGTGCCACATGCCGCTTAGCTCGTAAAACAATGGACATGTTGTTGGATGAATTTGGTGAGCAGCTTATCTCTCGAAATGGCCCTGTGAATTGGCCGCCGAGTTCATGCGATTTGATGCCTCTGGATTATTTCTTGTAGGCTTATGTAAAGTAGTTAGTGTATATGGACAAGCCGAACACGATTGAAGCCTTACAGGATAACATAACATGCGTAATTCGTGATATACAGGCTCGAAAAAGTGACGCAAAATTGGACCTTCCGAATGAACCATTAGATACGGGGCCGCAGACAACATTTACATGAAGTTATCTTTAAAATGTAAATGGCAAACGCCAAGTTATCAATTTCAATAAAAATTTTGAATATGTGATGCAAATTGAGAGTTTAATTCGATTTAAAAAAACTACGCTTCAAAAATCACCCATTACTTACTTTCTCTTTAGCGATGGAGATCAGTGAATCGTTTGCTTGATTTTGTTCGAATATATGTTTGAATTCCGATTCGGTTCTCTGTAAACGTTCCGCCATATAAACAGCCTCATCGTTGAGTTCTGTTGCGTTATGATATAAAAGTTGAGCTTCGTCTTTGATTTTCTCTGCATCGGAAGACGCATTTTTCGCCAGGTCGTTCGCTTCAATAGCTTTCTTGAGGGCAGCATTAGAATATTGTTTTGCGTCCTCTAAGGTCTTGTGTCCTTCGTCATATTTCGAGAATGCGTCGTCTATAAGTTGTTGGATTTCTGGCACTTTACTTAGCGCCTGGTGAGCAGCCTGTTTCTTTTCTTGAGCCTGTTTGTCGAAATCTATAGAAACAGAAATAACAGATGTAGAAATTTATAGAAACAGAATAACAGACTATGTCAAGATATATTATTGTCTTATGTATTACACACAAAAGATAAAGTGTAATATTGAATTATTGGTATTTAGTTAGTGCAAATTCATTATGATTATAGAATAATTCGAACACTTGTAATAGATTTTCACTTTTGTTGTTATAACGTCACGCGTTTCGTCGGTATAATCGACTACTTCAGAATACGATTCAACACCAAATCTGACTGTACAAGTATTTATTAACAACACTAGAATTGATAAGAAGTTGATAATAAGAGGCTACAATAAATCCCTCTATGGGATCTCGATCTCAATATAACTTTCAGAGCAAATAATAGCCTTTCTAAACTTATCAAAAACAATAAGATCAAAATTAAAAAGACCATAAATCTGTTTACCAGCAACAGAAACCAAAAGCGTAACGCATCACTATACCTCGGTTAATGAATCTCTGAAATGATCATACAAATTGAAGACAAATAAGAATATGAAAAGATTAGAATTTGGAAGTATACAAATATGAAGATAGTCATAAACAGAATAAAGAAATAAAGCATGGAAACACACAACTAGAAGATAATCCCCAAAGAGAACCATGATGATGTAACAAAACGTTGAGTGAAAAGTGAATCTGCAGGGACTAACATGTTGCTTGGAAATACTTGAATTAATAAACAACTGATAACCTTGGTAAAGGAGATGACATTTTGGGAGAAATCTTCAAGAAACGAGTTCAACGTAAGTAAAAATTATTTCATCAAATAAAAACTAGTTATTTATGATTATGCTCATTTAATGTCTGGTCTCCAACTCCAAACCTAACAATATCATCCACGAAAAAACTGAAAGTCACACCGCCAAAATAGAAAAAATCATTGGTTGGGAGGAATTGACGCGTTTGGTCGGTATAACCGACTTCTTCAGACGTTAACAGAATACGATTTAACACCAAATCTGAGTGTACAAGTATTTATTAACAACACTTGAATTGATAAGAAGTTAATAATAAGAAGCTACAATAAATGCCTTTAAGAGGTCTCGATCTCAATATAACTTTCAGAACAAATAATAACCTTTCTAAAATGAAAAAAGATAATAAATCTGTTGATCACTTAATTTGAAGAATTGAAGAACACGAATACAGTTTTATATATGATAAAAGTAATTCTAATTATTCAATCGATTTGTTAAAAAAATCATACTTTCTATGCATATTCTGAGACACAAAAATTCTGAGAATTTGCTTAAGAACAATTGGATTTGAATAATTTACCATTGATGATCCTTTTCAGGTCTCTAAGATAACTTTATGAATGATCTTCTGATCAATATTATTGTTGTTTATCAATACTTGTAGAGTCATATTTGTTGTTAAAAATATATTCTGTTAATGTCTGAAGAAGTCGGTTATAACCACTAAACGCGACACGTTATGACAATAAAAGTCTGAATCAAATTTAAGTGTTCGAATTATCCTATAGTTAAAGTGTAATATTTGTAATAACACTAAAGTGTGACATTATAGAGTTACTGAAGAAATATATTTTAAAACAACTTACCACTTAAAATCTTATAAGTTTCCATAGTAGAATTCAGTAACTTTTCGGCTTCTTGTACAGTTTTAGTAGTTTGTGAATCATAAAGGTTAATGTCACTAAGCTGTTGACCAAGCACATATTCCTGATCTTCTGCTTTCTGTAACAATTCTTCTCCGTTGTATAATTTTTCGTGAATACCGATAAGGATATTTTCATTATCCTCAGTGATTTGTTGAACTTCCTCCAAAATTCGTTTCGCTTCTAATTTTATTTGTTCTGTTTTGGCGCCTTCTTTGGAAATGTCAATATCCGGTACTATCAAATTATTCACTTGACTTAATAGTGAAAGTGCTTCTTTTTTGACTTCCTTCGCCTTTTCGCTGGCAGTTTTTGTGAGTTGTTTAGTGTTATTAAGATTTGTTTCAATATTGTTGAGTTCATTTCTCAAGTCCATAGCTTTTTTTGGTATATCGCTCTCTTGAATGTTGTATGCCGCTTCTGCTAAATTGTACGCTTCAGTCGATTTATTTTTAGCTTCGTTCGCTTTTTCTATTAATTTTAATGCTTGCTCTTCTAACTTTTCTGCTAATTCCCTAGCTTCTTGAGCTATTGTCGTCATTTTCTCAGATTGCTGTCCAACTATTTTAGCTCTATTCACTGCACTTTCGAGGGCAATCTTACCTTCAGATTCGAAAGAATATGTAAGATCATTGAGTTTAATCTTCTGATTTTTCTAGGTCGTCTTCTGTGTTGGAAATATTTTGAGATGCCAAATTTGATTTGTCAATAGCGAGCTCAACACTTTCATCTATTTCAGATATTGTTCTTGATATATCTTTTTCCCTATTTCTTATATCCTGCACTTGTTGAATTATACTATCTTCACCGGTAGCTTCTTGGACTTTTGTATGTAATTCGTTTATGCTTGCTTGTAGGTTTTTCAGTTCTTCCGGAAATTCATCATCTTTAATCACGGTTGGTCTTTGTTCGATTTCTTCCAAATCATCCTTTAGTTTCAACAGTTTCTCATTGTGAATTCTTGCTGCATCTTGAACCAAGTTGTAGCAATCTGGGCAGTCAACACAACCTCTTTGCCTATCGTACTTATTTTCTTTGCAACGGTCGCATTGTCTCCCCTCCACATTTTCCAAACAAGGACATTGACCGGAAGCATCACATTGTAAATCCTTGGAACCTATTTTATCACACTCACAGTCCTTGCATCCCTCTATAGAGAATCCGTACTTTTTGGGTTCACAATGGTCACAGTGCAATCTAGAAAAATTATAAGGAGATATATTCCTATATAAATCTTTTTAATATTAAAGTTATCATAAGCTCGTTGGTTTATTAATATTAGTTATAATTCTGAGAAACAAAATGAAAAAACTGAACTACATTATAGGCAGTGACGAGATACTATGCTGTTCGAATTGGGACAAACATTTTTTTTCTTCATTTCAGTTGATGTAGTGAGTATGTGAGTACCAGGTGGCCCAAACACCCTCACACCTGCTCAACAGAAATGTGAAAACTAGTTTCCGGCATAAATCATTAGGAAGACCTACATCGCGGCCACCTTCAATACAGGCCATGAAATGCAACATCTGTTAAAAGAAGATAGTGGTCCCACAATTCCGCCATTAGTTGAGCTGGTATACTAATGCAAATAGGACGCTTCCCAAAACTTTCGCAGTTTGAAGTTAAATAATTTGAGCTTTTGGTATAAATTCTATATTTTTCAATTGTGTACAGTTTAATACAGTGTTGATGTTGATAATTTGTTGAAATCTTAACATCAAACAATAAGAAACAAAGTGTTTAGTTTGTTTACAAATTTCAGTGAAACGAAATCAATTTTGTGTTGTTTAAGACTTTCGTAGTTTGAAGTTGAATATTTTACGATTACAGTTCTAATCCTCTATTCATCAATTTTTTTTATAGTGTCATTTAGGTGCTAGTGTTGAGTTTGTGGATAACATAACATCAAATTATAAAAATTTGTGTGTACCGATTCAATGCAATCGAATTTGTGTTGTGTTTTGAGTACGGATTACTTACAAATAATTTTTTTGAGAAATATAGTGTAGAGGATAGGTATTCCGTAGATGATTCAGTAACTTCCAAGCTTGGAATAGTTGAGTTTCTAATAAGAATATTTTCTTAAAATGACGAAAACGTGTTTCATTCCTGGTTGTAAATCAAATTATAACAGCATCCTGCGGGCGGGTGGGCAACTACTATCTATCTACTTACAGTTTCTCTAAAAATGAATTTTTAAAGAGTAAATGGATGAAATGTTTACCACGAGATAATTGGGATCCAACAAAATATTCAGTTGTTTGTGCCTAGCATTTTCGTGAAAGTGATATCATCAGGAATATGATAATCTCTGCTTCTAAAACAAAGTGCATGACTACATCAAAAACACCATTGAGATGCAAGCTTGAGGTTGATGGTAAATCTATACAGCAGGAAATGAAATTTAAATACCTCGGGATAGAGATTTCGAGTTATGGTGATGTCGAGGCAGAGGTAAGGGAGCAGGCAACAAAAGCAGCAAGGATAGCAGGATGTCTGAATGACACAATATGGCGCAATAAGCATATCGGAATTGAAGCCAAGGCACGAATCTATAAAGCAACCGTAAGGCCCATTATGACATATACCGCAGAAACTAGACCAGAAACAACGAAAACCAGGCGACTACTGGAGACAACCGAAATGAAGGTACTTCGCAGGATAACCGGAAAAACACTTCTCAACAGAGAAAGGAGTGAAAATGTTAGAAACATGTGCAAGGTGGACAGCATTAATGACTGGGTATTGAACAGAAAACAGGAGTGGAATGATCATATAAAAAGAATGGACGACAGAAGAGATATCATCAGGGAAAAGAAATTCGTTTCAGCTAGTGGGATTGTAAGCACACCTGCTTAAATTCGACTTAAACATGTATTCGCGAAAGCTTCTTGGAATGAATTTTCACTTTCACATATACAAAAAAGAATAGCAAATTGTGGTGAGACTGATCTTGACTTTGACTCTCCCCAAAATGCGGAATGTGACGAGTTTACTGTTATTTTAACTACGAATTATTTGAGAGAATGTGAAATAGATGAATGAGCTCAAATATATGTATCAGGTTATATCTCACACAAAATATCCAAAAAGTACAATGTAACATCTGCATCCCGCTTGTTACTGAAAGTACAGGAAATTTTACTGATAATGAATATTTTAATTATTTGCAACGGGGAGGACTGAATATACCTACAGATTCATTTAAAAATGTCTTATTTCACATGTGTGCCATATTTGAAAAAATTATCAATGACATTTCTCTCGAACGGGCCTTTTTGAATAATATACACCAGAAAGCAATTTTGTGTAATCTCACTATTTTAAGCGTGTCATTGGATGAGTCCTTGAAAGATTTTTATTGTTGCTGTTTATGTGGTGAAGACAATAAAAATATTCTGAACATGCTGTGTTCCATTTTTTCGAATATTTTATTGAATGACTACACAAAAAAAAAATAATGAAGCCGGACACAAGAAAACTGAATCAAAAAATAACCGAAGAAAGCTCAATACTTTCATAAAGTAGTTTATTGGTTGCGCTAATCAGAAATATAATATTTATTTATACGAGTACTTAGGTAAATAATTCAATTTGAGTAATTCCTACAGCGTTTCTTTCAAGGTTCCTATTCTATCAAATAATTCAATAAATTTGGTTATGCAACTTTTTATGTAAATGAATCCCACTGACTAATAGAAGGATTTTTTACGCAGTGGGGCTTTATCGAAAACATCGTTGTTTTCTTGCAATAATAAATGTTTTACATTTTTCTGTTACAGAAATATGTGCTCACAATACCGAATATAATATTCTATATGTTATAAATACTAATAATATTTCTTGTTTGTTCGCAATATACAAAATGAGTTGAAACAATGCTTGAAAGCTTCGGAACATCTTACTAGGATAATATACCACTGAGCACAATTTGGCAACACCGAGGGACTACGCTCTTCAAGGCCTGTATTAAAAGTGGCCGTGCCTACATGCAAATGGATGGCAAATTCTTTATTCATGTTGTAGTATGTTGATTTTGATGGCGGTTTATCGAATAATGCAGCTTTAGTTTCAATTCCGCAAATTTTCCTTACCCTATCACTCCAGGTCGACAGAAACATTGTCCGGTGAAAATATCGCAAGTTTGGTTAAGTGAACCAATTGGATCGCAGTTGCAAACTTGACATCCTTGGCCGCTCTGTAAGTTGTAAAAACCATCCTCACATACATCGCAATTTCTTCCTATAACGTGTGGTTTACAGTGGCAAGCTCCAGATACTTGGTTGCATATGGGAGATCCCGCAGAGTTCAGTTCGGTTCCAGGAGGATAGCATTCGCACTGTTGACAGTTGCCACGAGGAGATGCAAGAGGGTTACCCCAGAAACCTAAATTGAGTCACTGTTTGTGAATTGAATCGACGATTCGAAACTATTTTGCACAAAGATTAACACTTTAAAATGCTTACTTATTATTATATATTTCTCATTTTATTTTAATAAGTTTTATTTTTATCATTATTATTTATATATTTACCCTCTAGACATTGATCACATCTTGGGCCTCCAGTATTATAGATACATTTGAGGCACTCTCCACTTGTGGTATTGCAATTTCCTATGGCGTTAGCATCTATGTTTTGGTTGCAGTCACATAATGTACAGTTGGTTTTAGGTCCGTATTTTCCTTGAGGATCGCCGAAGTATCCGTCAGAACAAGAATCGCATCTATGTCCGCTATATCCTTCTGGACATTCAGTACATAAAATTATCTCATCGTCAATCTGAATACAAGGACCTCCTTGTGGACAGCCGCATGGTTGACAGTCATCTTTTGTTCCTTAAAAACCCAAAGAAATGTATCAAAATTTTCTTGAATATATAGTTAGTTAGGTAATTTCTCGATCGTTACGATACTTATAATTGAGAATAGACTAGAATTGGGGTACAGGTAATAATCAGGTCTGCTGAAGAGTTTAAAAACTCATTTATGCAAAACATTTCTCGTTATTTCGACACTTTTTGTGCCTTCTTCGGGAGGAAAACAGAATTAGAGTTAATGAAATGATGATAACAGAACTAACATCATTTAACAAATACCCCTTATTGTGCTTTAACTTTTACCCCACATATTATTAAACATACTGAACTTAACAGCAAAGAAAAATACAAATTTCTTAGAAATCTCAGTTGCATATTATTTGTATCTTTTCCTACATTTAGTTGGTATACCTGACTTAAGAAATTGATTTTCTGTGTTCATTTACAGGTATACGATTCTTTCCTTCGTCAAACATCAAATGTATTCTATGGTTTTCATTCCAAGTTAATCATAGAACATACCTGGTATGTTCTGTGAGAATAGCTATAAATATTGAATTTGTAAAATTACATCTAGTATTAATTCAGCATTTGATAAAGAAGTAGTCCATCGAAAAAATTCTAAATATTGTTTCATTAAAAATACACTGTTGAAAAATTATACTTTGTAATCAACACAACATACTTTTCAAACCTGTATATCTGAACGTTTAGAATTAAACTGAACAAAAAGTTTCCTCATTAACATTTTCCTCCCGAAATAATCTACAAGATTTCAAATTCATTGAAAGAACGCAATATTGAAACTATTAGTACGAATAAAAGAAATTCTGTTCTTTATTTATTGTAAACAATAAAGAACAAACTTTGACAAATGAACGTTGTTAAAATTGAAATGATTGGATTTTAATGCAATTCATATATAACAAACTGAAACAAACATACGCACAACAATAAAACATAAAACATCCATCTTACAGAAGAAAAATCTCAACGGGATATCCAATTAAAAATAATAATTTTATGGAACTGAATGGACCTAAAAAAGAAGACTTAGAAAGGCAAAAAAGGTCTTGGAATTGAAAAAAAAATTAATCATACAAAATAAATGACAATAATTTCTCATGCACTCAAGTTAATAATATGTTTGTAACCTGAAGAGTACACCAAAAAAATTTAATATTTTTTGTGGAATTCAACCGAATGTTTCAAATTGAAATTATACTGTCCGAACAGTGTTAAAATTGAACCTCTTTCACCAGTGTTGTAACAATAAGCACTATAGAATAAAAGGCATCTTAAGGAGCCACAAAAAATATTTATGACAGAAAATTGTCTCAATATAGTCCGGTTAATTATTTTTTATAAAATACTTGTTGAATTTGGAATGATTTGTTTATTATTGTGTATAAATGAGTCTATATAAAAGTTGAAATAGATTCAAATTTTGATTATAGGAAATTTGATAAAATATTGTGTTACATTTTCTTTATCTTAGTGAAACTGAAACTGCAAGCTATGTTCTTTTAAATTTTGGGCAGAACTCATGTAAGATTTTCCATAACTAGAATTTCATATAGGTACTAATTTTTTCTTTGTGTTTACGGTTAATTATTAGTTTCAATCGGATGTAATTTTTTATTTTATTTTTTTTATTTCATGAAGAATTTTAGTACGAGTTTAATTAAAGTTTTAGTGATGAGCGAAACCTTCATGTCATTTAATTTTAGTTCTATAAGAATTCAAAATGTGTACGTGATAAATATGAAACTAGATTTATTTGATTTCAATTTGTGGAATGAACCACATTGTGCTTTTTCAATGAAATTTAAATATTTCAGGACAAAATGTATTTATGTATACATAAAAATTAAACTTTGTGGATTGTTAATTGTTTGTAGAAAGTCTCAAGCAATTCATGACCACTAAAAGACGTCACATGTTTTATGTAAATTCTCTTATTTCACCCGCATAGGGTTCTATAAATAATTGTCCCATTTAATGAGCATGAATATACAAACCTCCTAAAGCATTTCCATAAAATCCACGGGCACATAATTCACAGTTATCTCCTGCAGTATTATGCCTGCAACGACATTTTCCAGTATCTGAGTCGCACTCGTCGGTGTGCTTGTTGCAGTCGCAAGGAATGCACGGAATGAACGGCCCCGATGAAGATCTTGAGTGTTTGAATCCAGTAGCACACGACTCGCAAAATTGACCAACGTATCCTGCAAAAAAACATTTTTATACATAATCAATACTTCTGGAAAATTACCTCCAAATAATTGAAGTATTACGAAAAACTAGTAATATAAGCATTTTTTTTACTTAAAGCCGCTTTCTCAGAAAGAAAACGAACTAAATTACAATGTTTAATTTTTTCTTTCGAAGATTCACAAATAAATTTGATTCCATGTTTTGTCGGGTTTTTATTTTGCAACATTTGTTTTGTGTAATTTGTTAAATTTTTCATTCGTATACATTCGTCAAAATACTTGATACTCAATAAACATTTTTTGAGCAATGTATATTCTCGTTGCAATTATTTTCAATAGATCGGAGGCCTTCTTGTTTTGTCGAAAAAACGGTTGCAAAAAATTGTCTAGAAACCATGTTAGTTGAATTTTATAAAATCTGCAATATAAGCATGTCCTACTGGAATTTCGATTGTCTAAGCAGCTTTTTAAAAAAAAAAAACAAATTAAAATGGTTAAATTTCTTTTTTCCAAGATTCACAAATAAATTTGATTCCATGTTATGTCAAGTTTTCATTTTTCAAACATTTGTTTCCTGTAATTTGTTCAATTTTTGATTTGTATAAATTCGTCAAAATACTCGATACCTAATACAAATTTGTTGACCAATGTACATTCTTGTTGCAATTATTTTCAATAGATCGGAGGCCTTCTTGTTTTGCCGAAAGAACGGTAGCAGAAAATTCTCCAATATGAGCATGCCCCACTTGAATTTCGATTGATTAATGAGCTTTTTAAAAAGAAAACGAACTAAATTACAATGTTTAAATGTTTTATCTAATTCTCAAATAAATTTTTTCCAGGTTTTGTGAGTTTTTTTTCTGTCATGTTTGTTTCGGGTTATTTGGTCGATTTTTTTATTTCAGTACCTTGGTCAAAGTACTTAAGATTTTTTGACCAATGTATATCGTGATTATTTCGAATAGATTGCCGGCCTTTTTGTTTTGGTCGAATAATACGGTCAAAAAAAATATCTTAGACACCAAATTAGTTTAATCTTATACTCTTTTAAGTATTAAGTACATCTTTCTACTTTTTGCAATTTCTCAGTTGAAAACTTCAACGTGACCTTTCTGTTCTGAAACTGCATGAATGTTCATATGCGCATTTCATGAGCGTGTTATTCAAACCAATTTCTTATTATATATTGCTGTGTCATTTAGAGTCATACAGGATAATGATTATTCTGTAAGCATCTGGAGAAGTCGTTTGTAACGACGAAACGAGTCATGCTATGTAGTCAATAAAGTGTAAATCATAAGTTCAAGTGTTTGAATTTAAGGTTATATTCAGTGAGTTTCAGACAAGTATATATTAGTAGCTTTCGATTCACCTCTGAAATGAACTGATGTATCACTTCACTTCATTTTAGCCAGTTCGTTTGTCAATCGAACTGAAGCGCTTCAGTTTAACTGATCAAGCTCTCTGGCCGCTTCAGTTCAACTTACTGCTTCACTTCAGTTAATTCAAATTTCTAACCCCTAAGTTTTATATGTATTTCACTTTTGTATTATTCTCCACTACTCTTGGTTTGTTTATGTTTTTTGGAAAACGTTGGGATTTTTTGATAACTGAATTATAAGATGTCAGATACAGAAGACGCATTTGTGGCAAGTATACTAGGAAACTTTTAAATTCAGTCTTATAAAATTAAATATTTTTCAGGAAGCATTAGTTAACGATGTCTTTGATGAGGACGATGACATTATGAGGAAGAATCATCAAGTAGTTCTTCCCCATAATTGATTCGCAATGGAACAATAAACTCTCTGAAGTGTGCAGTCATTTTTTATAAAATAATATATTCATTCAATTTTGTCGAATTCTATTCAACTAGATTCCCGCTAACCCAAAAAAAAAATAACCGAAAACAATAACAAAAACATACACATAACCTTATTTCATGTGTCAGTTCAAAATACCCCGTTCTATTCATATGCAGTGTATCACTTCTGAACTGAAGTGATACGGAAATTAACGAGGTGAATCGAAAGCTACAATTATAACCTCTCATTTAAATGAAAAATTATTACAGTTTCAAAATACAGTTCAAGTAATTAAACTTTTTATGAGGATGCGTTTGGAATACTTTTCTGATATCACAATCAGAATGGCTGAGAACTGGTATCACAATGTCAGTGATCTTGTCCAAAATTTAGTTTTTACAAGAATAATAATTCTATTTTCATTAAAATTTGGATTTCGGGAATATCATCACTTTCCAAATGAAGTAGTAGTGAATTTTCAGTAGATTATTCGATACATTTTGATTGGAAAATGATATTTTCTGCCTATTGATATACATTTTTGATCATTACACAAAACGAAAAATGCTAACTCAAACTTCCATTAAAATACTAAGTTATACTACCAAACAGTTTATGAATGAAATTAGTGTACTCGTTTCATTGTTTCTACTCACCATCAGGACATTTACATTGTTCGACCCAATAAGCAGGCTGAGTACTTGCTATTCCTCTGGAAGCTGTTTCGAGTTTGACGTCGTCTAAGAATGTTACATCTTGAGGAGCGTAAGTGGCTTTGATCTTGATTGCTGTTATATTTGTCAAAATTGACATGAAAGCTCTTGCCGACAATCTCGGTTCCCAACCGTAGTTTTGATTTTCGTGAAGTCGGAAACGATATAGCTGAGCCTAAAATAACATTTCTTACTGTACACAAATGAAATTATTTTTGATTTTTACTTTTGCAATAAATTTGAAGAATACAAAATTTCAAAAGTTACACTGAGAACTGAGAGTTACGATTATAACTCGCAGAACGTTGAATATAGTGATGAATATTAATTGCTTCATGATTTTATCCGAAAATCCTTATGCCAGAAAGAAAGGAATTAACAATATCTTGCACTTGTATGGGAATTGGCTGGCTGTACTGGCCTTGCATGACAATTTCCCATACTCTCTAAAGAATACTTGGAAGTATCATTACATAAAGTGTATACCCATAAAGCAATGGGAAAAAAATTTCAAATTAAAATAACAAAATTCACTAGAAAAATTGAAAAAACAAACTTCAACAAACCTCAGAAACGAGCTCATTTTTGAACATACAATACTATCAAGTATTCACAAAGAAGAACAAAAAATCAGCCACAATGGCTGCACCTTCTGCAAAGAGAAATACTCTTGTTCTTTTTTTGAAACATTGGACTGAAGGTGTGCGTAACACTCGTAAAGTCAAAATATTGATAAATCTAGGTCCCAGAAAGGCCAGACATCTCTGTACAATGGTCTTTCTAGACGAAGAGGTTTTTATCTTCGATGACTCGACGCTTCGGGTGTCATATCCGTGACATAATTTGTTGTGGACTAAGAACACCTTGTCTTTGTAGAAATACAGGGTGTCCAAAAAGAGTATCGGGTATTTGTAAGTTCAATAAAACAAAAACTACTTGTAAATAAAAAAGTTTATGATTGATAATACCGATATTGAATGGAAAATTATTTGGAGATCATGTTATATAAATGGTAACCGTTACGTTGCTGGCACTCTTCTAATCGGACACGAAGATTACGGATGACAAGCTGTCACATAGTTCTGGATACTGCTGCCATTTCTGACCTCAAGTTTTGCTTCAGCTGTTTAAGGTATGTTGGTTTGTTCTCGTAAACCTTACTGTTTAGGCATCCCCACACGAAATAGTCAAACGGGCTGAGGTGTGGGCTTCTGGAAGGCCAGTTGATGATACCCCTACGCGAAATCACTTTATTCGGGAATAACTCATCCACGACTTCCATCGCTCTATTCGATGTATGGCAAGTGAATTATCTTGTATCATCTTGTTGAAACCATGTTCTTGAGTTGAAACCATCGAACTGATTTTTTCTGATGATTTTTTTATGTTTAACGCTTGTCTTCGCTTACGGATGGATAACGACGGATTTTGACGAACCGAGGCCTCCACTTCTTCGATGGTTTTCTCGTCGCGAACTGAACGTGGGCAACACGAGTTTTGAATTTTTACCGTTGCACCTGTATTTTCGAACGTATGGATTCATTTTCTAATGCTATCGTCACTTGGTGCATGGTGTGTAAGGTATTCTGCACGATACATACGTTGAGCAGTCACTACTGAGTTACCATTACGATGATACTCTTGTAGGCAAAAAGCCGGGTATTACTCCATCGCGACTAAAACTCCACAGAATGGCGGACACTACGAACCCCTCCCCGCTCCTTACCATCCCAACATTTTAAATAGAGCGCGAAAACAAATATCCCATACTCTTTTTGGACACCCTGTATATAACCGCTTTGAGAAAATACAACCTCCTAAGATCCAATACTTACTTGTTCTTTAATAACAGTTCGCTAGAGCAAGTACGATCTTTTTTGAGTAATATTTTCAAAATCGTCTTTTCAAGAATTTGCAATCTTCTTAAGTGTGCGCCAGAAGCTCCACCCCAGCCCAATAAGCCATAAGCTAAACGCAATTCTATCAATCCGAAGTAAAAAATTTTAGATCATAAGATAAATAAATAAGATGATATTAAAAGATAAACCTGATGGAATCGCTAACCAGGCCTGTTTTGCCGTGCTAGGATTTGATGACATCTCGTGTGGTAGATAGCAAAAAAGAATTACAAAATGGGAGTATTTGGAGGACTTGTTGGAGGAAGAAACACTTTCAATCGCCCTGAAAAAACTGCTTGCCTGAAAAACTTTCTATTTTATAAATTGACTAATTGACCCGGCCAACGTTATTTTGCCATATAAATTATTTCTAGGGAATTGCTGGTGTAAAAAAAAATTACTATCAAATTCTTAGTGTGTAAGTAGGTAAGGATGTGGTGAAAGCGTCATGGAGCGCTGTGAAAGATAAGGCAATACAAAGTTAACAAAACACTAAAAATTAATGTTTTAATCATTACATATAAATATATGTAGTTATAATATTAAACATACAAACCTTCCTCTTCAATCACTCTATCTATTAAAAAAACCGCATCAAAATCCGTTGCCTAGTTTTGAAGATTTAAGTATACAAAGGGCTATACGGACTGAGAAAGCGACTTTGTTTTATACTAAGTAGTGAAATAAAGTGAAATAAAGTAGGAACTAGTTTTTCTTCAGAGTTCCGCTCGTAACTAATATAAAATATAAAAAATCTTACCTCAGTACTTGGCAGATTATGTTGTTGAGCAAATATTGGTAAAACTATTTTTTCGCCAGCCCCTTCAATAATTACATCTTCTGCGGAAGATAAAGCCATACTCTTTCCAATACGTAATTTGAATTGTAAGATTTGGTTGTAAGAAGCTCTTTGATCACCGAGATATCTTTCAGGTGCAGAAAAGTACACAATTTCGTCATTGCCAGAGTCTACGCTAACACTTTGAGATAAGGCGTTGTATTGGAGATTGACAGGTCGATTGGTGTAGTCAATTGCTTTCCAACGATCGACACTCTTGTCAAACGAACTTGTAATTTGGTGTCTGAAGTACCCACTCGCGGATATACACTGAGAGGAATGTCCATAGCAAAAGCAAGGAGTGCAACCAAAGTCATTTTCTTTATCCAAGTTGAAGAATCCTGGCTTACATTCTCTACAACGTTTACCTTCCACATTTTCTTTACAGTGACACGTTCCAGAATCAGGGTCACAACTTGGCGTGTTGTAAATGGATCCAACATCGGAACAGCCACAATTTTTGCAACCATGGGAACCGAAGTCAAAATAATTAGCGTCACATTTATTGCACTTGTCACCAGTTACTCCCGGCTTGCACTGACATTTACCTTCGCCGTTACACTGTAACAGTTTCGAGCCTACCGGATCACAGTCACATGAAACGCAGTAACCGTCTTCTCGCATGAAGTAATTTTCCTTACATCTTTCGCAGTTTGGACCATCTCGGTTGGCTGTGCAATCTAGGCAATGGCCTCCATGTCCAGTTTGATCATAGAGTTCTTGATCGAAGAAGCATCGGTTGGAGAAGCCATTACAGTTGCATTCTGAAAATAATGATTTCTGTTATTCTGTCACTTTCAAGTTTTGAAGTATTGAGGAAAAAAAACATGTGTGTGAGATTTTTGTGCTAAAATGGCACGGAATATTAAATATTGACGGACATTCATTGGATAAATCAAAAGATATCAAAATAATGTCATGATGATGTTCGCTATATAGATATGTATGAAGGGTCGCCTCTACTACTCATCGAGGAATAATGTTATGGAAAACATAGAAAACTATGACATGACGAAGCAAAATACATTGTTTTCTTCTGCAAAAAGTTCATCAATGGTGCTAAGTGAAGCAACGATTTCTAGATTCAATAACATTCTTATAACTTATAAAATGCAATTGTAAAGTAATCCATATCCACATTACCATACAATCTATTAAAATAAATAGATAAACCTATCAGATCATAGAAATCATAAGCATAATAATACATAATTTTATGTAAATTCTTATGGGTGCGACGAAGGGCTGGTCTCGTACATCACGGTAGCAAACAAAATCATAACAATTACTACTGAGTCCTAACGATTACTGCTCTTCGCATGAGAATCCAAAAGTTAAATTATATAGGCATATAAATTTATATATATATATATATATATATATATATATAAGATATTTCTCTCCCAAGGTGGAATAAAACTGATTGGTTTCTCTGTAAACAAAGTAATTTTATTTAGCGTAAGTCCCGCATGGCATGTTTCACAAAAACCTTACTTATCTAACACAGTCTTACCTGTAAACAAAGAAACTACAATAAATGTTTCTTCTTCCCCTCTTAATGTACGGAACTTATAAATTATAAATTTTATTTAGTTTGAACAATAAAATATCAGTCAATCTATCTCAACAGCTCATTTCGTGTTTTGACAGTGACAGACCACTGACAATTTAGTAAACGCGGCACAATTAGGCGCGTTCAGAAATTAAAGAAATATTTTTCTTTACATCTCCCCTTCATGGTGAGAATTATACAAGTAATTCTCAAAATGTTTAGGATAAACTATTCATAATACTCTTCACCCAAGCTTTCTTCCATTCGTATAAGTTTTGTTATATGGTATATTCCTGTTTCCTTTCTTGTTCTTCCTGTATTTATTTTGTATATTGTATTGGATATTTTTCCTGTTATTTCAAACGGGCCGATTCTTAAGTTGTCCATCTTGTTTCTATTCATTTTGTTTCCGTTTTCAATATAAACCAGTTCTCCTATATTAAATTCTATGTGTTTTCTTCCTTTATCAAATATTTTTTTATTATAAGTATGGGATCTTATTGTTCTCTCCAGTGCTTCTTCTCTATCTTTAATCCATCTATCTATATTTGTTGGTTGTCGTAGTTCTTGTGGTAAGATACTGGTGTCTTTTCCTTCTAATAAATATTCTGGTGCAAAGCCTGTCACCGAGTGTTCGGTTTCATTATATTTATCTATACATTCTCTTGCAACTGATGTCCAGGATTTCTTCTCCTTCTTTTCATTGATTTTGCATCTCATTTTATTTACTAGTGTCTGGTTCAATCGTTCATTAAATTAGTCCATTTGAAAATGGAGTATCTACTGCAGTAAAAATTAGTTGTACATCATTATCTGTCAGAAATTCTTTAAATTCTTTCGAATTTAATCCTGAATATTGGTCTGCTAGTAAAATATCAATTTTTTCTGTCTCTAGAACCTTATTCACTAACTTAATGAAATCCGCAGCACTCTGTGTTTTAGATGTTAGAATGAACGCAAATCTTGTGAAATGATCAACCAACAAATGTAGGTATTTCTTTGTAGATCGTTGTCCTCCAAAGCCACCAATAGTATCTATCGACATTATTTGAAATGGTTTTGTCGCTGGTCCCAGATGCGACATCAATCCGTATTTATTTTGGCCTCTAGACTTATTCTTGATACAGGTGTCACAAGTCTTACATATATTTTTTATATTTTTTGTTAGACTCTTGGCTGTATAATATGGGCTTATCTTATTTATCATTTGCTGGATTCCTAAATGGCACCATTTGGTATGTACTTCTTTTATTAGTGTTATACTTGATTCTTCAGTTAATATAATTTTCTCCCTATTTCTTATTTTTTTGTAGAGTATTCCATTTCTTTCAATCAATTTGTGTTTTTCTTTTTCTATTTTCTGTTGATCTGCCTTAATATCTTCTAATTTTATATGATTTACCATCTTTAATACTTCTTCTTCATTATCATTCTCTTCCAATACTGGATTTCTGCTGAGACTATCTGCTTCTGTGTTATTTTTTCCAGGTATATATTTAACATTAAAGTCGTATTGAGACAAATAAAATGTCAATTCACCGAGTTCTTCATCTGTTCTTGCTTTTATGTTGAGATTTTCTAGTGGTTTGTGATCCGAGAAAACTGTGAATTTTCTTCCAATTAGCCAGTATTGCCAGTATTTAATTGCTTCTTTGATTGCTAAACATTCAAGGTATATTGCCTTCTTCCTTTTTTGTGTGTCATTAAGTTTCTTTGAGAAATATCCAACTGGTTTTTCTTTTCCATCTTTTTGTATCTGTTTCAATATTGCACCTATACCATTCAGTGAAGCATCTGTGTAAATTCTTATAGGTAAATCTTTATCGAATATTTCCAGTACTGGTTGTGAGCATAATATCTTTTTTATATCTGAGAATGATTTCTCACATTCTTCTGACCATGTAAATTGTATATTTTTCTTCAGTAATCTATGCAGTGGATCTAGTATTATTGAATTGTTAGGTATGTATTCACGGTAGAAGTTGATCTTGCCTAAAAATTGTCTAACGTTCTTTTGAGTCTTCGGTGTTGGAAAATTTCTTATTGAAATAATGTTATCTTTGATAGGCTGCATTGTGTTGTTTCCTATTATATGTCCTAAGTATTTTACGGATGTTGCTGCAAATGTGCATTTTTTAAATTTTAGTCTGAATCCTTCATTTATTATTGCTTGTAGTACTTGTTCTATGTGTTCTATATGTTTTTCAAATGATTGTGAAAATATTAAGATGTCATCAATGTAATTTTCTGTAAATTCTTTTAAGTTATACTTTCTCAATATATTCGATAAGATTCTCTGGAAAATTGCAGGTGATGTTTTCAATCCAAATGGCAGGCATGTCCATTGGTAGTGTCCTTCTTGTGTAACAAATCCTGTTTTCTGTCTGTCTTCAATGCGTAGTGGTATAGACCAGAACGCGGAATTTATGTCCAGTGTGGTAAAATATTTACAATTTCTTGCTTTTATTATCAAGTCACTTATCAATGGAAATGGTTGTGCTTGTGGTACGATTATCTTATTTAATTCTCGGAAATCAATGCAGAGTCTTGATTTGGTGTTTTCATCTCTCTTAAAGGCCAATGTAACTGGTGCTGAAAATGGACTATATGATTCTTCGATTAAGTTGTTTTTTAGTAAATTTGCTATCTGATTTTCTATTTCTATTTTGTCCTCTATTGTACAACGGTATGGCCTTTTGCTGCAGTATCTATCTACGAGTAAGTCTATCCGGGCTTCATATTCTTTTACTGTCCCTACATATTTATCTTTGGCGAATACATTATCATATTTATCTATTAATCTTTGTATTTGTGTCTTCTTGTTATAGTCTAAATGATGTAAGTTTGTAATAAATTCATTTTTATTCACATGCTCATTAAAATTTATTCGAATTTCTTCTTCTGCTTTTTCTTCTAATCTATTCATAGTTTCTGTCTCTATTCTCTCTTTCTTTTGTATTATTCTTAAATCTTCATCTTGGGTTAGGTTAAATTTTTTTATCATGTCCAGTCCTATAATGAAATCTTCAAAATCAACATTGTCTACAATAAACACATCAACATTTTCTTCTACATCAAAATCTTTACTTTTATGTTTATTAAACCTTTCGTGTATGTCACACCATTGACAGTTTTTAATTTTATTCTATTTGCATCTTCTGAAACACTCTGTATTTTTACTAATCTTTTGTTGATTAGAGAGACCTGGGAACCTGAATCATATGTTCCATTTACTAGTATTTTGTCTTCTAATAACATTTTTATTTTTATCAATGGTGTGATTACTCGTTTTTTGTTTCTTCGTTTAGATTAACTTCTAATACCGAATTACTTCCAATGATTTTACTTTCCTTTCCTTCTTTTTTAAACCAACATGACTGTTCTGGGTGATATCGGGTACCTTTATTCAAATTTTCGCAGATTTTACATGGCTTCTTATTTATAATGTGTTTCTTGTTATCTTGTTTATCTTCTCTTTTTAATAAAGTTACTGTTGACCAATCCTTCGCACTTCTTTATTTCATGAAGCAATCCTGTTGAATTTTCGCACTTTTCTGGATCAATTCTGTTTCTTATATATTCAGGTAAGCCAGCTGCTATCAGCATCACTAGAGTTTTCCCCCAATATCTTCATCCATTTCTAATAACAGTTTTTCTTTTCTTATTGCATATTCCATCAGAGATCCTTCTTTATGTCTGTAATATATAGCATACATTCCTGTACTCCATCCTTTATCAGCAAATGTTTCCAAAAATTTTTCTTTCCATTCCGACCATTCTGCTTCTATTTTCAGGGTTTTCAGTGTAGCCGAGTGCCAGTCTGCACATGATTTGTCCAGAAATAATCTTAATATTTCTATCTTTGTTATATCTTCATTAATTTCATGTCGTTTGCATTCTTTTTCAAATGTATCCATCCATTGTTTTGCATTTGTGAATTTACAAACAAATTTTTCAATCATAAATCTTTCTGATATATTTTTTAAATTCAATTTGTTTTCTTTTTTTGAGTAGTATCTTCTGATTTTGTTTGTTTTATTTCGTTGAGGTACATATCGTTGAACATTAGGTTTTCATCTTCGTCAAAATAGGTATTTATCATTTCTTTTTCACTACAAGTTATCCATATTGTTCTCACTGCACCTCTTTGATTCAAGCTCCTTTTTAATCGTTTAAAGCTGTCCGTTTTGCTGAGAGCGACATGTTTACTTGCAATTTTATCATCTTCTTCCAAGGTATACTTCTTGTTATCTTCTGTTGATATTGAGGTTATAATGATAACATTTGACTTTTTGTCTGTTTTTGATGCTACGTATGTGAAGGTAAATTGTAGTTTTGGTGCCATCATGAACAAGTATTGTAGTTTTATAAGATATTTCTCTCCCAAGGTGGAATAAAACTGATTGGTTTCTCTGTAAACAAAGTAATTTTATTTAGCGTAAGTCCCGCATGGCATGTTTCACAAAAACCTTACTTATCTAACACAGTCTTACCTGTAAACAAAGAAACTACAATAAATGTTTCTTCTTCCCCTCTTAATGTACGGAACTTATAAATTATAAATTTTATTTAGTTTGAACAATAAAATATCAGTCAATCTATCTCAACAGCTCATTTCGTGTTTTGACAGTGACAGACCACTGACAATTTAGTAAACGCGGCACAATTAGGCGCGTTCAGAAATTAAAGAAATATTTTTCTTTACATATATATATATATATCGTATATATATATATATATATATATATATATATCGTATATATATATATATATATATATATATATATATATATATATATATATATATATCGTATATATATATATATATATATATATATATATATACGAAGGTAGGCTAAAAAGTTTCCGGTCAGACCAAGAGATGGCGCCACTAGGACTACTTTTGGAGCGTCCTACAGTACCATTCCTACTGAGCTGGTATGTAAAGTTTCAGTCCAATCGCAACGTTAGTTTGTGTTTCAGATCAAATTGCGCCAGACGCTTCTTTTGTTTTCGTGAAAATGGAAAGATTGGGGAAACGTTGTGTTATCAAATACTTCTGTTTGAAAGGTTTTACACTAAAACAAATGAAAGAAGAGATGGATTCAACACTAGGAGACTCTTTTATCATATTCAACTATTAAACAGTGGGTTTCTGAATTCAAAATGGGTCGTGTGGGCACCTCTGACGATCCTCGCTAAGGACTTATTCAGAAATTATTGAGAAAATCCATCAAATACTATTCAATCTGCGGAAGACCGCAGATTGAAAGTTCTTGAGATGGCTGGGACCTGTAGGATGTCAGCTGAACGTGTGCGAAATATTTGGCTCAACTATTTGAGCATAGAAAAGCTGTGTGCAAGATGGGTGCCGCGTTTGCTAACGCTCGGCTAAAAACTTATTCGAAACAACATTTTTACCAAAAATTTTTTACCATAACTGTTGATGAGACGTGTGTTCACCACTACACTCCTCAAAATGAAGAGTCAAAACAGTGGGTTGGAAGGGAATGAACCAACTCCAAAGAAGGTAAAATCAAGGTTTTGGCTACTGTTCTTTGGGGTGCGAGGGGAATTATATACATTGATTATCTCGAAAAGGGTAAGACTAACACTGAACAATAATAAACAGACTTATTGCAACGCTTGAAGGACGAGGTACAAATTAAACGACCTCATTTGGCGAAGAAAAATTTTTTTTTAGTTTCGTCACGATAACGCACCAGCGGATTCATCGACTGTTGCCCTGTCCAAAATCCATTAATTGAAATTTGAATTGATTTCGCATTCTCCCTACTCTCCAGACTTAGCCCCCAGCGACTATTAAGAGAAATGTATCAGTGCCGATGGAGATTATGTTGAAAAATAAAGCAAAAAAAAATTTTAAACATCTTTTTCTTGGTCAGGTTGGAAACTTTTCACCCCACCCTCGTATAAACGAAAATAAAAATTACCGGTATAGCCCGACATTGGAAGCAGCAGTTCACACGCTCTTCGAGTTTGACGGCTTTCTTTCGAATGATGTAGCCTATTTCAAGGTATACGAACCTGGAGATGGAATGAAAATAACAACCAACGAACATTCCTGCAAAGTTACCACTGTTAGACTTCTATATGAACTTTCCGGGTTGGGACATTTGGTCATTTGGCTATTTGGCCAAATAGCCTTTGCGGTGACTATTTAGCCTTTACGAAATTTCTAATCGAAAAAGTGAATAACAAAATTATAGAGAATGAACCTTGTTGTTTATCCACCTGATGAAGATATCGTATACTGAAACAATATTGTAGTGGAAAATATATATGATATTTTGAAATTCTTAAAATGTGTTCAATTTATTAATGTTCTAAATTATTTGGCTTAGCATTAGTTTTTTAGATGTTTCATGGTGAAATATATATCGAAAGCAAATGCTTAGCCATCTACCAACATTTTCCTTCGAAATACCAAAAATGGTTAGAGAGCTGAACTTGATTATTTATAATTCTGCTTCTGACTTTTTAAAATCATAGAAAATAATTCCTTCCAGAGTTTGACAAAACTTGTCACGAGACGTTAACGTCAAATAAAATTTTTCAATTATGTTATCTTCCAGAGTTCGACAAAACTTGTCACGAGACGTTAACGTCAAATAAAATTTTTCAATTATATTATCTGTTATTGCTAAAAAGAAGAATTGATACTATAATTCCAATTATGCAAATGGAAGAACTTGGTAACATATCCTTGTAAGTCGATGGAAGTTTTTCAAATCTAAGTTTCTTCATCAGGGAAATTTAATGTAAACTGAACTGACTTAAGTATTATAATTTGAAGTAAAGCTCTATTATTACGATGATCTTATAATATAAAATAAAGTGAAGTGACCTGTTGATATCAGACGTTTTAGCGTAGGCGACTTCGTGAGAGTTTTATGTTGATGATCTTATGGCCATATTTGGAATTGTGGGAATTTTACTTAATGCATAAAGTGCTAGACCTCCAAAGCTAATAGGTTTTAAAAGATGTGAATTGAATGTATATAGATTCACATTTCATAAAATCTTCATGAATTCATCAAGCTTAATATCACCTAACAAATTATGTAAACATATAATTCTTTGAACATATATTGTGAAAATATCAGAATGAATTTTATGTTTCATATATGAGTAAAGAAAGCAATCAGATAATCCATGTTCTCAGCAAGTAACAGATTGTAAATGGAAACTGAATGACTTTACTAGTCACATAATTGATGACTAAAATTTGTTGATTTAATTTTTTCAATATATCAGTAGAAAATACTGAAAACAGTTATAAAAATAATAAATTCGATGGAATAGTTCAATTTTCCTCCACCTTTAATACCAATTTTGCGGAAAAATATTACAAAAATATTAATATCATATGATCAACGCATAAGACTAAGATAAACAAATATATACAAAATTAAAAGGCAAAAAGCAAAACAATCACTTGAAAACCATTCACAAAAATCCTTTCGTTTCTAATATTCCATGTAATAATTGTAATGAAAATTATTATACTCAACTACCCTACATAAACACAAAATGAACAATAAGCATCAATCTAACTAAAACAATAAAAAAATCTGTGAAAGAACGGATAAAACAAAGAAAGAAACAAAATGAAATCTTAGAGAATGCTTTTTAAACGTTAACATTTGGAAAGTACAGTAATAACAGAAAATATATAAAATAACTCAATTCGATTTATAATTATTTGATAAATTTATTAAATAACATTTCTCGACTTATAACACATTCTACAAAAAATGATACAAATGATCGAAGAAATCGACAATGATATCGAAGGTATAAAAGACTTAAAAGCATATGACCTATATGAATTATATGGACGAGAAAATAAAAACTCAATTAGATGTAGAAAAACTCCATCAATTCATTATTGGTCTTGATGATTAATATTTCCGGAGGACTTCTCATGTCGAAGAAAATAATATATATTCTGTCTTTTATATGAAATATATTGTTTCATTTCATTCATTTTTTCATTCATTCATTTCATGTTTTCATTTGCTAAGAATATGAATTTTTGCTGTAAGTATATACAGATAAGAAAAAAGAAATATATATATATATATATTTCGAAAGTTTTTAGCAATGACAGGCTTTTTTTGATATGAAAAAGTTTATTTTTGTTGACGTTTCGTTGCTATATTAAAACTTTGTCAAAACTTGTAATATAACAACAAAATAAATTAGTTTTGACAAAGTTGTAATATAACAACGAAACGTCAACAAAAATAAACTTTTTCATATAAAAAAGCCTGTTATTGCTAAAAACTTTCGAAATAAAATATCTTAAACAGGCAATAAATCAATTTCAAGAAAAAAAAATATATATATATATATATATATATATATATATATATATATATATATATATATATATATATATATAGGCATAGGTATATAAACAAATATTGATAACGATTTTTCAAACTAATGATGGCATTATTCAATTTGTAAAGGTCTTGTATTGTGCATTCTAAATTAAAATTTCGTGTCTGTTTTGCATTTTTATCAAGCTTTAGTTGAATGCTTTAATAAATTGGAATTCCAAGCTCATTATTTGAACGCATTGGTGGGAACCAAGCTTGTTAGTAGCCACAAGTCGGCGACGCATTGTTCTTTTATGCAGAGGAGTTGGCTTCATATTCCTACTAATGAATATGGTTTTCGGAGATACCATATATGGAGGGTTAGACTTGCCGGAGCCAATCGAGAAGTGATCCATTCAATACTTATTGTCCTGTAATTTTAAGGTGCCGCCTTTTTATTCTTCAATCTATAATGGATTTCATTTTATCTTATTAATATTTTTCGGCAATGTTGAAAAAAATACGACTTATAGTTGAGAATTTAGATTTTTGAAAACTTCGTAGAAGTCAATATCATTAATGTCTAATCAAGGCAATAAGGTGATTCATTTACAGAGGATCCTGACCAATTAAAAACCAAAAGGTGCCGGATTATTCAGATCACAGGATTGTATAGAAAAATTCATAATGTATATAATGAAGGTTTCATAGAGTAACATAGATATCTCAAAATTAACTTGTAATTACATTATAATAATCTTTAATTGAAGTCTGTTTTTGTGCAGCTTGTAGTGTTGGTTGAAAAACATTTTCTCGCCTGTTTCGAAAGGTTATTATCGGCGTATCTGTAGCATATACGCCGTTTTTATCAGATCATATTGTGCAGGTATTTTCACAACTAAATGCTGTATGTATCTGGCTTTACTTCTGTAGTTGTAGTAGTTTCTGGCTCTTCCTGACCCTCTTCTTCTTTTAGTACTTTACATATTTCTTTATCTGTCGTAATTTGTCGTGTATCTATGGTCTTTTCGGACTAAAAAAAATTAATTTACAAGTCAAGGGTGCCGGATTATTGGATGTGACGGATTAGTGAGATTATACTGTATATACAATTTTTTGAAATTATGTTTTAATATTCATTGATGGAATTCATTTTTATGAAGTACTTACTTCATCTCTGAAGAAGATATTGATCATAGAATCCTGGCTGAATTCTAAAGGATTCTATTATTCTTTTTCATTCTTGAAAAGCAAACTAACGGTGAATTTTCGGCATTTGGCTAGAGTATAAATAAATGTTTCTCTACATTTACAGGCCTCATTCCTACTTTGTTACTTACTAATATCATATAGGTTTAAAATTGCATTAAAACCTAAATATTATTTGAGCAGATGTGATATTTCTTGAAGTTTGTAACAGCAAATCTATTAGTCCCAAAGATACAGATTTTTTTCCTTCTTTGTGTCTTTCTCAGACTTCATCTGAGCCAATCTAATAGACGATTGAAGCAAACCAACTTAAACCAAGTTGAACCAACTTAACATTCGAATATTCTTCCATTTCAGCTTCATGAAGCCCAGATAAGTTCAACTCAAAGAAATGGGTTCAAAATATAAAATAACAATTCCTCGTTCGATGAATATTGCTTAAATGCTTACTCATAGGTAGTCGTGATTCTTCAATAATAATTCTCAGTAGCATTCGTTTTTAACAATCTACTTTCTAATACTCTTCGAAATAACCATCAGCTTAACATCAGCTTAGTTATTATTGAAAATCTATATAATATTAAGGGAACCCACCCTGCTGAATGGGGATTTACTCGAGAGTCATATTAGAGACTAATTTCATATTTGGTTGCTTAGATGATGCAAAGAAAAAAATTTGATATAAGTAAGGTATAAGTCCATCGGTGGGGGAATCCACTATCGATTTTCAGAAATAAAAAAAAACTGTTGTTTAAATGGTGTTTTTATAGAGGTATAGAACTTTAAGTTGGCATTACTGTTGAAGATGACGACCAATTCAACAGCTTAGAAGTGATTTATTCTCAGTTTGGTTTGGAAATTCATCATAAATAGACTCATTCGTGAATAACGCTTGCAAATAGTGTAATTTCATTTCGAAAATAATGGTTCTGTGCGGAATACTTATCGCGCACTACGTCCATTTTATAGTCGAAATGAAGCGCACTTCTGGTTGAATGGCTACATCAACAAACTAAACTGCCACATTTGGAGTGAAGATAATCCTCAAGTGTATGTCAGAACACCGTTACATCCAGAAAATCTGACTGTTTGGTGCGCTTTATGGGCTGGTGGAGTCATTGGTCCGTATTTCTTTTTTTACGTTACAGTCAATGGTGATCGGTATCGAGCCATGAATACTAACTTTTTCATTCCTGAATTGAACAAACATGATGTCTAGGAACTGTGGTTTCAACAAGGCGGCGCAACATGTCACACAGCTCGTGCCACAATCGATTTATTGAAAGACATGTTTGGTGACCGCCTAATTTCACGTTTTGGACCTGTGAATTGGCCTCCAGGATCTTGTGATTTAATACCGCTAGATTATTTTCTGTGGGGCTATGTAAAGTCTTTGGTCTATGCGGATAAGTCACAAACGCTTGACCATTTGGAAGACAATATTCGTCGTGTTATTGACGATATACGGCCATAAATGTTGGAAAAAGTCATCGAAAATTGGCCGTCCAAATTGGACTACATCCGAGCCAGCCGTGGTGGTCATTTGCCAGAAATCATATTAAAAATATAATGCCACAGGATTATCTTTCAAATGAAAAAACATTCTTGTCAATCGAATGATCCATCGTTGTTTTATTGCAATTTAAAGTTCTATACCTCTAAAAAAACACCCTTTACATACTTGAGCCCCTCAAACGAACATGTTTAGTTCATCTTCATTGGCTAGACGTGCTGTCCTATAGAACGATGATTATCTGGATACATTCGCCTCAAATTTAATGCATAGCTGCATTTAATTGTCAGATGCGTCAATTTAATTTTTTTTATTTTTTGGAAATGTCGGAATGACTTATTCATAAGTTTGTAACCCTTCCACTTCACATTACTCTTAAGTTGTTAGATTATGGGAATATACACTTTTTGGCATTTAATTAAATCACACTAGTTCAATCTGTCGGCTGTTTTTTACTTATCGGAGTCTTAACCCTTGATGGGCAGTCATATATATGGAGCTGATATTTGCAGGGGGTACTGTACTGGTACAATATAACCCCGGTATGTTAATCTTCTGCGCGTTGGTAAATCCCGAAATTGCCGCTCGGGCTTCTCTACTACAACACATGAACTAAATACGACATTTTTAAAATATGTAATTGTTTGATTCACAGAGGAAGTTGCTGAAGAAAATAGAACTCACAAGAGATAATTCGAGACAGTGACTGGTATTTTAGTGTCTCTTACATAATGTTTGACAATAGAATGGTCATGAACTATGGCAAATTCCGGAACAATATCGCGAATAGTATGGGAAAACAAAGGTGAATTGAATATCGTGATCGATTGTCTCTAGTATTTGAGATGGTTCTCTGGATAAAATCCAAATATTTATCAACTCTTGTGAAAAACCTCACTGATTTGAGGGGAGGACAACTGCCAGTCCAATGCGCAACACCAACTTGTGTGTCGTTGCAAAATAGAGGACCTCCAACGAAAAGTTCGCAATTACCACCAGATGATGTTATTGTGCAGAAAGTATTATTATCTTTTGAAGTGAAATATTCTTCGCATCTCTCAGGAGCCACTGCCTTATCATATTCGCAATCTGCTTTCGAAGAAACAACATCTGTTCCCAGGCCCCGCCATGAATAAAACATGAATCTATTTGGACCACATGCCGATTGTATTGAACCTGATATTGGTTCAAATGGTATTTTAACGAAAATAGAAGGGTCGAATTCAACCAGTTCACGTTGAATAAGAACTAGAGCAATGTCATTTGCCATTGTTTTCGGATCAAATTTACTATGCAAAACATGTCTTTCCAGACGCTTCAGTATAATGTCAGGGATTTTCGATGATGGGGCATCTTGAGATTTTATGGGTTTTTTTATATAAGCGACATCTGGTTTGATGGTTGACGTAAAACAGTGAGCTGCAGTAAGAATCCATAGATTCGTGACCATAGAACCAGAACAAATATGCCTGGAGTCTTCTAATACTCTCAGCGACACCAACAAATGTGTTTCATCGTTATAGCAATTCAAATCTTTCGTTCGGTACCTATCTTGTTGAATTTCTCCATAATTATTGCTTACAAAATCGAGCAAAGGTTGACGACCTGAGCTTACAGATAATGAATCAAGCTTTTCAGTTACACTCACAGGAAAAATATATTTAATAACCGAACAAAAAATCAACAAAAAAATATATAACATGCTCTAAACAAAATGACTTAAAAGAATTATGTTTGTCAGTTAACTGTCATCTATTGACACAATTATAAATAATGTCAATTAGGATATTCTACTGAGTCTGAGAAACATGGCGTTGAGTTTTTCTGTGGAGTGTTCTTTCTGTGATTATATATCTTCTATTCTTCCTCTTTCTTTCTGATGGATGACATTGGTTAGCACAAGCAACAGAAAATTTATCGAATATATAAGGTTGAAAGCAATCTTGATAAAGTATGGTTCAAAGACATAAAACTACCCAGAAAATATATCACTACTCTCTGCAGAATGAGGTCAGGTCATTGCTTAACTCCTGTGCATCTAAACAGAATTAAAATATATAATAATCATAGCTGCGAATGTGGAGAATATGGGGACCTCAACTATTTCAATGTAAAAGTAGCAAAAATTGCCGTAAATTATACTATTATCTATTAAAACTTAAAATTTCATCGCCCATAAGTTACCTCGATGTTTTGTTTAATCATACATATAGTGTCACCATAAAAACCATTTGCAATTTTCTCGTATAATCTCAAATCACGCTTTAGCATGCGCTTGTAGAGAATCCAGTGTCAGAACAGAGAGCCTAAGACAACGAAGAACCAACAACGAAAAATTTAACAGAAGAATTAGAAAATGAAAATATGACATCAAGAAATTATTGAATCAACACATGATGTGTATAGAGTCCTCGAGATCTCCTTTAGTGGAGGCACATCTATAGCCGACTGGAATTGGGCAAGAAGCCTGGTAGCTATACCATTGGATTTAAAGTGGAAATTCTAATTGAAAGAAGAAGATATAGAAGGTTAGAGTGTATGGTGACAAATGTTGGTTGTAAGAAATTTTAAACTGGAATATTTTCCTTATCTGAATATGTGTAATGCAATCATCAAAAACTAGGGATAAGGTTTTCCCTTGAAAGCATGTATCCTAATCATTTGCAAAGTTCAAAATTCTCTCCTTTGTGAATAAAGTTGAGTAAATGTTCTGGGATCTTTTGGTGAGGAAATTGTTAATATATTGAATGAAAAACACTTTTTCATTTTCATTTTCAAACTGTTTCACTTTCACAAAAATTATATTAATTGGTCGAGAACTGTTTTGGGGTGTTAACCCACCACGACACAATTGTCAAACAATTAATATAATTTTTGTAGAAGTAATCTATAACTAATTTTTTAGAACTAGTTTTTTTATTCGATATTTCTCCTCTCTTTTCATAATCTTTTTTCAGTTCCTGAGAAACAAGAATCTGCAGAATATATATGCAAAACTCAACAACAATAGCAAACTATTGTATAATAGCAAATTTGATAATAATAGCAAAATAACAAAATTTTGCTATTATAATCAAATAGATATATGTTCTCAAACTATAAGAAATACCAATGAAATAGATTCAGTAATTTTTTTGCTATTTCATCTACACAAATGAGATTCTAAGAGCTCAAAATTATACTTTGAGGCAGTTTTTAACGGAGGAATAGAAATTCTTTTTTTCTCTATCCATAGAAAAATGTTTAAATTTGAAAGAATATTTGAAAATCATAGAAATAGAGTTCGATTCTATAAGAACGGATAATATTATTTTCGATACTTCAAATTCAGTCAGTTTGGATCAACTTGTTATTTAGGTAAATCAAGTACCTATTTCAGTATATTTCAGCTTAATTCCATAATATTGCATTTTATTCCGTAATAAAATAAAATAAGCTAAAAAAATTACATTCGCTGTAAAACTATTATTTACTCGCACAAAACATCCGCTAGAATTGAAATTCAAATCAAAGGCCGTCTACAAAATTCTTTGCCAAAATGGCAATTCTGT
Source organism: Henosepilachna vigintioctopunctata (assembly GCA_030704895.1). Lineage (NCBI taxonomy): Eukaryota > Metazoa > Arthropoda > Insecta > Coleoptera > Coccinellidae > Henosepilachna > Henosepilachna vigintioctopunctata. The sequence continues at coordinate 3,584,779 of JARQZJ010000069.1, read as the reverse complement.
ATATATAGGCCAAACATCCCGACATCTTCATTCAAGATCATTTCTTATAAAAGTCATAGCCGAAATACCAACAAGACGAATTCTTCTGCATTTCCTGTCTAAAATGACAGGAAATTGTATTAATGAAAAATCTGATACAGATAATCTGAACAACATATATAAATCTGATTGGTTCTTCTGATTAATGGCTCTTATTCTGATATCCTATTTACTGAAAACTCCACTCCAAATACATAAAATGAATTCTCTTTTCGTTAGTGATAAAATTTCGACCAACATTATGCAGTTTAAGAAAGGCCCTTGGAAACATCTGGAAACAATCCACTTGAAAAAGAGAATTGAGAAATACAGTTAGTGTCGTTGCTCAAATCGTTTAGGTCTCGCATAGAGACCTAAAGGTAGAAACTATTGAGCAAACTATTACCCAATATGCCAATAAACATGAAGAAAGCCTTCATCAACATGATAATATCGAAGCTATTCATTTGCTAGACAACACTAACATTAAAAGAAGACTTAAAAGAACAAAACTGTTTGAATAAGTGAAGTGAAAGTGACTGCAAACATTTTTATTAAAATGTTAAGTTTTAGTGTAACTCTAATATAGAACTAGAATATAAGGAACGCTGATGAGTATACCTTAGTTTAAGCTAGATAGTAGTCAATTAGGTTAAAATAAAATTGCTCATTGGTCCACTGTGACCAGATTGTAATATTAAAAATGCTTAGATTAAGTATTTAATAATAAAAAAAATATATTTTTGTAAATTTTTTTAACTTTATTCATCCTTTGCTGGAATTTGGTTCCTCTATTTGGTGCCCAGTGTTAGTGTGTAACCAAAATCTTATCGAAAGTGTTAAGAGAAGGTATACTCGAATGCCTATGGTATCAGTAGACCTAATTACAGCAGCGTTTGCCACTCTTTGGCCTCATTACCGAAATGAACAGACTGAAGCGAGGAGATATTATCACCACCTTTAGAGTCTTTTTAATTGATTTGAGTGATATATTTGCTTCAAGTAAGGACAATCGTCTACGAGGCCATTCGTTGAAACTGAAGCACGAAAGCTTTAAAACATAAGACAATCGTTTTTAACTAATCGAGTTTTTGGTGTGCGGAACTCTTTAAAGCCTTTGATTGTTCGTGCCGCGTCAATAAAATCCTTCAAAATTGGTATAGTTCTCTGTTTTTAACGTCACTTAAAGTAAGTACAAAAGTTGCCTTACTCACATTTTTTTAGTTTTGAGCGCTTTTTTTATTTAGTAACTTCATTAGATGTAATTCGTTCGGTTGTAATTTTAGATTTCAATTGAATTTTAGATTTAAGTTTTCTAATTGAGTCATAGGATGTTTATCCTCCACTCTTATTACGTTTTCAATAATAATAATAACTATGACCATCCTTCACAATGTAAAATTGTCTTAAATGATTAATATTTTAAGGTAATTTTTCTTTTCAGATGTCGTTGTATACTATTTTGAATTCGACATAAAATCAAACCAATATTTTTGTTCGAGGACTGAATAAAAGAGTAGACTCAAAACTCAATTCAGTCCTTTTGTGAGCATTATTTCAAGTTGTAATTAATGTATTAATTACAATTAATGTATTAATGTACTATGGGATAGATCTTCTATGTATAAAACGTTACTCCACTTACCACTTCCAGAGAACCATGGGGTTATTCCATCCCATTCGATGCACCAAGTACAATAATCTTTATTTATAAAGAGAAACACCACTAAATAATTTAAACATTTCATTGTTATCACATTATAACTGAGTTTCTATAGGTTTATAAAAAACAAGTAGCTACAGTTTGAATAATACAAGTATTCGTTGTATAATATTTATAATAATTGAAGAAATGATGTTCAATTATTTATGAAATTTCTTGGTTGGGGACTTAATTTTAGAGAACAGCTACTGTAGAGCCTGCAGTTGAAAATATGAATAATAAAGCTTAAGGCATTGCCATAAAATAATTTAATTAGCCTTGCTGGAGTTCGAAAATTGAGATTACACGAACTATATTAACGGGTAATATCGACAAAGAAGTATTTCAATATTCATGCGGTAAAAAATATAATCAGACAGTTTGGAATAAACATTTAGACACATCTGAGTTTGAATAGAAAATTTTTCAAAAATATCCCCGTTATCAAAACCAATTATGTTTATTTTATTTGCACTTGAAGTTATACTAGAAATTAAATATCGGTCGACATGTTTCACATTCACTCTCACGAATAAGACGGTGGATTTCGAAGAGCTCTTGTGATCACGACTGTGGGTGAACACTGACTCAGACAGCATCCTAAGGATTGGCGTAAGATATAAAGCCGTTGGGTATCCCTACTTTGCCCATCAGGCAGTGTCACCTCAATTTGACGGAGAGAACTCTGCAGTAGTATACATCGACTTTATATCAAAGCATATTGATTGATTGAGAACTGGAAGGCTTAGGATTATTGAGGATAGCATTTGAATATTTTAACTGGTCGAACATTCCTCGAACAAGAGAATGGTACAATTGAAGACATGTCAATATTAACTTCTAACTTATATCGAAGTATATATGTCGATACACAAGGGATTGTGATTCCTTATGGAATTTTCGACCGAAAATTTGAACATTGCAATTCGTTGACAGCGATGAAAATTCTTATGAATGTCAAAAACTGATGAAAAGAATTACCTAAGGATTTTTTTTCTTACAAATTCTACGTATTTTCAAAAAAAAAGTGAAATTTAAATTTTTTCGAAAAGTATTCATTCATTCATCAATATCCATTTTGTCCCCTTCAAAGTAATCTCCCTCAGATATAACGCAGTTATGCCAGCGCTTCTTTCAATCCTCAAAGCACTTCTGAAATGCACTTTTCAGTATGGCTTTCCGACTAGACCTCATCAATTGTGCCGAAACGCATTCATTTCATTGGTCTCTTCAGTTTTGGGAATAGGAAAAAGGCGAAGGGAGCCAAATCTGGCGAACACGGTGGCCGAGGCTTGATTACGGTGTTGTTTTGGCTGAAAAATCACGAACAAGCATTGATGTGTAAGCATTCATTATCCGATCGTTTAAGCCGTATTGCATCACACAAACGTTGCATAATTTCTTTGTAGGAAATGTTAATAACATTATTAACCGTACGGGCCGTTGGCAAGAACTCATGGTGGAGCACGATGTTGTAATCGAAGAAAACAGTGAAAAAAACCTTCACATTTGATAGAACTTGGCGTGCTTTTTTCGGACTTGGTTCTTCTAGTCACTTCCATTGGAATAATTGGGCTTTGGTTTCGACTTCATAACCATAGACCCACCTTTTGTCATCACTTATGGCCTTTTTGAGCAAATCTGAGCGATACTAATGCGACTTTGCTTTTATTCAAAATTTAGCAATTTCGGAACAAACTTCTCTGCCACACGTTTCATGCCCAAAACATAGGAGAAAGTTGCATGGCATGAGCCGATTGATATGCCAACATCCCCTTGCAACTTCCCTAATAGCGATTCGATGATTTTCCAACAAACAAAAAGATACGAACCTTTTTAGTTTTCAAAAACAAACTACTAATCCAAAATGGCTAATAATCTTAACATATACGAAACGTATGTGCACCAATATAACGGAAAATTTTTTTTGGATAATACAATATACACAGCCCGCGGAAATCCAAAATTCACTTTTTCTTTTCAACAGATCTCTTATTTTTGTACTGTTTTCTGCTTCCTACTCACAGATTTTATTTTGAATTTTCTGCAATAATAATAATCTGCTTATACAAATTTTTTTTTACGACAGACTCAATTTCGAGAAGGATGTAAATACATATAGATGAAATTCATTCAACAGATATTTTTTTTGTTGAAAAAGAGATAAAAATTCCATTTATTTCCTCACTAGTGCTAATTTTTGTCATGATACAACTTATTGAAAATTTAATCTGTTAGATACTTCATTTTGAACTGAAATTAATCGAAATCAAATTTTAATCATATAGATCAGTGCTTCCCAACCTTTCTTGTGCCATGCCCCCTCTTTGCCATTCTTAAATTCTATGCCCCTCAGAACAGTGAAAAAAAAGTTAAAATTATGAAGTGCAAAAAGGTTAAAATTATGAAGTGCAAAAAGGTTAAAATCGTGTCGAGTCCATTTTGGGAATCCCCTGTGGGGAGGGGGCCCCACGTTGAGAAACACTGATCTAGATGGTATTTAATATGGCTTATATTAACATTGATTATTAACGCGAGGAAATTTTTTCAGAACAATTATAATAAAGTAGAAAAGAATTATAAAAGCCTTAAAAATCTTCAAAGATCTTTTAAAGAAGTAATACTTTGCACATCCACGTACGAATTGCATTCATGAAATCATAATTCAATTTCGGTGTTTGAATTTTCTCCGATCATCACAATTCTATCTTTAGTCGAAATATAAACTGTAGAAGTTTCAAACATCACTTACGTTTACATTCGTGTGCATTTTTGGCAGTAGCTCTTTTCCATGGAGCATCGTGATAGAAAGGTAGGCAATCATTGCAATCCGGTCCTGCAGTGTTATGTTCACATTTGCATACTCTTCTTCTAGAGCCATCCAAGCCGGTAGATGAGATACATTCTGAAGCATGACCGTTGCATTTACATCTAGCACCAACAGCTACGTCCGCTATGGCGTAAAAATAGGAACGCAATACTTGTTCGACACCAAACACTTCCTCACCAAAAGTATTGAGCCTATCGAGAGTTATTCGAATGTCAGTTGCTGTTACCCATTCCTGAAAAAGACGGAGTATATTGGCATATACAAAATATAGGAAATCAAAACATTTATGCAATAGGGCGGATTGCTATTGAATCAAAAGAGAATACATATTCGTCAAAATTCAGTCAGGATTGTTACAATTCTATCATGTATCAATATTTGAATACATGAAGAGAAAATTATGTACGCTTTTAATTCGCAAAAATATTATGCGAATGGAAAAACATGATATTTAACGTAAATAAAGTTTATATGGAAAGGAAGTGCACAAAGCTATTTTTTCAAAATATAAAATGCAATATAAATACATTACATTAAATAAAATAAACAATACACATATAAGTGTTTAAATGATCAAACTGTAGGTTTATTCTTGTACAAGAGCTTTAATGACCTTTTGACCTCTAATTGAATGTATATAAAACAAATGAAGTATTGAAAGTTTGAAAATGTTTTCGTTTCTATTTATTCCAAATTATTCATTCATTTCAGTCTCGTTTCATATGGAATATTAATTTCATATTAGAGATCTGATTATATGGAATATGAAGAGTTTGTTAAATGCATGCAATATGCCTTAAAAATGTTTACAGTAAATACAAAAATTGGCAAAATATGATAAATTAAATGAAAAACTTTAGGAACTCAAAAAAAAAGATAAGTCTTAGCAAATTATCTTTGATAGGAGATAATTAGGTAAGATTGCACATTTCAGTAACATTACATGATATCAAGATTACATTATATTTTTTTGAACGTAAACAATTTAGTTTCGTTTTCAATATTCAGTGGTATGGTGGTATTTTCGAACATTTAGAATATTTTTGTAAGTGAAACAAGTTCGATTTACGTCCACTGAGCTAACTGGGTAGAATTTGAACTAGGGTGCTATGTTAGCACTTGTAGAGTTTTCTGGCAAAAGTTCTGCCGTCCCATTGATGAAATCCTCAAATTGACACAAACGTTCAAAACCTGGGTTATGGTTCAATATATTTTCAAACCAAAGCCACAAAAACAAGATGAAGACCAAAGACATTTTAATTATTATGCAATAGCTCTTATAATTTGTCTATTAAATTTAGTTGGATTCACGATATTACACCACAAAATGAGTGAGAAAAATATTGTAAATGTACCGATAATAAGCATCATGAGTAGATCTTGGGTGACATATGCTATTATCGGTGAGAATGGCTTAAATATGCCAATACATAAGCAAATATGCAAATGCAAAGAATCCAACCCTAATCATGACACTTTCATTAATGTCATAATTATAATGACATATGTTTCTGGTTCCTTTCGTATATTTAATGTCACGATTTTTTATCGATAAGAATCATTTATTTAGTAGTTTTTAAAAATTTTGACATTCAAGTGAATATAAATTTTCTATGAATTGAGGATCAATTTCATGCCACAGAAGAGGTAGTAGGAGAACTGGCACCAATTTTTGGGTAGGTATTTGAGGCAAGATGAAAACTTGTCACATATCTCTCTGATATACCCCAATGCGGAATTGCAGACCTGGCTGGTGGGTAGCGGGGCTTAATCAACCCCTAAATTTTCAGGGGTTGGCAGCTAGAAAGTCCCACCAAAATGATCTGTCTTTTTGGGAATCTTATCTTTCAGTTATAAATAATACTCCATTAAAATTTCAAGTTGTCTCAAACACATTTTTCACAATTTTTTTGCACGCGTCTGGTGATGTTAAAACCCTGATTAAATCGTCTGGCTTATCTTTTTTTGGAAAAAATTAATTTTTGTATTCACTGCAACCTATAGAAATTGCGTTTTGCCTCAAATATATTTTTGGGGAAAAAAATAATATTTTTGAAAATTTAGGGGTTGATTTAGCCCCGCTACTCACCAGTCAGGTTTGCAATTCCGTATCGGGGTATGTCAGGAGAGGTATGTGACAAGTTTTCAGCTTGCCTCAAATACCTACCCAATAATGGCTGCCAGATATTGGACTAAGGCATTTTGGAGGAATATCAGATTCCTCGAAAATGGTCCATCAGATTGGTAAGCATTTAATTGAAAAACTTTTCTTCTTTCATTGTTCAACCTGTTGTGCCTACTCGTGAACCAAGAATGAAATAATGCTACTTGGTTGAGACAATGTAAGACTGTTGTTTTCACGGAATATAATACTTAGAACTATCATGAAATGCTACTAAATTAGCAAGGTTTAAAATTGGGAGACTAATATCACGGTATCCGATTTTTTCCACGGCACCGTGACTTCGAAGTTAGCATGTGAGAAAATGTCTGGATACTTAGTGCTAATAGTGGGAATGAATTGGCGTCACATTAAAACCGGGTTTAAGATCCACACGTCCATTTGTTCATTGTCATTTAGATCCAGTGTCATTATCAAGAACTGATAAAATTAGTATGAGAAATTGGTAATCCATTGATAACATACACCAAATGCTTGTATTGTCAAAGCATATTGTCAAACTCTGGCTTCTAATTTGTATGGCTGAACCCGGGTTTTATAATTTCAAAAATAACGAAATACTCCTTCTTCGTATCACCACATCCGATGATTAAATGGGAAAACGTTAAGTTTGCAATTTCGGTGATTATTTGATTAGAGCTCTCAATTTTTTACTAGATTCCAATAAGCTCAATTGAGAGTTATTCATCCTTCATTCACCATAATATTTTTCGTTATTCACATTAATGAAATCGTTATTTGTGATACAATGATCAGATATTTTGCTGACGTTGTAAAATAAGTTACTATGCTGTTCGAATTATTTGGGACAAACATTTTTTTTTCTTCGTTTGAGTTAGTGTAGTAAGTATGTGAGTACCAGGGTGGCCCAAACACCCTCACACCTGCTTGTTGACTACCTGAGGTGATGAGAGGATTGGACCTTGACCATCATTTACATTCTGATCGGTTTTACCGCCAGCAATTCAGTTGTGAACCTACCGGTGCGACAGTTGGTGGTTTCAATTTTGATACGTGCTGTATTGTCTTGTCCAAAGATGGATATCACTACGAGTAAGCGTTCCAAAATTATCGCGCATACTGAACACACATCAATCACTGTAAGAGATATAGCTGAAGCTGTTGGTGTGGGGAAGTCCAGCGTTTCGAGAATTTTGAAAACATTTGAAGAAAGTGGCTCTTCGTCTCCAAAAAGAAAAGGAAACTGTGACCGCCAACGCAAAACTACTACAAGAACAGACAAATTGTTGATAAGAAAGAGCAAAATTAATCCGAGAAAGACAAGCACTGATCTTCGAAGGAATTTAATGGTTTCTGGTGTGGAGGTGAGCAACTCAACTGTGCGAAAACGACTGATGGAAGTTGGCCGTAAGGCAGGAAGATCAAGAAGAAAGCGACTGCTTACCCAGAAAATGATGTAAAATCGTTTAGCATGGGCCAAAAAGTACCGTGCGTGGACTGTGGGCGACTGGGAGGAGGTGGTTTTTAGTGATCAGACACATTTGTTTGTTCAAGGGTACAAATCAAGTGTTGTTAGACGAAGTGATGGGGAAACTTTGCAGCCTGATCACATCCAGCAAACAGTAAAACATCATTCGAAACAAATGTTTTGGGGTTTTTTCACAACAGATGACACTGGACGATTAGCTCCTATAACGGAGATGATGAATTCATTGAAATAAATGAAAATATTGCGCACCAGGATTGTCCCATTCATTAAAACGTTTGATGGAACATTTCAGCACGACCTGGCCCCCTGCCACAATTCCAAACGAGTGCATGCCTTTATGCGTGAGAAATAAAAGTACTCGATTGGCCGGGTAATTTACCTGATCTCAATCCCATTTATGGAATATTTTAAGGAAACGACTGGAAAAAATGTATTGCACTACAAAAGGAAAAATTATTATAAGTGCAATTCAGGTGTGATTTCATGATGACGAATTGAAGAAAATCTGCTACGCTAGTGAAATCGATGCCTAGACGAGTTCAAGTAGTTATTTCTGCGAAAGGATGATATACTTTATATCAATATGAAGAATTTACGCTATTTTGTATGTATTTCCTTCATTAAAAGGTAAGATTTTACGAAAACATTGTTTTTTTATCCTAAAACCCAAATAATTTGAACAGCATAGTAGTTGTCTCTTCATTTCGTGTGTTCTTCTATTCTTAATGTTTCTTCAAAATGGTTTACTAGCCCAAAATACACGTCACGTATTCAACACTTTCTGGGAAATTTTGTAGTTTGTCAACAGTGTTCCCCCAGAATTATGAGAGGTCAACTTCTCCTGGTCCCCTCTGATTTTTTTTGAGATATCGTGAATGGATGATCAAGAATTTTCTCGAATATAGGTCAAACTCGAAACATATAACACAAGGTACTTGTACATGCAGAGATTTTAAAGACAAATTGAGCCAAGGAATCAATTCTATTAAAATTTTCAAACCACCCTAAAAGAAATATAAGAAATAAGAAATAGTTCCATAGCCTATAAAAAGTAGCGAGAATTTAAGTGAATCTAATGAGATTTGAAATGCTTTCGTCAATCTTTCGGAAATGTCGATAAGACTATCTACTTTCCTGCGTTTATACGATAGAGTTTGATTTATCGTGAAGTCGAAACTATTATATCTCACGTTGATAGTCACGTGAAATATTCCAGGCATGTGTATACAAAAGCTTCAATCGAATGGCATAAAACTTTACACATTTTTCAAGCTTGCGTGCTACAAGGCTTCCAAACGGATGGTAATAATTTAACCCTTCGCAAGTCATTCAACGTGTGGAATTCTACACGAAACGTCTACAAACTTTGCTTTAGCTAAACCGAAAGCTTTCACAGTGATAATTATAACCGAATATCAAAAAATATAACGGAAAATTTAAAAATGAGTGCTTTGAATTCGTTTTAGTGAATCCAGTAAATGAAATGAAAAACACGCAACAAAATCAGTAGTAAGTGAAGAATTAGTGAAAATTGATACGAAATATCACTTTCGAAGTTATTTCAAAATAACTTCGAAAATAAATGAAAGAATAAAAATGAATGAAAAAATACATAATAAAATATGGATGAATACCTAGTGAAAAAATATATATATATTTTAGCATTGAGTTGGGGCTAAATATGTGAATTCACACAACTTATAATTATTTATAATAATTGTAGCTCATTTATTAATTGTTACGATACTTACTGTTGTGAATCAGATTCCGATAAACAAGGTCTATATAATTTATATATAATCTTAATAACATATATATATATATAAAGTGTGTTTTTTAGAGGTATAGAACTTTAAATTACAATAAAACAACGATGGATCATTCGATTGACAAGAATTTTCTTTCATTCGAAAGATAATCTTGTGGCATTTTGAATATGATTTCTGGCATATGACCGCCACTGCTGGCTCGGATGTAGTCTAATTTTCGATGAGTTTCTCCAACATTTGTAGCCATATATCAGCAATAACACGGCGAATATTTTCTTCCAAATGGTCAAGCGTTTGTGGCTTATCCGCATAGACCAATGACTTTAAATAGCCCCACAGAAAGTAGTCTAGCGGTGTTAAATCACAAGATCTTGGAGGCCAATTCACAGGTCCAAAACGTGAAATTAGGCGGTCGCCAAACGTGTCTATCAATAAATCGATTGTGACACGAGCTGTGTGACATGTTGCGCCGTCTTGTTGAAACCACAGCTCCTGGACATCATGGTTGTTCAATTCAGGAATGAAAAAGTTAGTAATCATGGCTCTATACCGATCACCATTGACTGTAACGTTCTGGCCATCATCGTTTTTGAAGAAGTACGGACCAGTGATTCCACCAGCCCATAAAGCGCACCAAACAGTCAGTTTTTCTGGATGTAACGGTGTTTTGACATACACTTGAGGATTATCTTCACTCCAAATGCGGCAGTTTTGTTTGTTGACGTAGCCATTCAACCAGAAGTGCGCTTCATCGCTAAACCAAATTCGCTCATGAAAATCGGGAACAACGGCAACCTCGTTTTGAGCCCATTTGATTCGTTGTCAGGCGTGAGTCTATTCATGATGAATTGCCAAACCAAACTTAGAATAAATCACTTCCCAGCTGTTAAATCGGTTGCCTTCTTCAACAGAAATGCCAACTTAAAGTTCTATACCTCTAAAAAAAACACCCGATATATATATATATATATATATATATATATATATATATATATATATATATATATATATATATATATATATATATATAATATATATATATATATATGAATAGTTTAATAGTTCTTCCAGAATAAGATATATAAAAACTAATATATAGAATAATTATATGTAGACAAAGAAATTTGGGGTGTAGAAATTCGAATGAATTGGAAAACTCGTATTTTTAAATAAAGAATACGATGTGAAAATAAAAAAATCCATATTGATCTCGTCAAACACGCCAGAAGAAACTGTCTGCCATACTCGTATACTAGACCAAACACATTTTTAAGTTTTATTATTGACAGAATAATCAGCAATGTCTGCTATCTCAAACTAGTTTGATTAATTTAATTGCAGGGAGATATGACAGTTATGTTGACAGATATCACGTTGCAAAATTTTAACGAAAAAGGACATGTACTGAGCATATACACCAAAATTTTATAATAATGGAGGACGACTCACAATTCGTAGTAGAAGAGGTTAGCAAAATCGTCAAAGATATTGTGGAAGCGACTTTGAGTGGAGCTAGCTACCAACAGGACAAAGTGAATCAGTGGAGTGCTACAATATCAGAACAAAGTCTGAGTGCATTGAGTAAACTGAAGAAATCATTCAAATATGTTGTAACCTGTTCGATCATGCAGAAAACGGGGGCTGGTCTTCACACCGCCAGTTCTTGCTACTGGGATTGTTCAACTGACGGAACATGTACTGTTAGGTGGGAAAATAAGTCAATGTATTGTATTGTTTCAGTATTTGGACTTGCAATTTAAATTTTGTATCTTTTGCAAACATGAAGGTGATGTACAAGATGTAAATAACGCTGCATAAATATAACTCACAAAATTCTAGTTGTTCACTTGTATCTACAAAAAAATATAAGCATTTATGTGTTATTTCGAGAGAAATGTCAAGATGTACATGAAAACTGTTCTTTATACGATGCTTTTCCAAAAATGATAATTTTATTATAGTACAGTTATATACCTTGAAGGATTCACAAGAAAGAAGTATTATTATTTTAAAATATTTGCTGCAATCTAGTGCTAGTTATAAGGTTTATACACACTAGCCTAGCTAGTGGAATATTTATTCATTTATTTTTTATTTAACATACACTGTTTTACAGGACAGGTTCTAATTACAAAACAGGAAACACAAGAGATACTAAAAACAAAATTGGTAGTACAAAAGTTCAAAAGTTTGTACTTTCAAATTTTAGAGTTCAATTTTGAAAGAAAGAGTTTGTAATATGAATCACAAGTGATAAAATAAAATATAATTATAGGAATAAAAAACTTTAATGTTTACCAAACTTATACATACATATAAAGATAAACACATACATACATATAACATTCACATATTAACAGTTATACACACATACAAGTATATGAGTGAATATGAATCGTGTACAATACACATAAATGATTGTTATAGCAGAGATTATGCATATCAAGGAAACTTGCCTTAATATCAGTAACAGAACAGTTGAAAATATCCACCTTAGCTCCCAAAATATTACATTGTTGACACATCGTGTGCAATGGAAAAAATTTTAGTGAATAAACGTGAATTCGCTTCTGGAAGAAACTCTTGGAACAATAAAGTTAAGCTTTTACAATAATTCCTAACAATTCACTTTATTGTTAATTATTTTATGCAAGAAGATTATAAAAAATAGATTATATACAAAATATTATATAATGTATTATATATGATTAATAAAAGATTATATAGAAAAAAGATTATATAAAAATTATTGGTAGGATGGTAGGCAAAATATGGACCGTTAGCAGCTTGTTTCCGATCAAGTTGGTGAAAAAATACGATTCTTTTGAAAGTTTTTATTTTCCAGAAAACGATATCAATGAGTCCTTTCTTATTGAATGGATCTATAATAAAACGCAGGTTCTAAACAGTCACAGGCAACTAAACTAAACAAGTAGGTAACATCATTAAATAGAATTACGAAGTCAATATAAACTAGAAACAAAGATTGAATACGATTAGATTCCGAGAATAGAATTTTTTCAGTGCTGTTGAGATGTTTCTGTATCTTCTAATTCCATTTTAACTTTAGTCAACCTTTACTGTTAATGTAATTTGACCAAATAACGAACATTACTTTCGAATCGAAACAAGTTATCTATTATATTCCACTTTGAAGCTGCGGGATTTTACTTTCAAAAATGTGTACACAAAATATGAATTCTTGAGTATACTATATCACTTACCTCTTTTTCAACATGTTCCTAAATATAAAATTTTTCTATTAAATTATCTATTTTTATCAATTATATAAACGCAACACAATATATTCAAAATTTCAGTACGCTTCAGATAATTTTGATAAACAGTAGAAATTGGGGAATCTCAACAATCCAGACTGCCTTTAGTATATACCAACCTAAAAAAAATATGATAGATACAGACGAACCACCCTTACCAACAGAAAAATTATGGATAAAATCTATTTTGTCCAAACTGTTGCAGAACCGCACTCTAATTACTAGCCAGAATATTCGATATGTATTTCATATGTAATTTGTGTACTTTAACTGTGTATTGATGCACTTCAGATTCCAATTACAAAGAACCATCGCTTCATTTCATAGTGATAGTAAATGAAATTGCGAGGTGAAAGAGTAACGAGCAATTATGGAGGTTTTCATATATTCCATATCACTACGCATTATAATAAAAAAAAACGGAGTCACTTCAATAAATTCTATTTTGAAAGCGTGCTCGAACAACAAGAACAAGAAAAATTATGAACTATTAAAATGGTGATGCGCTCCTGAAACTTTTAAATGTTGAAGGAATAATTCAGTATGCTGTCATAAAGTATGAACTGAAATGTTATGAATAAAAATTTAAAAGACTGATAAAACTATTTATTTTGTGCACCAAAGACACATTGTAATGCAGATCAAAATTATGACTTATGCGCTTAATAAAACACTCGATATAACAATAGGTTGGGAGAATTCATAGCTATCAGGCTTGAATAAAAATATCGATTTTGTAATATTTGCTCTTCCAAATAAGATAGCTCCATTATTGGTGTCGTAGTTACCAAAAATTCAATAAGTAAAATGGTGGATGCTAGAAATTATATTTCGTGTTGTTCAACTAACTATACAAACTTTTTTTGGGAGAGGGTAATAACATTCTTACTGTTGATTTTCGAATCCAAACATAATTTAATTATTAACGAAGTGATAAAAATTATAATACCTGTAACTCTGCACTCGCATCGAAGTTATAAGCTGATGGTCTTCCTTCTAAAGTAGAAAAAGCTGCATTACCTCCAGTTAGTGGAGATATATCGGAGTACTCTGATTTACACAAAGCTCTGGTTTCTTCACCACGAATCGTTCGTGTGGTATCTGGTAATCCGTAAGTATCCCGACAACTCGCACTGAAATGACAGTTATCCATTGAAAATAGGTTTCAACGTGGTTTAATGAATTTTTAGAAAACAATTTTTCGGTGTAGTATTGTCAACTGTGTATGAAAAAGGCTTCTACCATTTCATAAACAATAGCAAATACCTCTGATTTAGAGTTGGGCTATTTTTCATCTTCATGGCAATTTTATTATTTAGGGTGCATTTTTCATCTTCGGCTATTTTTATTTTTCATTTATATTATTGTATTGGCTATTTCAAGAATATTCTGTCCCTCTCAATATTTAATATGCCTTTTGCTTCGAAAATGTATATTCGTAATTTTCATACATTTCAACATACAATTCCACATTTATGGAAACTGATATTTTGCATCAAATTATTGGATACAACGCCACCTGACTTTCTGAAGGATGTACTATATACGACAAGATTTGCAATGTCGTTTATTACGGATGTTACACACCCCATGTCAGATTGGTTGCTTGCATTATTTCTTCTGAGGTCTCTGACATATTCAGCTTGTGCTACTACTACCAGTTTAGAAATTGCTGGGTAAATTCGATTAGAAACGACCCTGTCATGTTTGAAAGGGTTCGGGATTCAATGACGATAAGATAAATGCTTGTATGAAATTGAAGGAAGTGAATATATTGTAGATCAAGCAACACTACATATATATTTTTTAAAATAATATAATATTTACACTGTTAGAGAAAAGGCAATACATACTCGTATTTCAAAATTTACATATTTCAAGCGGTTTAAAGCAAAGTTCCGAAAACATGTACGAAAATTATACATACCTGTAATATTGGTATGGGATCCAAGGGCCATCTTCTTTAGTCCGCTTATAGATTGCAAAACTTTCTGGTCTTGGACAATAAAACCATAGTCTGATGTAAGTAATATCGAAAGCCTTGCCTGAAAGCATAAAAATATACATATTACTTCAAAATGTATATGAAAATTTAATGATAAATTAATTTTTATCATTGCGTAGTATCTGTAGCGTAGTGGGAGAGTGAAGGACCCTCACCAGGGAGATCTGGGTTCGAATCCCGGGTAAGACATCGACGTTTGTGTATGTAAATGAGTTTCCGCGGTTGAATAAATAAATGAAATGAATGGGTAATGTCCAAAGATGACGAACCCAAAAAAATTTTAAAAAAATTATCATTGCAAAGTGAATTATCTAAGATGTCATCAACGAAATAATGAAATCCTGCATAATATAGTGGATAAAATTATTCCAAAGATTATTCTCGAAAATTAATTATTATATAGTTGTCATATTGATGTAATCACAACATATTCTAAAACAGTGTTTCACGACGTGGGGCAATTTGATTGTTAGGGTTCAATTCGAAATTGGAATAGACACGACTTCAACCCTTTCGCACTTTTTAATTTTAACTTTTCCACCGTTTTCGCTGGGGTATGGAATGTTAGAAGGCTAAGGTAAGACATGGCACAAAAAAGGAGGGGAAATACTGTTCTAATCTACTAGAACTCTACTAGCATTATTAGAGTCTTCAGCTCCTCTTGCATAAAAACAGATCATTGAAAGATTTAATTCGAATTGAGATATAAATATGAATAATAGTAAGTGCAATTGCACTCATTGGACTTTGAATATTGTAGAAATTATACAATCTATTGGGTGTTTTTTTAGAGGTATAGAACTTTAAATTGCAATAAAACAACGATGGATCATTCGATTGACAAGAATTTTTTTTATTCGAAAGATAATCTTGTGGCATCACATTTTAAATATGACTTCTGGCATATGACCGCCACGGCTGGCTCGGATGTAGTTCAATCTGGACGTCCAATTTTCGATGACTTTTTCCAACATTTGTGGCCGTATATCGACAATAACACGACGAATATTGTCTTCCAAATGGTCAAGCGTTTGTGGCTTATCCGCATAAACCAATGATTTTACATAACCCACAGAAAGTAGTCTAGCAGTGTTAAATCACAAGATCTTGGAGGCCAATTCACAGGTCCAAAACGCGAAATCAGGCGGTCACCAAACGTGTCTTTCAATAAATCGATTGTGGCACGAGCTGTGTGACATGTTGCGCCGTCTTGTTTAAACCACAGCTCCTGGCCATCATGGTTGTTCAATTCAGGAATGAAATGAAAAAGTTAGTAATCATGGCTCTATACCGATCACCATTGACTGTAACGTTCTGACCATCATCGTTTTTGAAGAAGTACGATGATGGCCAGTACGATGAAGAAGCACCAAACAGTCAGTTTTTCTGGATGTAACAGTGTTTTGACATACACCTGAGGATTATCTTCACTCCAAATTTCGTTTGTTGACGTAGCCATTCAACCAGAAGTGCGCTTCATCTCTAAACCAAATTCGCTTATGAAAATCGGGAACAACGTCAATCTCGTTTTGGGCCCATTCGACGAATCTACGCCTTGCATGATGATCGTTTGGCTTCAATTCTTGCACGAGTTGGATTTTGTAAGCATGCAAACCAAGATCCTTTCGCAAAATCTTCCATAAAGTAGATGGACACAGATCCAATTCCTGTGCTCGATAGCGGATGGACTCATTCGGGTCTTCCTCGATGCTACGCTCTACAGTAGCAATAGCTTCATCTGTACGCACCATAAAGCGTCTCTGGGGATGCGAGTTGTCGATAAGAGTAAACGTGGTGAGAAAAAACGTTCCATGGCTAATCGAATTAACTGATCTAATGGACGATTTTGTCGACGATAAAATGGACGTAGTGCGCAATACGTATTCGGCACAGAACAATTATTTTCGGAATAAAATTGCACTATTTGCAAGCGTTGTTCAGGCATGAGTCTATTTATGATGAATTGCCAAGGCAAACTAAGAATAAATCACTTCTCAGCTGTTAAATCGGTCGCCATCTTCAACAGTAATGCCAACTTAAAGTTCTATACCTCTAAAAAAAACACTCGTTATCTCTTAAGAAAGCAAACACATAAAAGAATATTAAATTAAATTAAACTCTTTTCTTAATGTTTCACGGTTAAATTTAACAAACATGAATTAATCGTGAAACATTAAGCCAAGAGTTTAATTTAATTTAATATTTAATTTTGTTTCACCAAGAGTTAAGCAAAAATTCAATCTCAGACATAGAAGAATCATATTTTATTCGATATTTTTATTCTTTTCCAGTTGAAATTTCATGATTTTTTTGACTTTTATTAATATTTTCTCATATATTTGCGTGTATATTTAATATCTACATTCATCTCTACATTAACTTCTATCAGTTCGAAGAAGCCATTGTTCAATACATGTCTCAATTTGCGAATAAAACTGTATAAATCCAGAAAATAGTGTTTTTATGACCATTTTATTTTTTAAATGGATCTAACTAAATGAAGTAAGTAATGGTCTTCAACGAAATCGTGTAGGCTTTCACGGCCGGTGTCCATTGACCATTTTCTTCCAGATTTTTAAATGGATCTAACTAAATGTTGCTCCAGAGTCGTCGCCCAACGTAAGGGACGAAACGTCTGGAAGAGGAGGAGTTCCAGTTGACCACGGCCAATCAGCCCGGAAAATCATTTCACCATGTTTCACAATGGTCTTCAACATTCGAAGTAACCTAAAAATGAAACAAATGTAAGTATAAATATAACATTAACTCCCAAAAGTTATGATGATTTTATCGCCATGGTATTATAAATCAAGCAACAATATTATCGTTCTTCAAACAATCAGATAATAGTTATTGGTGTTTCCGAACACTTTCCTGAGTAATTTGCTATACGTTCCGTATTTAGGAAAATAAATACGGAAACACTTTTAGATCACGAACGGAGTTGCAGAAATTAGATTCAGACTCATTTCAGCTTTCTAAAATTATTATTTAAGTAACTGTTTAGTTACTAAAGTAACTGTTAAGTTACTTTACTATTTAGTAAAGTTTAGTTTTTGGGTCAATATATCATTTTGTATTCATGAATTGTAGAAAAATTCTTTCTGATGATTTTCTATTAATGATTAAGTCGAATATTTATGGTAGGTCATAAAATTGATATTGTCAAAAAACGGGACTTTGGATAAACTATTGAACATTTTCGATAAGTTCGAAATAATTTAAAATAACAACTATTATATGATATTCAATGTGTATATGAAATGATAAATCCAATTCCATGGTATTTTTAAACATTGTTATTGAAAAATGCTCAACCAAGTGTGCCTGGAAGCATAAAATACTTATTATCAGAATTTATTGAATTCATTTTTAGTTAACACACAAAAATTCCACATAATATATTTTCATAAAAAGAATACAATTGTTTAGAATTTGGTCTAGTTTTTTAAATTATACGATATCACTAAATAGTATAAAAAAGTCACCCTCTCTGTCCCTATATCCCCATGTATTATGCTTAAATTTTATCTTTAAAACTACGCAACGGATTTTGATGGGGTTTCTTTTAGTAGATAGAGTAATTGAAGAGGAAGGTTTATATGTATAATGTGGAGAAATACTGTCATTTTTGAGGTTTTTAATGTGATGTCGTAATTAATTACATTTTTTCCACTTACATTGCAAAAGCAGGCTGAACCTAGGGTTACCAACATTTCTTCGGCGAAATATAATATTTTGAAAAATTTGCTTCAAAAAATATAGTACACTTGTGAAAAATATATTGTTTTATAAAATAATAAAAAACTAGACATTGGTATATTTGTTACTTATTTATTTTTTATAAAAGCTATATATTTTTACACTTCTTGCATTGTTTAATAATTTTTTATCTATTATAAAAGTGTCATATGCTTTATTACATTCAATATTTAGATTAATGTAAATCAAAAGCTCATTCTTTATTAATGAGATACTAAGTACATCTGTTTCTTTCTTCCCGCCATTTCGAATTCATAACCGAAAATATCCTTTCTGTGAATGCCGAAGTGGCAGGAATAGAGAGCAGGAATGACACTACTTTAAATAAACTGGGTAAGTTATTTTCAGTATTTTTTAAAATATGCTGAAATTTTTGCCCTGTAGTTTTATCAGTGAACTCAATACAATCTTTCACTTCTGCTCAGATCAAAACCAAATAGAAAGGATATGTGCGTTCGGATTTCGGATACACGCGAGCCTCACTCAAAAGTTAATGTTAAAAGCTCGTTCATAAGTAATAAAAAAAATAGATAATTTGTTTGTTAGATTTCGTTGTGAAAATATAGTATTTTTGCGTACTATATATTACTTTAACAGTATATAGTACGCAGACCCGAAATATAGAACAATACTATATATTATATATTTTGTACAATATTTTGTCATTTACTTTTTACGACAAATAATGGTTAACTTTCAAAGCGATTTTAACCAATACGGCATTAATCCTTATCGAATTAAATATCTCAAATACATTGTTGATTTAATATAGATCTATATGGCCCTTAACACCATATGATTTAAATGAATATTTTCGAAGATACTACAGATTTACAGAGAAAGCGACTTTGTTTTCTACTATGTAGTGATGTTTTATACTATGTATATATATATATATATATATATATATATATATATATATATATATATATATATATATTGCATATATATTGCATCGCGAAGTAGTAGACCTCGGTAGCTTAGTTGGTAGAGCAACAGGGCGTAAACCTGAGAGACCTGGGTTCGTATCCCAGTCGAGGTGGAAAACTTTTGTGGTGTAATTTCGATTCCAAATTTAAAATATTTCTTCATATACAATATGTTCGTACGTGTATGGTAAGCACGAATAATATTCACTTATATATATATATATATATATATATATATATATATATATATATATATATATATATATATATATATATGGCAAAACAACGTTGGCCGGGTCAGCTAGTATACAATATTATTTATTTACATACTTTTAATGGCTTCTCGATTTAATAGAATATGCGATATATTTTCAAAAAAATCATCATTCAAAATAAAAAGTCAATTGACTTTATAATGAGCGGATACACTCATTACCGCATGTTTTAAAGACAAAAAATGGACATTATTTTCAGAAAGGCATTAGTTTACATTACCTGATTATCTCGTAGTTTTCAGAACTGAAATGAACTTTTATGTACTTGAAATAGGAAGCAATCTGATTATTCCAATTTCATTGGGAGTTGGTGTTAATTTATTAAGTTTTGTATCATGCAAAAGCCGATAAAATTGCAATTATGCACTGCGCCCCTGATCTTAATTAGATGGGGATTTTTTTAACAAACGGAGGAACCTCCCACACAGCAAAGTTCGGTAGATAGATAAGTGGAAAGCGGTAGGAGGAAATGGAGATACGAGAATCTGGTACCATCTACTAGTTGGCGTGGGTACAAATCATTTTGATAAACAAATCGGCAGAGGCGGTCGACCTTAATATTAACTTAGTAATAAAGAAAGACCAGCGGAAAACCGACATAGGTTATGAAGCACTTGACGCTGTTAAAATTGTGGTATGCTATGTTATAAGTTATTTTTGCAGAAAGGCATTTCCGTTATTCATATTATCTATTGTTAAATGACTATCTATCTGCCAGACATATAGACTGCCAGATTCATGACGTCACATAAAGGTACAGAGCCAATAATGGCTATAATCGAAAAATTATACTTAATGGTAAAGTTCTCTTTTATAAGAAATATTTTATTCACATTTTATTTCGCATTTTTGTGATATTATAAGATTTAAGCTTATATTCTATTTGAGACCCTGTGTCTCAAAAAAAAGTTTTAGGGTCGAATTATTCAATTAAATCAACTCATCTGAGTTGAAACGTATATGATTCTTAAAAAGCAGGCTCTTCAAACAAAATATACAAATTGAAGTGCTCTTATTATCAACATAAAAGATTGAACACGAAATGAAAATATCCGAGGGATTTTACAGTAATAAAACTTATTCGTGTGAAGTGATCACTTCAGTTATTGCAGTGATGTCAAACTTAAGCAGTCCAAAGATCGCTTTGGCAATTCTACTACAATTGCACCTTTTACTCAAAATATATATTTCGAAATATTAACAAATTTGAAACAAAAAATCAAGAACTCTACTCTCATAGTGAAGTCCTTGGCAACGGATGTAAGTTCAGTTGATTTTCATTACTTTTAAGCTGCGATGTTTGAATATATATTTTTTAAGAGTCCTTGAAATCTTTTTTCGCATGATGTACCAAAAAAAGACCTTGTGGCATTCACTGGAATAGTCGTAGTTAATATAATATTGATAGGACCGTCTAAGTTATATCCCTGAAGTCAAAATTTTACTGAGAATCGGAAAAGTCTAGTGAAATTAGTTGATTCTCATGCCTGACCAAAATCATAGTGTAGGAAAAGCGGGAACCAGACGTTTTTCCACGTGTACCCTTCTTTTGTGCTATAACTTGAATTTTTTTATGAATGGAAAAATAAAATGAATGAAATGAAGAAGATACGTTTTCCTTCTTTTTTTTTCTTCATTTTTCTTATTTGTAGCTACATAAATTCGTTTGTTTTCCATTTTACTCAACTTACTGTTTGATAGACATCTGGTGATGCCAACATATTGGCGAAACGAGTGTTATATTATGAAAAAAGAAACTCTTGAAAATCACATAAATAGTCTTAGTTTCATTTATAATGGTTATGAACAAAAATATGCAGTATATGGATTGTAGTATAACGTCTTGCCGACCGGTCTCCTGTATCGGCCTTTAATCAATCAATGGTTATAGTGAACAAAATGTTAACGGAAAGCGGTTTATTCAACAAAATGTACGAGTATATGCGATATTTTTTCTAAGATGTAGTAGTTTATTTAAAGCTCAAAATTTCAACATGTAAGCAAAAATGCCATATTTTCATTGATTTATCGATCAAATAATAATGGACGGAATACGGAGCTCTATAAAACATGACCATTCCTCGTTCCGACCACTCGGTCGGTAACAGGAGTTTTGGCACTTCGTAGATAATGTTAATTTTCTATTTTTCAGGTATTTTTGTAAGTGTTTTGTATTTAGTTATATATTCAGAACACTATCTCTGCATTAAACACCTGTATGCGACCGGGGCTAAGTTTAATAGATTCTCTGCAATGAGACTTTCAATTTCCACTATTTTTTTAATTTCAAACAAAATCGAAATGAGACTCCTGTTTTTTTAAACTTATATTTTTTTGTTTATTACACATATTTACATACTAACGATATAGTAATATCTTTAGAAGTATATCTTTCTAACATAACATTTCAACATGTTAGCGAAAATTACATATTTTCTTTGATTTATCGATAAAATAATGATGGACGGAATGAGGAACCCTATAAAATATTAGCGTTCCTCATTCCGACCACTCGGTCGGTAACAGGAGTTTTAGCACTTTGTAGATAATGTTAATTTTCTATTTTCCAAGTTTTTTTGTAAGTGTTTTGTATTCAGTTATATATTCTGAACGGTATCTCTGCATAATATTCCTGTATGCGACCGAGGCTAACTCTAATAGATTCTCTGTAATTGGAGTGTCAACTTCTACTATTTTTCTAATTTCTAACAAATTAGAAATAAGACTCCTTTTGTTTGAAATTAATATTTTTTGTTTATCGCAAATATTTACGATATTGTAATATCTTTATGAATGTGTATGGAGCGGAAACGTACTAAAAACTACTATAAAAGTTTCAATTTGGAGGCGTTATTACACAAATAGTTATATGTTTGATTGGAATCAGCATACAATTCATTTCCCACGTTCGATTCTCTTCTGCGATTATTTCAAAATATTTCAAAGTTGTGAATTGTATCCATTTGATGAGGATGCTATACTTAGATTACCTAAGTTCGTAGAGTTTGTTTCTGATAAAGAAAATATAATGAAAAATGCAATTCAAAAATAATACATATACTACTAACGAACATTTCACCTTCTTGAAAGAAACTCTGACATTGGACTTATTAAATGAAGTTGCACCTCGTTTTCCTAAGGAAGTTCGATACGAAAAATTCAAAAATGATTATTCAATCAATAGTATAAAATTTTAGTACAAAAAGTACAAATATTAATTTCATTTTCTTTGAGTACTTTCAAAGAATTGGCCTGATTGACATCGGAAGATATCAGGATCCAGAATTTCATGAAGAAAAGACCAACATCATAAAAGAGAGAAAAACTGTCGAGTTCATAGAGAATGTGAAAACTTTTCAATGATTCTTTTAATCCTGAATATCTTTTCCTGATTTTACGTCGTAAGAGTTATGGTATATATGAATCGATTTTTGTGTTATTTTTCTGCATATTTTGTGGCCTGTCATTGTCGATATGAATATATTCTTAAAAATAGTTAATTGTTATTTCAAATTGTCATCTTTTCACTCATTCAAACAGTATTTTGTAATCCATAAAGTTAATTTTAGAAGGTTAGAGTGCCTGGTCGGAATCATTATCCTCGGGTCGGATATAACGTAAAGACACCGCCTGTATCCGACCATTTGCGTTTTTGAATATTTTATTTAAAATATTCAAAATTTCGACCAAAAGTTGTAAAATACAGCTCCCTTCATAGAATCACCCATCCTGTGCCAGATGTCAAAATTTGTTTCTAAAATCTTAACGGAAAGCTGGTCATTTTAACAAAAGCTACGAGAGGGTGCAGTTCGTGTCAAATTTAATTTGAAAAAAACACAAATAAGTGAAAATAAAATTTGAAATTTTTCGAACAATACTCTGGTAAGTTCTTTTTTATTTATTTCAAATACTTCATGGGATTATTAAAATCTTAAAATCTAGTTTATGACATGAGCGAAATCAAATGCAAAATCGAGTCCAGCACTAATATCCAGTCGTGGGACCTACGATGTTCCCAAAATAAATGAGCTCCGTAAGAAAAACAATGCGTGAATTAATTTATTGGTTGTATTATAGTTAATTGAGAAAAATTTGAAAATGATTCCTGAATTATCATGAAAAATTGTAATTCAATTATTTAAATTATTTTATTATATGAGTAAATTTCGTTATTTACTCGTTTTACTCAATTCCTAACGAATATTGAACCTTTTTTTCAATTTATATTTTGACTTAATTAATAATTATATTAATTAATTAATTAAATAATTATTAATGACTTAATTAAATTATGATAATATCATAATTTTTTTCACTGTATTCACAATGATTTTTTAGCCATAAAGTTTATTTTAGTAGGTGAGTATGCCCGGTCGGAATTAGGATCCTCAGGGGTCGGATACAGGGGTAGTTGTTGTCAGCCGGTCGGTAAACGGTGCTTTCGGTTAATTTCCACTCGTTTCAGTTCAACATCAAATATATAAATGATCGAATTATTATAGGATGAAATGATGTACATTTCTTAAAATAAGAGTATATAATCTTTCAGAAAAACCATTTTTCAAATTAATCCTTGAATAATTTCATTATCTTTTGAACAATTCATTTGGACCATGGTGCCTTTACTTAGATATGCTTAGATACCTCCTCAGCAAGAAAACAAGAATTCAAAATTCCTGTAGTAGACCTATTATCTCTCTTACTTAAGAGTGGGGAACATGTCTTCAATCGCTCGAAGGAATTAAAGTGACTTAGTATGTTCAACAGATAAAAATATTGCTTTCATGGTACATAAGGTTTGTAGTCGAAAAGTCCTGCTTATATATTCGACAAGCTTAGGTTTTTTGTCACAGGTTCATACTCGAATTACAAGAAACACAGACCCTCTCATGACACCTCAACATAGGTAAAAATTATTTGGCGGTTGCTTCTCGTATAGCGCAGCAAAAGTTTACAAATCTGTTCCATTTGTCATCGGAAGTAAATCTACGTGAAATTTCAAAAATGAAGAGAATCTCCTATGTTAGCAAGTGTTTTTTGTCATTTGTAATTATTCTGATTGAGTAATAGTAAAGCATGAGAATTACTCTTTGTGATTCTGATGCTTCTTCAATTAAAGTAAATTTCTATTTCAATTTTTGTAATCTTGATTTAAATTTTTGTAATCTTGATATTCAATTTCTAGTTATAATGTGATTTTCAATTTCTAGTTGTAACTGCGATTTTATTGTTTTGTACCCTATTTGTATAAATTGTAATGTTGGATTCCTGTAATTGTATTTGGAACTAGGTTAGATAACTAGGTATTGGGAACTAGGCTATTTGTATAAATTGTAGGATTTTGATTTGGAAATATAAGACCTTCAATTAATACACTGCGCAACAGAAAAAAAGTTGAACGTTTCCTTTACTTCATGAGTCAATTCCTACTAACGTAGGGTTAAGGAAAACGAATATGACAAAGAAGAAAATTTATTATCTGTACATTTTTTGATATGTAAATGATGAAAGTTAATTAAAATAATTAATGATATTGAAACTCAAAATTCTTCAAAAACACTTGCCAGGAGTTACAATCTACGAAGAATCAACTGATTCCTTTGATCGCGATCTTTTGACTTTCTAACTCTGTTCCTCTTGTAAGTGCACTCAATATCATCTCTATATTTAAACCAGCAGTAACCTGCAAGCATTGCTTCATTACAGCAGATGTTTAGCAGATATCTTACATATCAGGATCATATAATTCGAAACACGAAATATCAATTTTGGCATTTGATAATTGAAGGTAAGTTCGAAAGACGGAGTATATTGGCTGCGAAATATCAGGCAGTGGATAGGACAACACGATGTGCAGTCTTTGATACACACCGCAAGAAATAGAGGAGCAATGAAAAAATCAGTGAACATGTTTTAGAAGAAGAAGAACGAAAAAAGATTACCGGTCATTCGAAAAACGCTACGAAAAATCGTAGACGGCTAACACATATCAAGTTGTCAGTGCTTGTGCAATGTATTACTTGTTGATATTATCATACTGTTTCAATTAAGTTAAGAAAGTAATATGAACTCTAGAAATAAATTATTTACTAAAAAATTAGTGAGGGTGCTTCATTAGTAATTCAGTGACATAATTGTAAACAAAAACCGTAGAGCTTTTTCTGACACCAATTTCGTTGGAACCAACTCTAGTACCTCATTCATATACCAAAGAAGTTATCAATAATATTTTCTCACCTAAATGCAGTGTCAAATTAACTTGATTAGGATGCTGTATATTCTCCATCATTGTCTCAGACTGCCACCAAGTAGGTTCATCTTGATTGTGAAAGTCGGTAAGGTATTTGGCATGATGTTGATTGGGGTAGCATAACTGACAAGACTTCTTCACTTCGCTTATGTCAGTTTGTCTACAAAATTCAATAGGGCCATTGTCACCGCAAGTATTTGTGGCTTCTATCAACACATTGAAGGCAGCATTTTCGAATTCCGGTATACATCTCTGAAAAGGAAAATATAATTTATAATTCCTCCATAAAATGAATATTTATATAGGTAAATTGAAGTGAAAAAATACAATTTAAATTCGATGGTAATAAAGAGCGATTATTTTCAGTCTTATTTTGTAAAAATGTATTGTAAATGTAATGTAGAACATTTAAAAATTTAAAAGTCCTTCGTTCAAATGTATTCATAATTTATAATAATGTCTGCAATAGTTAGTGGAAAAGAGTTGTACAATACAAATGTCTGTGGTTCTAAGACTCATTTTATTCCATTCACGATGTTATGAACTCAAGATTCACGATAATTGAAATAATCCGCCATAATTTTGGAATAGTTCTGTTCCAAATGTTTTCATTCATCATACTCAACATTCATCAACGAATGGATATTTTTGTAGATATTTTGAAACGAACTACTCAATGAGTTCAAAATGGCTTCCATACAGAGAAAGTCATTGAACTTCAGATTTCATTGTGTATTTACGACAGCCATTTAGCCATTGAACTTATACAACACGTGCATTACTCTTGATCTTCTACACTATAAGGTTATTCAAGCAATAAGCCGTTATTGAGATTTTTTCATTGCAAACGTTTTAAAAATGTCCGATTTTTTCCCAATTATTGCCAGTGTTTTTTGTCGATGTTTCTAAACATCGAGGCGTCTCAATTGTGAATTATTTATTACTTGCATTAGAAATGCATTTATTTTCAGCATTTTTCTTAGGTAAGTATGTCTTATATTCATTCCTATAGTGATTATCATTAATCCATTGGGCCGATACTTGATGAAAATCTAAATACTTAATTCGAATAAAACTAAGTAGTTTTTCGATTTTCTCTATAATTATTTCAAAAACATGGCAATATCAATATCAGTTTATCATCAACATCTGACGAAGCCACTGTGTTGGCGAAACGATATTGTTATATTTTTGAAATAATTATAGTAAAAATCGAAAAACTACTTAATTTTATTTAAACTAGTTATAATGATTATATTAATAATCACTATAGGAATGGAGAATGTCTTATCCTACACTGATAAGAGGGTTTTCTAGGTTTTTGAAGAAGTCTGTTATTTTTCAACCATTTTTTCAATGAACTGAGTAACACTGATTAACAATAGAGTTTTAATTTAGCTGGGGATGAAGTTGTACTTCAAAACGCGCGTCATGCGTATTATTTCTACAAGTATCAGCCTCATAAATCACTAATTTGAAGAAAGCTGGAACTAGTTTTATGGTACTTTTAGTTACTTATGAGATAATATAAGTTATTATCAGGGTTTCTCCATAAATATAACAATCAAACATATAAATAAACTCCCTTAAGTCTTGAAGTCACAGAAAAGGAGATGCAATTACTAGCTCTGATTGAAAAAGTTAAAAACGGTAAAGTCCCACAAGAAATATTTCACTCAATGTTTTCTTGTTTTCGGCGACTCAATAAACTTCTTCTTTATGTACCTATTTTTTTTGGAATATGTGTTTCGAAACAAAAGTTTTCAAGCCGAATTATTCAGTTAAATTCACCTATATTTTTAAAAACGGATATAATTTGCTTCAGGTTCTTTAAACAAAATAAACAAATTGAAGTTCTTATTCTATAATCTATATTATCAAAAACGAGAGAACATTCAAAGAAAATATTCTTATGGACTTTCACACTAATAAACTTAATTTGGTGTTAGTATAAGCGATTCACTCGTTGCATTGACGTCAGAATTTGGGTTAATTTTTTATTTTCAAAATATACATGTTTTATTCTAGTTTAATATAAGCTAAAATTCAAACACATGAACTTTTGATTCACACTTTTATTGACTACATAGCATGACGCGTTTCGTCGTTACAAACGACTTCATCAGATGCTAACAGAATAATGATAGTCAGTATTCTATTAGCATATGAAGAAGTCGTTTGTAACGACGAAAAGCGTCATGCTATGTTGTCAATAAAAGTGTAAATCAAAATTCTAGAATTTGAATTTTAGCTTATATTCAATTATAATCGATTTACATCAAGTAAACGCCAACACTATTCAGTATTTTAGTTGCTGTTGATTTTTAGTAGCTGGTTGAGTTTCATTGTCCAAGAATTATTTTCTAATCCTTTCATGAGAAAAAAGAAAGTTATTCATTTCGCGGACCTGTTGTTAAGAAACACTGGTTCAAGGGTTTGGGAACCTACTTGTTCTCCAATTGTGTGCAAGAGACGAAAAGGTAGTACCCCCGTCGCGATTGTTAGATCAGATAAAAGACATAACACTAAAACCGATACAAATCAAATTGAGAGGAAAGATCAGAACATCGTCAGCACTGGATATATAGTATTTATGGAATAACACATCAGGCAAATGGCGTGCACGGTTCTGCATACACTACATATATACATATTTTTTGGTTTTCGAAATATTCCATGACAAATCTGCATTAATGTGGCTGAACTTCATCGATGCAACATTGAATCTCCTCCTTTAATGCTCGCGCGGTAGTGAGCTTGTTGAAATAGACCTGTGATATTAAATAACGCCATAAAAAATCTAATGGTGTTAAATCACACGATCTAGGGGGCCAAATTACCGATAATGCCGTCATGCAGTATATGAAGCGTTTCGCGGGCTGTATGGCATGTGGCACCGTTTTAATGAAACCACATATTCGCCACATAAATATCATCCACTTTCGGCAAAAATAACTATGTTATCATGTCGCATAAAAATTGTCAAATTCAATTCAACTCGTTATATAATTTAATATATTTGTCTAGTGGCCCAAAAATTGTTTATTTCACTCGACATAAAATATGTTTCAGGCATGAAACCCATTGTCAATTGTTAAAATAACTCTACGAAGGTATTACACTGGTTAAAGGTTCAGCAGCTCGAAAATATTTTGAATAAATTAAGTTACCTATTCACGTAAAATTTGCAAAATTGTTTTGAACAAACTTATCATAGTACAAGAGATATTCCACAAAGTTTGTGCGATATGTCAATTGAAATTATACAATAACTGAAATTTATTCAGCTGAAGCTATTCAAAAAATTTACATATACTTAAATCCGTCGTAGTATATGCTATTTTTAGATTTAGAAAGCTTACAACTTTGGATATAAAAACTATCAGTACATTTTTTATTACATTACATAGAAGCAAGTGATTTTTTATTTTAAATATGAATATATATATATATATATATATATATATATATATATATATATATATATATATATATATATATATGAAGCAAAGAGTATTCATTGTTTAACAGGCATTAGTTTCAAAAACTTTAGCATATTTTTAACAGGGGTATACCTATTGCACTTTAAAATTCTTCGCATGGATCTATTTTGTAATTGTTGAATTTTTCTTTAGTCAAACAAAATAACAATTTGGAGCAATATTCAAAATCGCATTATTATTGATTTGATCAACAATAATTTCACAATATTTCGAGAGATTTTTTCCTATTCATTTCAAAAAATTGATTTTTTTTTAGAGATTTCAAATGAAATGAAATCAACATGATCATTGAAACACAATTTTTCGTCTGACATAATGCTTGAATATTTTACTGTTTTTACTCTTCTAATTTTCTATTCATTAATCCTAATATAGTTATATCCTCATTTTTATCCATCTTAAGGGTTTTACTTGTACCAAAAACTATGAAGTTAGATTTTTGCAAATTTAGGGATAAGCTATTGTCACATAACCATTCATTAATTGCATAAAGGTCTCTATTGATCCCCCTGTCATGTTCTTAATATCTTTGCTACATATATAGATCATAGTATCATCACCGAGTAAACGTATAGAACATTTTTTCACATGAGAAACAATATCGTTTATAGGTATATAAGGAGAACAACAACGACCTAAGACAGTTCGTTGAAGTACGCCTACATCTACTTTCTTGCTATCCGACAGCATGCTATTAAACTTAACTTTTTGTGTTCGCGAATCCAAGTATGATCCAAACCAATCATTTACTACTCCCTCAAAACCCAAGTTTATTCAGTTTTTTCAATAATAATGATTTATATAACGTTTCAAAAACTCTTTTAAAATCCAATAATACTAGTTACTATAACCGTTTCTCCTTTATTATACATAGTGTTTATTTCAAGTTATAATGTTGAAATAAATGAATTGAGATTATTGAAGTGAAAATATAGTAAGGCACAATCCATGATCGATATTCATTGCCGTTTTGTTAGTAATATGATTTCCTTGCAAAATGTGAAACACGAATTCATGAAACCCAAGTCGTTCCACCTATAACATGACAAACAAAAAGAATGCAAGATAAGGTAAAAGCATGCTACAAGCATGAAAATGCGTGCAGTAGTATTTCTTGTGCTGCAGGTCAAGAACCCAAAGAAAGTGCACGTGAGGATAAATAATTACTCTAGACAACATACAGCACCAGTGTTGCCAGACTGCGTATTCTATATTCGTTTCGTGATATTCTATAAAACTGCCCTATTTAAAATGCTAGTCATAAAAATTGTTGGAGTTATTTATAATTATGAATTAATTGAATTTTTCACAGATTGCATCAATAACTTTGATTATATTAGACCAAATATCACAAATATTGTGCATATTTCAATAATAATTATATAATATTAATAATAATCACTGAGAAACATTACTTACATTGTAAAATTACATTAATGCAAAATTGAAATTTTGGTTGACTTCAACATTGAAATTAGTTTAACGTAAGTTAGAACTCCGGTTCGAGCCCCGCTGAAGGCATGGGTGTTTGTGTTCGTATATGATTTAAGTAGTTCAATCATTGATATAAGCTGGGTAATGTACATCGATTACAAGCCCAATGGCCGTTCGGAACCGGCGTTAAACTGTAGGTCCACTGAATTAATAAAAAAACTCAGTTAACTAAACTTCATTATTTTTTATCATAACCTTGTAGGATTTTTCATTAAGTATGATTCACTTTGTATGATTCATTTATATAGTCAAATTTATTTTCTATTTTGGATTAAAAATGACAGTTATTCAATGTCGTCGTCCAAGTGTTGTTGAAAATTAAGTAATTGTCTTCAACAAATCTCGAAATTTACTGGAAACAAAGGTTTTTCTTTCAAAAGCAACCATTAGGCGAAAGATCTTAATATTATTCAAGTAATAACTTTTTGTCATTTATTCACCTAACATCCTGTATAAGTACTTCAAGGCAAATAGAAAATTGCCAGATGTGTAAACTGCACTATTGCAGACAAAAATGTTCACAGATGTCCACCAACTGTGGGATCTGGTCAATATTATTGTTACAAAGAAGCAGCTCTTTGGATATTTTTGTCGATGACCTCTCTACCATATCCGCATTTCAATTAACAATTTTCAAAAATTTGAATATTTTTTATTGACAGATCTATTTTTTCACCATTTTGAGTCACGAAATTTATCGAAAAAAATGAGGTATAGACTCATTGATAACCAAACGTCTTTCAAAATGTTTACATTGTGAATCAAGTCCAAAACCAATTTCTTTATCTTCAGCTCAGATAAAATGTTTTATTTGCATTGTATCATTCTTATTGAACATTTAAAGATATAAGTAGGTAAATTATCAAGTTCAAGACTGAAACTAAATAACAAGATAGGTATATCATATATATATATATATATATATATAATATATATATGTAACGGAAATAATCTGTCTGGTGAAGTGTTTGAAAACTCATTTATTCATTACATGTTCATAAACATGTAGGGTATGAGTGGAAACAAAATAACAGACGTTTGTTGTTAAAAAAACATTAGTTCCGTTATCATTACTGAAAAAACTCTAATTCATCCTTTTTCTCCTGAAGTAGGCACAAAAAAGTGTCGAAATATCGAAAATTGTAATTAATAAATGAGATTTCAAACACTTCATCAGACCGATTATTCCCGTTACCTAAATTCTAGGTTATATCTGGCAGACATAGAGAAAACTCAAATATTCGAAAACATATTTTTCGTCTTTGTCACTTACTAAGTACAGGGTTATAGGTATATTATTTTTCATATTGCTGACATTAGACATGACATCTTTCTTAATCGTAATGGCCATTTTATGTTAAAGTTATTGAAGTTTGTTGTAAAATGTGACAATTAAAAGAAGATTAAATAACAAGTGCAGGCTTTGCACTAGAAATCAAGATTTCATTTTTTCTCTACAATTCCATATATTTTTATAGATACTCTTCATCTCTAAAATTCAGTCAACTTCGTAAGATAACCATTTCAATGTTATAGCCCCCCATTTTAATTTTGATTAAGATACCTTATGATTGTTCATGTTCGACTAACAGAAATATAGAAATTAATTTACCCATTTGTCAAGAGATTTGTGAGAGGTTTCAAGAAAATCTAAATAGTTATAGTGTGTTGTAACAAACACGTATACGGGAGTCTAAGAACTTTGACCTTATAAATCACGCTATAACTATTATTACTCAAAAAAATTACGAATTTCATAGCTCCCAAACAAAACGAATGAGAATTCAATAAGAGTTATTGATTAATACGAATGAATTCAACTGGGAACACATTAGAATTAAGTCCAGCAGAACTTATCCCAAAAAACAGAAATAATTTTAAAATCTAATCAAAAATTGATGAAGCAAATATTATCATTGGAAGGGATATATTTCTATAAAATTATTGTGAACCAAAACTATACCAATATACTCGTACTGTATAGCTTTAGAAAGTCTAACTAGCAACATTTCAAGTGGTCTACTGAAAACATTCTCAAAGCTTAACAGCGATCAAGGACATATTTTTTGAAAAGACATAATGGGAACGCAACTGTTATTGTCTGTAGGTACATGGTAGGTATGTCTGAGATAATTTTATCATTATGCAAAATAATATACCTATGACCTTGTACTAACATATCGCATAGAAGTGTCGACTATATTTTTAAATTGATTTTATGGTTGTAGAATTAGTTTAAGAAAAGAATTACCTATGTTTAAATTGATTTTGTGCTTGTAGAATTAGTTTAAGAAAGGAACTATATATGTATTGGACGAATGAATGAAAATAATAAGACATTTAGGG
The DNA here is from genome assembly GCA_030704895.1 of Henosepilachna vigintioctopunctata. Lineage (NCBI taxonomy): Eukaryota > Metazoa > Arthropoda > Insecta > Coleoptera > Coccinellidae > Henosepilachna > Henosepilachna vigintioctopunctata. The sequence goes on along the minus strand of JARQZJ010000069.1, from coordinate 3,550,986 downwards.
ACGTTGAGTATAGGAGCAAAGGTTATTTAATCACTTAAAATTAGACGATAACTTTTTTTGGGTAAAATAAAAGTGTCGATAATTTTTTTCATTGATTTGTAGCAATATATGTTAATATTGACGATAAAACTATTATACGTATCTATATAGGCAGTGGGATCCCGGTAAATGAAAGGTGTCGACCATTTTTTTTTTAGTAATTAGAGGGGTTTTAATATCAGGAACGCTTAACAAAATTCATGTATTCGATCCATTAAGAAAAAGTATGCAAACAGTACCTTTGATCGTGGTCGACACACGGTTGTGAATGAATTGAGCTTGTCGACCTTTGTAAACTCAATTCTGTTTATCAAAAACTTCATTTTCACGTTAATTTTTTTCTGTATCTTATAAGTTATAATAATGTCTGAAATCACAACCGGAAGTGAGGTCATAATTTAGCATGCGGGCAAAATCAGACATTGTTGGGGGTGTCGACCTTTAGTTCTATGGTTTCTCGGTCTATATTCAAAAAATTATTCATGTATCTGATCCATAGGACTTTTATACCGCCGGCTCTCCGACTAATAGAATAGTGTTAGAATACCGAATACCGATGAATCTATAACTAAAAGTATAATTTATTAGTAAATCACATCATAGTCTCTCAGGACGTTGTGAACTTGGAATAATAGACATAAAGATTTCTTTTATTTTGATATTTAAATTATTCTGTTACCCGATTTATTTAGGTAACTAATATTTATATAATATTATTATAATTGGCATATGCTTTTAAAGTTCCAATACTTAAGTACTAGGTACCTAAAATTGCATTTTGAAGTTTTTTTCATATGCAAATTCACATAAGTATTATTGCTTTCATTTATAATACAAAAAAAACTTTATTATTTGATTGGTTGAGTTGTTGAGTATTAGATTAATTTGAATATGCAAATATTTATTTACTCCGAAATTTTCGAGTGAACAACTTATTATATACATCCGGATAAATAAATACTATCTGTGGATAGTATCAATTAACAAATATGTGAATTCTGACATTGCTTGAACATAAATAAGTATCTTCAAGTACAATTCCAGAATAAATTTTAAAACATAGATCTACATGCAGTATATTTGCGTTCAAATTTTGGTGATAATGACTACTAAATTTTTAATTAGAATAATATAATGAATTTTTTATGAACGAACAGAAAAAAATCGAGTAGTCTGTCATAAAATACTGAGTCGATGATTGTCATCAAAACAATATTACAAAAATTAAGCCTGAAATTTAATGACGCAAAATCTCATCTTTTGTCAGAGTTCGAACTAATTCAAAAATCGAAATTAGCAGAACAGATTGCCAGGATAGAAGTGTACAGCTTAGCAAGTTTTACCTATTACTTACTTACAAAGTATTTTTACATTTTACTCAAAAAAGGTTTTATTTTTAAAACGCATTCAGTTTATTTTTAAGAAGAAATATTTTTTTGTACACCTATGCTTCAAATGATTCTCAAATAATACATCATTCTTCAATACTATAGTAAAGAGTGTTTAGTAAACATTGATGATGATGTTAATCATATTTTTCGTATGTATGAGATTGAATGGAATTGTATATAAAATATATTAGGTAGTTTTTGTATTATCATCTCAATTTATTTACCTGCGGATTACGAAATTTGTCATAACATCTAGTCCCTCCCCATCCTGTAGCTGGAGTTTGATCCACATCCTGAGAAACACTCAATCCAAACAATCCGAAACTAATAATAGTCAATGGCACTAAAGAACACATTTTACACAAATATATTGAATATCACAGTGGTACGGCCTTCATTCACGAAATTATAATTGAAACATAAAATTGTTAAATAATATACACTGTTTTTGTTTCATTACTTTTTAGATTGATTTCTAAATTCGGAGAATTCGAGTAGGAACTAGAAATGTGGCTTAAGTTTAGAACGCATCATCGACTCAGCTGTTCTCTGACGCTACTGAACGCGAACACGCAGACCGAAAGCCAAACTCGCCTTAGTTGAGAAAATATAGAATAGGGTCTGGCCGACAGCCTCCGGTCCCTGCCCTAAAGTTTAAAGATGCAGCGTGCTAAGCTCCAGATCGTACGTCGGAAACTGTCGTCACCATCGGAGTCACAGTCACAGTACTGCCCATTCAGAAGATAGGCCGACACAGAGCGGTATTTAGGAATATTTCTTAAACGGTTACCGACCGCATTAACGCCCGTTTCACACCACAGTGGTTCGATCAGCTTACGGTGAGCTTTGAGATTCAATTTTACAAAGAAACCGCCGAATATGTACCAAACAAAAATTCCTTATAAATACTTGATATGTGATTACTTCTTATATTTTTAGAACTTTAAAAACGTGTGATTTTTTAAGAGTTAAGTTTTTCAGGTTGGTGGCACTGGTTGGTAATTGCATTCAAACGACTGCAAAGTGAATAGTTTGAAAAGAAAGACTTAAAAACGAGCAAAGATTTCAAATTGTTGAAATATACTATCAAATTTCGTGCTCTTTGAAAAATGTGTATCGTTTGTTACGACCATATTATGGTCGTCATAATCGACCTGGTGAATCAACAATTCGTGCTGTTATCACCAAATTTCGCACCAATTTTACTTTGGTGGACATTAAACCATTATCTCGCATGCGTACAGTGCGTTCTGAAGAGAATATTGCAACCGTAGCGTACAGTGTTTATGAGTATTGTGAAATGTCAATTCGTCGCCGTTCTCAGCAATTGGGCATATGTTACTCAAACACATGGAAAAATTTACGTGTTGATTTGGGTTTGAAAGCCTATAAAATTGAACTTCTGCAAGAATTGAAGCCGAATGATTTACCACAACGTATAATGTTTGGGGAATACGCCTTAGAAGAGCTTTATGAAAATCTGCTGTTTTATCGAAAAATTGTGTTCAGCGATGCGGCAAATAAACAAATCTGTCGTATCTGGAGTGATTAACAACCACATGCTATACAAGAATTACCAATGCATCCCGAAAAAACGACAGTTTGGTGTGCTTTATGGGCTGGTTGCATCATCGGTCCATTTTTCTTCAAAGACGACCGTGGAAGAAACGTTACCGTCAACGGCGAACGATATCAAGCCATGATACGCAACTTTTTTTGCCCCAGTTAGCCGAGTAGAACTTGGTTGACATGTGGTTTTATCAAGACGGTGCCACATGCCACACAGCTAGTGAAACAATGGACATGTTGAAGCATGAATTTGTTGAGCAACTTATCTCTCGAAATGGTCCTGTGAATTGGCCGCCAAGATCATGCGATTTTACGCCTCTGGAATATTTCTTGTGGGGTTATGTAAATTCCTTAGTGTATTTGGACAAGCTGTACACGGTTGAATCCCAACAGGATAACATAGCACGCGTAATTCGTGGGATACGGGCCGAAATGCTCGAAAAAGTGACGTAAAATTGGACCTTCGGAATGGACCATTTGATACGGAGCCGCAAACAAAATTTACAAGAAGTTATCTTTAAAATGTAAATGGCAAAGGCCAAGTTATCAATTTCAATAATAATTTGAATATACGATTCAAATTGAGTGTTTTATTCGATTTTAAAAAATGTACGCTTAAAAAATCGCCCATTATAATCATGTTGATTTTCCAAGTTTTATTTCGTAGGACGTCCATGCCAAAATGCTAACTTGTAGTAGATATTTCTAGAAAGAAGAGTCGAATTACAATCACCAAAGCGTCAACCAGAATCTCTAAAACTAAAAAAGGTAACTCTAAATAAGTTCATTATTTTTTTACTAAAATTAATTTCTATTAAATGCTTACTATTTCCAGAAACAATGTCAGTTTTTAAATTTTTGAACTGATTGGTAGATTATTTTTAGGTTTTTCTACTAAACATCAAGATTAAATTAAGCGGATTTTCATTAAGCTCTTTTAAGGCGTATTTACTAAAAATTAGACGTTGTGGTAGGTCATTCGGCTTCAATTCTTGCAGAAGTTGAATTTTATAGGCTTTCAAACACAAATTAACACGTAAAATTTTCCACGTGGTTGAGTAACACATGCCCAATTGCTGAGAACGGCGACGAATTGACATTTCACCATACTCATTAACACTGTATGCTTCGGCTGCAATATTCTCTTCAGTACGCACTGTACGCATGCGAGACAATGGTTTAATGTCCAACAAAGTAAACTTGGTGCGAAATTTGGGGATAACAGCACGAATTGTTGATTCACTAGGTCGATTATGAGGACCATAATATGGTCGTAACAAACGATAAAAATTTTTCACAGAGCACGAATTTTGATTGTTGCTCGTTTGTAAGTCTTTCCATGATGAAATGGCAGAGTATACTGAAAATTTTTATTTTTGACAGATGACGTTTGTATGACACTACCAACTAGTGCTGCCAACTTGAAAAACTTAACTCTTAAAAAATCACCCGTTAGTTTACTCTTTGAATAAAATTACATAACTATATTACATACTATATAGTAAATTTACCAACAAAGTTTTTATTATCACTTTGTGAATTTCATAAGATGATTGATAATTTTATCGAACTGAATTGACAAATTTGAATTATTTTGTTTATTAAATTTACTGAATTGTTTTGCGTTAAGACTTCCTGAACATTTTTGGTTAAATTTACAGAGAAATTTTTATCAGTGTTGTTTTTATATTTTTCCAATTCTTGTATGTCCTTCATTAACCATTGTTTCTGACTGTTCGGGGATTGCTGAAAGGATTGCTCCAACAATCTCAAAATTGTAGTGGTTTAATTTTGCAGCTGTTGAAATGCACATTTTTAACTATTTCCTTTGAGTTATTTCAAATTGCTGACTTGTAGAATATCCTCATGATTTGTGATTAGAGGTGATTTATTCTCTGATTGTCGCTCCATGTATTGGGTTTTAGCATAAAAGATTTGTAATCCGATTTTCTGCTCAATTTCAATGTAGTTTTTTTACGTTGAGAATCGCTACAGTTCTGTGCTCTGTAATAATAACATTATCGTCTGCGAAAGCGAGAATTTGACATTTATTCGATTTTCTTTTTTGATAACCACTTTTATGCCCTTTAAATGAACTTCCCACAGGTTTTCTACTGAAAGCTTAAGATGTGTACCCAAAAGTAACAGTAGTATTTCAGTAATATTTTACATAAACTCGAAAAAAATTTGATCAGTGCAGGACGCTCATGAAAAGAAGGAGATTTGTTAACCAAATTCCGGGGGCGTTATCTTATCTTTTTGTTTCCGGTCTTCCAATAATAATGATTACTAATTAAAAGTTTCGTTTTATGTCTGTGTTATTTGAAATGAAATCAATTTTTATTCAAATCTTCACAACAAATTCAATTTAATATAATGAGTACTCAAACAATTCAATATTATAATAAAGAGATTCGTTGATGTTTGACCTCGAGATTTGTGGCATCATGAAATAATATGACAATTGTTCATATTATGATATCAAAATCATCTTTCCATTTCTATTCAGTTAATTTAGACGAAACAAGTAAGAAAATTATGTCAACTTAATGAAGTTGACATAGCCAATGGTTTAGGGTGAACATTTTTTAGAATAGTAATTTATCTAAAATGGGAAGGATAATAATAATTACTTAATAATCTCACCTATGCATGTATGAATTTTAAAAGTTCTGTAGTATTTCTAATCGCGAACGGCATTTGTTTGGATGACAACGTTATATTTGTTCAAATAGTTCAGTGACTTTAGATAACAAAGTGTTGAAAAATGATAATGATTTTATTAGTCTCTTATGTTCCAGTGGAATGATAATATATTCATTAGCTGATTTCTTTCATAGCACAATGCTCTGATAAATATTCGAATTAATTTCCTTGGAACTCTTCCCCCGCATTTATGAACCCCTTATCATGAATTACTTCATCTAGCTGCCTAGAATTGCTTCACTATATTTAAGAATTTTAGTTGTAATTACCAGATCTCATCGCTCCTTAATTTATATTTACTAATTTCCGAAATTATTATGAAATTCGGATTCAAATTTTATTTTTCTCTTAGTTCAAAACAATATTTGGATTTCATTCAATTTATTGAATGATATTAAATTCGTAACGATAGTCTGGTTTTTGTACTGGACTCCTTAGTGGGTTCAATTCCCATCGTGTTCTTGGTCGTTAGTAATCGGCGATAAATTACCCAAATAAGATATTCTTATTTGCGCAACAAAAAATTTCAAATTTGAAGAACGAATTATTGAAATCGAACACTGTTTATACATATCGAACACTTTCATAGAACTCTGAGAAATGTCTAACGAGAGAATGTCTGAAGAACGATTGATGGAAATATGGACACTATTCTACATATATACGTAGAACTAGATATATCTACGTATTGCTGTTGTTGATAACTTTAAAATTGTTTTAATCTTTCAAATTCTTTCATTCATGATGAATTTATATAAATACAAGTGACAACAATCTATGTACAAGGGTGGGGAAAAAGTTCCAACCTGACCAAGAGATGGCGCCACTAGGTCCACTTTTGGAGCGGCGTCCATTTCTACAGTTTGTATGTGAAGTTTTAGCCCAATCGCTACGTTAGTTTGCGTTTGAGAGCACATTGTGCGAGACGCGTCCGTTGTTTTCGTGAAAATGGAAAAATTGGAGAAAAATGCTGTCATCAAATACTTCTATTTGAAACGTTTTACACCAAAATAAATAAAAGAAGAGATGGATTCAAAACTAGGAGACTCCTCATCATATTCAACTATTGAGCAGTGGGTTTCTGAATTCAAAATGAGTCGTGAGAACATCTTGGACGAGGTTCGCTCAGGACGGTCCGTTGAGGTCACAATGATTGAGAAAATCCATCAAATAGTATTGGAAGACCGCAGATTGAAAGTGCATGAGATAGCGGAGACCTACAGGATGTCAGCTGAACACGTGAGAAATATTTTGCACAACCATTTGAGCATGAAATAGCTGTGTGCAAGATTGGTGCCGGGTTTGCTAACGCTCGACCAAAACTGAATCAAAAAACATTTCTACCAAAAATTTGGTGCTGTATAAGGCGTAATGCAAACAAATTTTGCGTCGATTCATAACTATTGATGAGACTTGGGTTCACCACTACACCTCTGAAAATGAAGATCAGTCAAAACGATGGGTTGGAAAGGAAAAACCAACTCCAAAGAAGGCAAAAATCAATTTTATCGGCAAACAAGGTTATGGATACTGTTTTTTGGGATGCGAGAGGAATTATATACATTAATTATCCTGAAAAGGGCAAGACTATCACGGATCGATACTACGCAGACTTATTGCAACGCTTGAAGGACGAGATGCAAATTAAACGACGTCATTTGGCGAAGAAAAAAAATTGTTTCACCACGATAACGCACCAGCGCATTCGTCGATTATTGCCATCTCAAAAATCCACGAATTGAAGTTTGAATTGATGCAGCATTCTCTATTACTGTTGTTAACTATTACCTGTTTCTTAACCTCAAAAAATGACTTTGCGGTAAAAGATTTGAGAGCAACGAATCAGTTATCGAAACAATGAATCAGTATTTTGAGGAGCTTTACGAATCTACGTTTAAACATATGATATAACTGTATTAGAACACCGTTATGAGAAATGTATCGGTGTTGATGGAGATTATGTTGAAAAATAAAGCAAAAAAATTTTAAAACATAGATTTTCTTTGGTCAGGCTGGAAACTTTTCACCCCACCCTCGTATAAATCTAGATTAACTTCAGCTTCTGTATATTGATATTCTGTATTTCTGTATTTGTATTGAGCTGTTACAGGGATACGTTTTTTCAGCTATATAGGTATTTTCAAAACATGGAAGTTATAACGTTTCGCAATTATCTTCAACCCGAGTTTATTCAATTCTTCTTTCATATCCTTATGATAAAGGAGCGAAACTACTATTTTCCTATATATGACTGATTCTGTTGGAGTTTGGGCAATGATATTCAAAATTTATAATATTCATGAAATAAGTATAAACTCTGAAGAGAGATTAACAGTTCCGTTCATGTCATAATAATTTATTTAATTGTCATTATAAAAATCATAAACATTCATGAAATAACTACATATTAAATGACTGAAACACAATACGATTCATTGAACATCTCTATATTTACTACTCTACTCAGAAACTATCGTGGTGCAAGGTTTGTGACCTGTTTCATAACTTCTTTGGGAAAATGACGAATTGAATCTTCATCCACCTCCGTTGTTTGTTTCTTAAGGGCATATCTGATTATAGGCCTAAACTTATCTGTAGTACAAGCTGAGGATGTAATTGAATCCTTCAGTTGTGTATCAATTGGATTTTCATTTAGTTTGCCCTCACTAGCATTCAATATGCTCTCGGAACTTTCAGTCTTACTGATTGTGATGACGGGAATGTTGTCAGATCTATTAGATGAGACTGATTCTTGCCTTCTCAAATCGTCCACAGCAGTGAGGCTCTCCTCATTTCCGCTAGATTGTTTCCTAACGAAATGTTGGTTGAAATCGTCCTTATCTCTATCTTCATCTTCGAATTTACTTTTATCGGCATCCTCTTTTTTATTTTTATCACTTTTGAAGGCTGATATAATGTTCTTCAAATTGTATGAAGTTGAGGAGTTCTTTCTTCTGTTAGAAATAACGCCGAGTATGTCAGTGTCAATATTCTTCTCTACATCATGTGGAAGTGAATCGACTTGTTCTGTATCAGAATCATCGTTATGAGTATTGGTCATTCTTGGATAAGAAATTCGATTTAATGAGTTTAGAGAAACGATCTGAAAAAAAATTATATTCATAATCAGTTTTTAGTATTACTACGAATTATTCACTGAAGAAGTGAAGTCACACAAACAGCAGAAACAACGGAAAATTCAAATGACTTCAACAGTCGTTATGGTAATAATATCATGAAACAAAATATATCAAGCGGATGAAAAGTGAAGAAGGGAAAGAGGATATATTAAACGAATTAAGAACTCCTGAGTGCAGGAAGTTTACTTAGAACAACTATTGTAAGAGGATGGAGGAAAAATTTCCAGTCTTGCCAAGAAAAACGAAATTATAAATTTTTTTCTTCATTTTCAGCACTCCATCAACACTGATACATTTCTCATAACTGTGTTCTAATTTAGTTATACCAGTTTTAAACGTAGATTCATCAAGGTCCTCAGAACACTGATTTATAGTTTCGATAACTTCTTCGTTGTTCTCAAATCTTTTACCTCAAAGACATTTTTTGAGGTCAGGGAACAGGTAATAGTCGCTGTAGGCTAAGTCTGAAGAGCAGGGAGGATGCGCATCAATTCAAACTTCAAGTCGTGTATTTTGAACATGGCAATAATCGACGAATGTATTGGTGCGTTATCGTGATGAAACAAAATTTTTTCTTCGCAAAATGAGGTCGTTTAATTTACATCTCATCCTTCAAACGTGGCAACAAGTCTTCGTAGTATTGACCAGTCATAGTCTTACCCTTTTACCAAGATAATAAATGTATATAATTCCTCTCGTATCCCAAAAAACAGTAGCCATAACTTTGTTTGTCAATAAAATTGTTTTTGCCTTCTTTGGAGTTGGTTCCTCCTTTCCAACCCAATGTTGTAACTGTTCTTCATTCTCAGGAGTGTAGTAGTGAACCCTAACAATCTCATTATTAACAGTTAATAATCGAGGCAAAAATCCGTTTGGATTACGCCTATACAGCGCCAAATTTTCGGTAGAAAATTTCGGTGCAAAATATTTCGTACACGTTCAGCTGACATCCTCCAGGTCTCAGCTATCTCACACACTTTCAATCTGCGGTCTTCTAATACTATTTGATGGATTTTCTCAATCATTTAAGAGTTGAATATGAAGGAGAGGAGTATCTCCTAGTGTTGAATCCATCTCTTCTTTTATTTGTTTTGGTTTAAAACTTTTGAAATAGAAGTATTTAATGACAACACGTTTTTGCAATTTTTCCATTTTCACGAAAACAACGGAAGTGTGTCACGCAATGTGCTTCCAAACGCAAACTAAGCTCAGTAGGAACGGTACTGTAGGACGCTACTCCAAAAGTACACCTAGTGGCGACATCTCTTGATCGGACCGGAAACTTTTTACCCCACACTGGTAGAAGTTGAAACAAGTATCAGCGTAGCAACTCTAGGATTTTAACTAATCCACTAACAGAGTCAAAAGTGTCATTTAAATTTGATTTTACTCACAGATACAGACACATACACATATATCATGCTAAAATATTATGGAAATAAAACTTATTTCATAAAAATTATGTATGTAACTAGAGCCTTGGTTCGTCAACTATTTATTTTGTTGACACATACCTCTTCCATCTTTCACACTTTCGCTGTTTTGTTGAGATGAGTCGAAGGATTCTAAACGACATGGATCATCTATACTTTTAGTGGCAGGAAGGTTACGAAGCAATTTCTTCCATTTATGGAATGGATTATTAGGATCACATGAACCAAAGGAATCCGCATGCTTTCTCCTGTCCACCATCCGGAATAATTTCCTCCTTTCCTCAGTCCTTTCTCTCCTCAATTGAAACTATAAAGTTCAAGTCAATATCAATATTTTAATACACAATTCACATAAACATACAAGTGTTAAACATAATAGTTTAAACATGTTTATGTTTAACTTTTAACTTGTGTTAAAATGGTGAATTTTGTTTTTTGGTCTGGTTTCTTTCAGAGAAACGATCTGTCTTGCTTGTTTCCAATGTGTTATAGACACTTCATATGATTTAAGAGAACATGGTCCTTCCATTTATAGTTGATTGCATTGTACATATGAGCATAAATGTATATTTTGGCTGCTCATATAAACAACCGAAATATAACATTTTTCCAATTAAATTAGATTAAGTGTCCTTGTACTTTTTCAACTATGGTGTAGCCAATGTTATTTTAATGTTTTAGTGTTGTTTCAATAACTTTTTTTACTATTTTTAGTTTTTGTCAGTGTGAATATGGTTTCAACTCACCTTCAGTTCGGAGTTTGCTTCTCTTAAAGAGCTGGTTAACGATGTTAAGTAATATATAAAAAGTATCAATAACACCAGCAAAGGTATAATAATTCCTGGTGACACAATATATTCTAACGCTTTATCAAATGGAGGTGGAGTGTTCTTGGTGACTGTTTCTGTCAATATATGGTAAATTCTTTTATAACCAGAGAATGGTCCACAATACCATGAAGGTTCAATCCACACAATCGCATAACCAACTGGAAGAACGCATAAGAACAACATCATCAGAAGGAGAGCGTAGTAAAAATTATTAGACTTTGAGGCTCTGAAAATGACTTCTGGAGGAACATTACAAGTAACAACAGTCCACGCTCGTAAATACATGAGAAAGAAAAGTTTGACTACATTTATAAGGGCCAAACCTGGAGAAAAGAATAAACCCATCCATATCATACCCTGATTATTCACCAAGTGTAAGATATTCTCAGCTACCTTAAAATCACTGTATTTTGGGAAATCCTTTTCTAAGTCCCAACACCAACAACCGTTCATCAGTCTAATGAAAATGCCTCTGAAAAAATCTAATGCCATTGTGGAAAGGAATGTCATGATCAGGTCCATTACTGTCAATTTTACGAGTTCTTGGCCAAACATCGTTTCCCAGCATAAAGTCCGTAGTTTTTGTCTTTCAGAGTTATTCATTCCACGGATAAGAATTCCCACTTCGGTCATATTGATGGATTCATCCTTGTCGCATGACCATTCACATATCATCTGCTCATGATAGGAGCTTCCTGCGATGTACACTTCTTGTTTGTTTCACTTGGGATGGTTGAATGTTGTGCATTTTCGGAATGTTGGGTTACTTCATTAGAAGGTTCACTTGTATATGATTTTGGAAAATCTGTCTTACTCAGACCTGGTGTCATTTTCTCACTAGTAATTAATTTTGTTACATCAATTAAGGTTGCTGTAGTAGTACTGTTTTCATCAAACGTAGAATCAGATATTGTATTTTTGTTGTCTTCGAAAAGAGAGCTAGATTCAACCGTATCACTACTGTTTTTTCAATTATTATATCCAATATTGGTGTTGAACTGCTGGCAAATTCAGATGTTGTAGTACCGTTTTCTTGAAAGGTATAATCATATGCAGATATTGTTGATGAGTTGTTTTCGAATTCATAATCAGGAACAAATGATTTATTGATGATCTCTTCAAAAAAAGAATCAGGTTCAGCTATACCAACGACGATATTTGTAAAAGAAACACCAGAATCAGATGTCGATAAACTGCTATCATTGGATGCATACTCGTAAAAATATTCTGGTACGATAGTACTGTTCTCTTCGAGTGCAGAATCATATTCAAATATTGTTGTTATGCTTTCTTTGGAAATAATATCAGGTGCAGATACTTCAGACATATATTCAAGGTTTAAGAACGATGATTGGGTATTATTTTCCATTGAATCAAATTCTGATAAAATGAAAGATAAATAATCTGGTGATTTATCCCTCCAAGTGGCTTCTGTATCATAACTAGCTGTAGAAAATATTCCTCTTTCATTTAGTGGCGAAGATTTTAAACTTGAATTGGTGTTCGATTCTGAATGATTTTTGACATCAAGAGTAAAATAATCATCATAACTTGGATAATCATTTTGATCTATCGATTGATTATTCATTGATATCGACCAGTTAGTTTTTGAAGACGAGTTGGTAGTGATATCATTGATAACTGAACTAGGAGCTGATATTGATGAATTCAAAACTAAAGCTCCCACAAGCAGAGAACTAGGAGTTACATTCCAGTGACAAGTTTGATAACAATAAATGGTTTTACCGGGAGATATATCTGGAAATTTTTCGAATAGGTTTTTCTTCATTCGGCCAAGATTTCTTTGCGACGAAAGCTCCATCAAATAGTTTGTCATTTCGTCGCTCTGAAAATTGAAACACAGACAATATCACAAACTATTTCTGTTTTTTGTTGATATCCTTTTAATTGTTCAAACCATATGCAATATAGAGAAAGTACATTTCGAAAGGAGGTAGTTTCTTATATGGAACAACAAATAACCTTTTGTCATTGAAAAAAATCGATGTCGGGAAAAATATTTTGCATTTCTCAACTCATTTCAATAAATTTGAATATTTCAATAGTTATAAAAAATTTTTATTGAATATTGAGTGATTAAATCATTCAGTGGGAATTAGATTTATGGAAATTATTGTAAATAACAATTTTGGTATTTGATATTACATTTCAGTATTTGACAAGTATATCAGTGGTTCAACTAACTCTAGTTCTATGAACGGTAGTACATAGAACCTTTCCTATTCTTGAGTATTTTAGTTGTCATCAACGTATATGCTAGAGAGTTCATCTGTTAACAAAGAGTGTTCTTCTGTTAACAAAATTATATAATTCGTATGTTCATCATCGTTTAGAATTGTTTATTTTAAGTGAAGAATCGGATCAATCAATCGTTTATTGTTTAATAGAAAGTGCACCAAGTAATTGAATTTATACTTACAATATCATGGATTTTGTCAAACTGAGAGAAGATTAGGGAATATAGATTGAGAAGATTAAGTGCCATAATCCTGGAAAAAAATTAAAATTTGTCACGTAAGTACATTCTAATATTCTAAATATTGCGTTGAACGAAAACATTAGGTGATAGTTTAACTAAAACATGATCGATTGCAATTGCTCTTCAATCATCGATGACATTTCAATCTACAGAAATAACTTCGTGTCTTCCTTAAAAGAGGTGGGGAAATTCAATCAAGCTACACTTTTTGCACGAACGAAAAACAAGAATACGTGCGTTTTGTTTTGGCCCTTCCTAATATTGGAGAGTTCATTGGGTAGATTTTAGTACTACGTTGATGATTGAATTGTAATAAGATTAGGAATTATCTTCCATATGCCTCTTCCTTGACGATTTACAGTTTGTTCTACTTCTCACTATTATTATTCTATTATTACTCTATAATTGGAATAATTGGTAAGAGTAAGACGTTGGCGATTTTTGCTTGGCTAATCAGTTTCACAGATTTCCTCATGGGCTTCAGTTGGTAGCTTTTAGAACTCGCTGATCTTTCAATTTTCAATGGTCCGGAATTTCTTTCATACTCCTCTTCATGTCATTTATACCCTTTTGTGTAACTGGGTCTTGAGAATTTTTAAGGGACGTCTACTATTGTCTTGGAAACGCCAGCCCCCTCTTTGAGGATTCAGCTCCGTTTGGGAGCTCCGAAGAGTTCCCTTTTCTCTGTTTGCATTGATTATAGTACTGTGAGTATAGTACGCCATCGAAGAACAACTTAGCAAATAGCTCGAATGTAAACTAAATTTGGGAATTCAGATACAGAAATCTCGAGAACTCTTGGACAAGTAAAAATTAAAATCAGAGATGAATATTATCTTCCACGAATATCCTTACTGTACATTATACAAATACTTCATTTTCACTGCTGCTACGAAAAAGATCTGTAGAAATCCAGATAGTGGTGATGTTCAAATCAAAAATCGCTAATTCATCGCGAAAAAAATCGCGACGGAAAAAATCGCTCCCCTCTATTCACTTGGCGTCTAGTGGGGGTACACAGACCGAGGCAAAGTTTCGCCATTTCGTGCAGCGTTTTTTTCCGCCACTTTCTCAGTTTGTTACAGCGTTATATTTCTCTTCGCTCTCAATTCGCTCTCTTTCATCGTTTCATGGCCAACATGTCAACTGAGGAGTTGATTAAAGAAGTAAAAAAACATCCAATTTCATATGATATGACAATTATTATTGATTATAAAAACATAAGGAAAAAGGATCAAGTTTGAACTTTAATCGCCAATCAATTAGGAAGTGATAACGGTAAGTACAAAATTCTTGAGAAATAATAAACCTAAAACCGGACAGGCCGCTAGCAATAAAGAATGGGTATGGGCTAAACAGATGGAAGCTTTTCGACCCTCTTTAGCATTCGCTAAAACCTCTTCAAATGTAGCAGCTCCTAACAACCAGGATAATGAACCTTCTGGATCAGAAGGTGCGGAAAGCACCCATGTGCCTGACCCATCAATCAGGCATTAGAGGAGCCAGAACCCTCTATCATTTTTCCAGAAGAGGAATCAATTTTTTCTCATCAAGTGGAGGATAGTAATGTTGATGAACAAAAAGGAGTGGTCGATGAAAATGAGAAAATGATGGCACCTCCTGTTAAAAAAAAACCAAGCGTCGTAGGGAACCATCTTCGTCCGTAAAAGACGTGATAGATTATTTGAAAAGCAAAAGAGTTAATAAAGAAACAGACGAAGTAGATTAATTAGAATACTTAATTAGAAGACACTAAAAAATTGTCCCCCAGAAGGCAGTCTATTACAGAACAAAATGACACAACATATCAAGAAATGCTACATTTGGAAGAAAATTACGCGACCAAATTTATATCTTCTACATCTACATCTTCGCCATCATCTGCAGCACATGAAAATCAGTTCAATAATGCTGGAAACAATATATGTACACAACAGTATGTCATAGATGGTCAGTCATCAACTTCGTACTCATATCACGATTTATGATAATACTTTTTTTTGTAATTAATAAAATGTAAAAAAATGAAAATTATTTGCGCAAAATGTTATTTGTATTACCTTAAGGTCAGTCGTTCCTCGGGGGAAATCGACTCACGATAATTTGTATCTTGTTTTTTTACAATACGTTTCTAAAAATAATAGAAACGCATGGAAAAGTCTGTTATAGAAAGAGGTTGTATTTATCTTAATAGTAGAATTGTAATTATCTTTGTTTTTCTTTTTCTTCTAACAGTGCTAACAGTAAAAGTGCCTCTTCCTCATCTGACGACGACATGATTATAACTGAAGTTTTGGAGCAGTGTGAAATTCCGCGCGAATTAATTAGCGCTGGTGTGAGAATGAATGGGAGCGATTTTTTCCGCTGTGAATATATATATTCGCCGTGAATTCGGCTCGCGATTTTTTTCGCTTCGGTATGGGGAACCTTTAAGACGAAAACATAGGCAAATTTAAGAGTATACGCCAACTCCGGCTAAAAGGTTATGATAAATCTTTGAAACTCATAATAATTCTAGCTTTAACAATTCTGTACTCCAGAAATGACTGAACAGCTGTTTAAAATTTGTTGGATGTCGACACTTACATGAAATTGAAATGTAGAAAATAATCAGAAGAATTGAATTTAATAATTCTACTGATTTTTTGCGTCGTTTATACGCTCACCTTGCTAATTGAATCCGTAACTGCTTCCTTGGATGATACTGCTCAAAAAAACCCATAGCATCGAATAACATAGGAAATACGATAGAGATGAGGGTCATAACTATAGTCAATTCGTTTCTTCTCCAGAAAGTTGTTTGGCCATCTGGCATTACAGAACGATGAACTAAGAAAACTACACTTCCAGCAGAAAGGAAGAACAAGCCAAGTATAATAATATTCACAAGTATTCTTGCTCCCGTGATCTTCCAACTGAAATATAACAGAATTATTTTATTTGAGACTTAAAATAAACCTAGAATTTGAAACAACGAATTTCAAATGAATTTACTTTTTTATATATAATTTCAACATTATAAATATTTTATAGGTATTGTTTGTTGAAATTGAACACTCCTCAGTGTTTCGAGAAACACAGACAAAATCAAGTTGAATCATACCAAGATTCTATATGAAAGTCATTGGACACACAAAGATAGAATTATTTCATATATTTAACAGCAAGCTTGCAGTATATTTTTTCATAATAAACGGTTTCGAAATTTTCATTGTTTGAAAGAAAAGATTTTCAAATGCTGTTTCCTCCATATATGATTTCTACTTACTTTCTCACCTCTTTCTTTTTCTCTGCTTCTTCTAATAGAGCCTCTTTGAAGCCCATCAATATGGACGCAACTCTATTATGTGCTGCTTCTGAACTACCGATCATATGATCCCATGCTGTGAATAACTTCCATGAAAAAATGCATTCATCGTCCTTTTCACATAGTTTTGACATTTTTGAGTTTTCAGCCATTCTGCAAATATAGTTCAACAATCAATATATGGATCGATACACCTGTAAAATTTTTTTGGGTTCGTCATCTTTGGACACTACCCATTCATATTATTTGAAACTCAATCTGAAAATTCATTATGAATCAATGCTGAAACTCATTATGTAAATTCACAAACGTTCATGTCTTACCCGGGATTCGAACCCAGATCTCCCTCGTGAAGGTCCCTCTTAACGAATTTAACCTCTGAACAACTTATGGTGAGCCAGGTGATTCAAATGAGTGAAATATTACTTTAAATTGAAGGAAGAATAGTTGATTTATATCTAAATATTCATTTGTTTATGTGTTTCGATAAACCTTTCAAAATCACTTTAATAGTATCAACAGAACGCAATCATTGAACAACATATCTCAAAACACTTTTTTTCCTGATCTGCCTTCAATTTCGAAACCATAAAAGATGAGATTTCGTCAGAAAGACTGATACAGTTTCGAAGCGTCTGCTGAGCCAGAAACATTCCTGTGAATGCTAAAGAGACAAAGGAGCCGAGTTGATCATTTTCAAAATATCAATGGACGTTTGATATCTTTTTTCATTTATGAAATTCAATTATTCATAAGTTTTGACAAAGTTGCGATTCGCAACAAAACTTCTACTGAAATTAAAATTTTTCAATTCAATAAGTCTGTTATTGCCCAAAATATTGAAAAAAATTATGTGTATATATAAAGGTTGTCCCAAAATTAACTGAAGATCTGTATTTTCCGCTCTTTTTGTTCAGATCCCAATTTTTGAGAGATTTTTTGAATTTTTCAATTTCTGATTGAAAATGACGAATATAAACTTTTAATATCTGAAAAACATATCCATTTAACTGAAACAATGAACCATATTATCATAGATGTGTAACTTTATAAAAGTTTTCCATTTTTTTTCTTCCGCTAATTTTGGGACACCTTCATATTATTTACTTACTTTCTGAGTGTAGCAAAGAAGCTGTAAGCATAAACCATCAAACCAGTTATGAAGTATGCCAAAGGCAATCTATATTTTTTCTTATCGTTGTCATTATTTGTATACCATCCATAAAATAACGGAGAGACTTCAAAAATCCCTTGAAATCCCATAATGTGAGGAAATTTGTTGATGAATACCTTTCGCCTAACGGAATTTTTTTCCTATGTCCTGCATCGTCCGGATTTGCAGTAAATAACTGTGAACACAATTATTTAAAAAATCGACGAGTCTTCAGTAATGTTCAAAATTTAATTTAGTAGAAGCAGAAATATTCTTTACAACGATTTTGTGTCTCATCCTTATGGATAATATTCACTCTCCACATTTGATGTTTGCAGACGTTTTGAAACTATATCATGAAATTAGATCACAGGACAACTGTGTTCAACTTCAGTTCGCGCAGGACCATGTTGCTAGTTGGTGTGAGGACAATTATTTGAGTTTGAATGTGTCAAAGTGTAATTTTGTCTCTTTCACAAGGAAAAGAGATCGAATTGAGTGTGATTATAGCGTTGGTGGTCAGGTCCTTTCTCGTTCTGATAAGGTGAGAGATCTTAGTGTAGTCTTCGACCAGAAGCTTTCCTTTGTCCCACAAATCACCTAACTTATTTCATATGCCTCGTAAATATATAGATTCGTTATACGCAATGGCAAATATTTTAATAATTCCTCAACATTCATTGAACTATTTAATACCCTAATCCGTAGCAAGTTGGAGTATGGCAGCATGATCTGGCATCCCATTTACACTTGCCATCAACGCCATCTTGAAGCTATTCCGAGAATTTTCTTGAAATTCTTAGTTTGTAGCGAGGATGAATTTTATCCACAGAGAGGAGTCAATCATAACGAATTATTGAGTCGATTTAGTTTAACCTCATTCCAGAGCAGGAGAAAAACTTTATCACTAAAATTTTTGTACAAATTACTGCACAATGGTATTGATTGTCCCCTCTCTTGTCCGCTTTGAAATTTCGTGTTCCTAGGCAAAATTCTCGTAATGATCCCCCATTTGGTTTATAGAGTCCACATTCAATAGAGTTTCCAATAATTGTAACATTCACTTTAACTCCATATAAGTTATTATTAGTAGTTATGTGAATAAAGAAAATTGACTAAAATGAATTGATTTAGATTGCGTTCTTTGTAATATTTCATTGAATGCTATAGTGTAGTTATTAGTTACTATTTTTTTAAAATAAGATTGAGCTCTCTGTTTTTTTCATTTTAATTATTTACTTAGTATTCAACATTATGTTATTATTTTCTGTAACTTGGTATTATACCTGTTGAGAATAAAGAACTTATTATTATTTTAGATAAAATTTTTATTTTCATCAAGTATCGGCCCTATTGATTGATGACTTATTATTATAAAGAACTTATTATCCTTGATGAATACTATACTCCTCAATGATTAAAAACAATATTGATGAGTACTCATCAAGGGTGGAGTAGCTACGAGATTTTTTTATAAATAGAAGGAGTAAATTGTCCAGTTTTATTGTCTTTTATTCCTACGAATAGAATTTTTAGTTGAAATATGGAAAATAGAAGTACTACTTCTTTTTTTGCATACAGTATTTAACAACTTAATGATTACTTGATGTTGCATTCATTTTACTCAAGTAAGTATTAAAATCTGACAGGCAGTTGTTAAAATTGCATCCAAAGATGCAATTAGTTGCAATGCGTTTCAGTTTTTATATATAAGGAAAATTTGAACACTGTAACACTCAAGATTATAGTATCAAACTTTTAGAATTTATAAGCAATAACAAGCTTTTAATAATTGAACATTATTTGATTGGGGAGGGAGTAATTGTCGATACAAACCACTTTGTCGACAACCAACATAATTTCAACAACATTTATAGAAGACAACATTAAACTCCTGGAAAGCCTCGTAATTAATAGGTACAAGAAAACAGGTTCAGCACGAGCAACTCGAGGTTAACAACTCACCCCTTACTCATACCTTAAGTTTAGTAGGAGTATATAAATAAAGTTTATTTATTTTTGCACTCAGTTTTCATTCACCTGATGAACTTATTATATACCGAAACATTATTGTAGTGGTCAATATATGGTATATTTTTGAAATTTTTAAAAACGTGTTTAATTCATTGATAAATTAAGGAAAATATTTTAGCTTTGTTTAGTAGATGTAGGTCGGTACGTAAAAACTTTCAAAAGCTTTGAAATGAAAGAGATTGTTTCATTGCAATTGATTGTCATTATTTTCAACAAATCTACCACTAGTAACGGAACGTCAACAATTAATGAAATTAATTAATGATATATCTGTCGTCCTGATATGAAGATAATTGTCTTTCTGAGACAAAGTCCCGATGAAATATCTCGGGATCAGATTCAGAGTTTGTCCACTAGCAATTGCGTTCCCATTTGGTAACACATCAAAAAGAGGTAAATACAATTTTATTGAAGCTCACAGATGTTATTGTTGTACCAAACATGTCGAATGTTTGAACATATTTGTGGAATTAGGCCAAGTGTTCTGAATTTAAAGTTTAGAATTAAAGTTAACATTATTTATATTCAATCACAGTAGAAAGCATATATAAAGTCACGTCATTCAATGTTACTCGTGAGTTTCTTTGAAATTTATTCATTATATTACAAGAAATTCTTCAGTTTAATAAAAATTTGTAAAATGTAAAAATGGAGGTAAGAATATTTTATAGACTGTCTATCATAGTAGTCTTCGTATGTATATAAGGCATTTCATCCACAGTTTCCAAAAAATAAACTCCTTTCGGAATGCTAGAATCTGCTGCTATTCCCATTGGGTAATACGGAAGATTTTTCAATTTCCCTTTGGCGTATTGGCCCCAAGAACTGAAAGCATAAGCTTTGAAAAGGAACGGATTTGCAATTGATGCTAACCAAAATTCAACAGCTCTCATGTGACTGCACAACCCTAAAAACAAAATGTAATTCTCAAATATCTGTTTTTATTACTTTGATTTGTAATTTTCGAAATTAATAATGATAATACACCGATGTCCCAAACGAAATAACATTTATATTTACTTATGTTTTTAGACTATTAACGCACTCTAAATCTCTAAATTTTCAAAACTACTTCCAAGGTTAGAAACTGAGATTCATTAAATCATTATTATTACTATATGACAGTGAAGGCTGAGCACATAACCTATAATAGACTAATTGCACAATAACCCGCTGTATATACATATATACATACTCAATCAATTTCTGTTATGGAAAGTGAAGCTTTATCGATAAGTATTGAAGCCGCAATGGAAATCAGTCAACTAAAAGACAATTTGGTTCAGTAACAGGTATTATTTTTTTCCTTCTACAGTTCGAAGTTTATTAGCCAAATTAAAAGTCACTGTCATTGATGAACAACTTGTGAAAAGTATAGCTACCAAATATTATGAAACATTATTGAATTCGTGAGAGTGTTTTTGATAACACAAAGTCCTGTTTTGGGCCAAAATAAAAATGGTAACTTTAGATATAAGTACCGATTGTTAGTTATTAACTCAGATTGAATCACGCTTACGTCTTGGTCAGACATCATCAAAAAATATTTTAATCAAACTCTTGGCCTAATGTTAATAAACTAATATTACAACGTTGAGTCGACATGTTTCGAGCGTCAGCTGATTATCAAGACTAACTACAAAAACAGAACATAGCAAATTTATAACTAAAAGATAGAGGTGAAAAGTGGTGATAGTTGAAATTCTATTTTTCATTGACAATAGGTTCTTTTCCTTTCTAGAATGTACTGATTTCTATGGCCTCCAAAAGATGTCGACCTTTCCCTTTGGTAACTGCGTGTGAACATTGTGTTTTATCGAAATATATGATGTGATAGAAATCACAATGTTTACAAGCGGGTTTCAAAGGAAAACGTCTAAAACCTGTTAGAGGCTATAGAAATCTGCCTCGAAAAAAAATATCCTCGAAAAGAGAAATACCGATTGTCAATGATCAAATGAAATTTCAACTATCTCCCCTTCTCACCTCTACCTGAGTCTTGATAATAAGCTGACCTCACGAAACATGTTGACTCAACGTTGTCATATTATTTATTTTTTCAATATATTTGTGAAAAATTAAGCCAAGAGCTTGAATAAATATTTATTGTTGTTTATTCTGAGTTAACATGTTCAGTTCAGTTAGAAAATCAGAATAATCGACTCCAAGAATATCTCTAAGTGAAGAACAGTATAGCATACTAACAAAAATTGCATCCAGGTTGATGCATTCCACCATTTGGGTAGAAATCCACATGGCCACAAGGAGAAATCATTCCAAGATAATGACCATTTGTATGGATAATATCTACAAATATGGCATCACTCTCGTCAATGACTTCATCTGAGTCCACACGAGGCCACTCGTATAATGGAGCTGCGGGGTCTAAACCAGTAATCCTCCCTACTTTTTCATGCAGTTCTTTTCTTATTAAAGCGGAGGCCATAGCAGATACTTGAGCTCCCATACTATGACCCACCAAATGTATGTCAGATATTCTCAATCCTCTTTTTTGATTCAGATAAAGGCACAGTAATCCAACTCTCTTTCCAACCAAAGGACTGAGAATTCGAGCTTCTGAATACAGAGTACGAGAAATACTTGCCCAGTCTACCACTATGATATTCCATATTTTCAGGTTGGCCATAGCTGAAATTTTCAGAAGATATTAGGTATTCCACACCGAAAGTCTTCATATTTCCATATAAATCAACCAATTATAAAAAGTTATTCTACAAAGGTTTTTAAAAAGAATTTTTTACGTAAACTTTCCTTAGTCATTGAAAGTGATTTTGCTATTGGTAAGTCAATAAAAATTAGAAATAGGCATGATGACAGTAACTGAAAATCACTAAAATACTATATTTTGTAGCAATGGAAATGCCGTTTTCATATATTTCCGTATAAATTCAAGTGAATATACTTTCCGTATTTTGTGTTGCCTATTCAGTCGCTATTTCAGAAGCCAGTCTTCTCTTCACACCTGTCTTTGAACGATCGTGTAGAACGGTAGAACGAATTATTTTCCATTTCTCTCCTACGTTAAAATATTAATGTGAAACGATCCTTCTTCAATTGTTTACTTTTTATGGTATTTCAAGTTAGTTTTTATGTTCCATACTTCTTTTGTCATATTTAGCATAAGAAATTTCGGCGAACGATTCATTTAAGATTTGGCTTGCGTTTATGGTGTTTATAAGAGCAATCGTTACGAAAATTTGAGATAATCGATTTGAAATTTGTTTCGACTCTTTGCTAATACCTTGATATCATTTGGTGTCAGATCCTATAGTGGATCAACTTTGGGTTTGAACTCTAATCGAAGGTGAGAAAATTAACATTGTGACGTGAAAATGTACACTCTGATATATGTATTGTATTTTGTTACAGAGTTTTTCTTTTTTTATTTGTTTTTTATACATTTCGAATAATATATTCGAAGAAGCTGAATTATTTTGATTCTTGTACTGAGATTTTCGTTTTACTTTGGATTGGAAATCTTCACGAATTCGCTATTTGCAACATCAGACCTAAGGAGATACCACCAAACGGACTCAGTAGGAGTCAATTTACTATCACCGGATACGTTGGAATTCGACTACCTTCAGGGCGGTAACGTACAATAAACTCTTTTATTGACGTTGAAAATTGTAATACCTAATTGGTAAAATACTGAAAAGTATTATCCTTTTGAATTAAATTTTTAATAACAAAAGGTGTTTAGTAATATAATATATAAATCTCTCATTGTTTGAAAAGATATATACCTACGTATTATTAGTTTCCTTTTAAAATTTCAAAAATTCATATGATTAAAATTCTAACATTTTATAAGTTTTCTTAAAAGGTCTAAATATTCCTATCATTAAAATTCTTACATATTATAAGTTTGTTTCACAAGTTTAAAATATTCTTTCTAGTAATTAATTCTAAATTTTGTAAATCTTCATTTATTTTTTATAAAACATTTGTGAACGAAAGTGATCACTTCCGCAATATTTTAATTTATCAATTTGGCCAACATATCATATAATTATATTTAAGGGAATATCCTTTTATATTTTCATTTTTTTTAAATTTCAAATCTATATATTTAGGTACTAAGTATATATATATATTTTTTTTTCGATATATTTTTTTAAATAAAAAATATCGTGGCGCCCTTTCAAATATATTTTTCTTTATACCAACTAACCCACCCCTTATTTTATTTGAGCTAGATTTCCAGGCCTAAATGTGTCCTATGTAGGTTACAATTTATTGGGTAAAATTTGAACTTTTTAACAAAAATTTTCAATTAAGAGTGTAAATAATATTTATTTTTATAAAATAAAACTACAAAATAAGACAATCCGCCATGATATCTTGAACACCAATCATAGCGCATGACGTCACCTTTGAGTAAACAGGCACCAACGTCACATCTCGTATTGTTAACTTCCTCTACGACTGTGTTTTTATTAATTAATTTTGTAATTAAATTCGACTATTTGAGTGTGAATGTTATTAAAATCGAATATAAAATAACACGAGTCATGAATCAAGGATTTACCAAGGTAAACAGCGCTAATTTGCTGTTGGGAGTTGGAATATTGGGAGAGTTTGTGGCATCAAATCTCTACTTTTGTTCAGCGGAATTTAGAAAAGTTAAAACTTCCATGTAAGTATATTAATAATAATCAAAAACATTATAATTTCAGTTATAAAATAATTATCTAAAATATATTTTTGACTATGTATTTGGCATGTAATGTAATGTATCAGGTTATTATTAGAGTTATGTTAATGAAATCTATTTTTGGTTCTACTCTTCATTTGTAAATTGATTTTTCACTATTTCCTGGAGAACTTTTAGGTTCTCCAGGACATCATATCGCGATGACGCTTTTATATTCCATAAATTTATCCATAACATTTGATAATTGAAATTTGAATAAAATACATAATATAACAGCAATGAGATGAAATTTTGAGGTAAGACCTCTAAATAGATTTTTACATTTAGACCTCGTACAAAATATTATTACAGATATTATATACTATACTAAAATCTACAAAACGATGTAAAAATTTACATCAAAGTGATCTCCACAAAAATAAAGGTGAGCACTGGAAAATATTGCATTTGAATTTCACCTTGCATGTTTAAGCCACTTGTTTCGTGTTGTTTTGCTTTGAGTAACGAACACAAATAAGGTAATAGGAGTTTTTATGGTTAGCGTTCTCATACTGGGAGACCCCACCACTCAAACATTCGAATTCATATTTAATAACACAAAATAATTAAATTATTGCACGAGCTCAGCGCCTAGTGTTTAGTTTACTCAAACGTGACGTCACAAGCGACGCCATGACACTGACAAGCGTTTTAGGGAAACAAAGAAATTTATATTTGGAAATTACATTTTTTCCTACTAAACTCTCAATTTCTGCAGAAATATCTTATTTATTGTAAATAGTATATATTTTTGGATATTATAGGACCGCTTTCCAAAAACTGTCATCATGCCTATTACAAGTAAATAGTTAAATGAAATATCAATAGATAGTGAAAATTAAAGTTCTTATATCATAATTCTGACCTTCTCTCATTTGAGCTACCCATGGGGTATCTTTGCCGTGTGTCCACCCATGAATTAGTAAAGTCGTAGGTAAACTATCATCGTATCTTGAATTATTCAGTAATTCATCATCACCCTCAACTAGTTCATCAGCGACGTCCAGATCTGAACTGAAAATTTTGTCAATTAGATTCCATTTTTCGCTTGGTGCAAAATTGTTCTTATTATTGAATGTTTCTGCCTAATAATCTATCATCTGGTTCTTTCTTCGTTTGGGATATTCATTTGGGATTCGAATTCGTTTCGATATGAATTTGGGGTAAATATAACATTTCTGATGAATTTCAAAAACGTTCAGTACAGCTTACTACAATTTGAATTGTAAAATTCCTTGAAATCCATGGAATTATTATTGTTTAAACTACTTTGAATCTCTCATTAATATCAGGAACTGAATTCAAACCATTGAACCTTTATTTATACCTTTATAAACCCATAGAAAGAGTCAATAAATTCAAGTACCTTGGTTGTAGCATTAATTACAGATTGGATAGCGATATGGAAATAAAAATACGGACGGCGATGGCAAGAACAACATTTATTGAATTTCAAAGGTATCTATGTCGAAGAGAACTATCATTAGACATAAGACTTCGTATGGTAAAATGCTATATTTGGCCCATAATAACATATGGGGCCGAAACATGGTCACTCGAAATAAAATCCATGAACCGTATAGAGGCTTTTGAGATGTAGACACTCCGCAGGTTATTAAAGATTCCTTGGGTGGACCGAATAACGAATGAGGAAGTACTTAGAAGAGCCGGCGTCGAGCGTGTGTTATTAAAAAATATAAAGCAACGCAAGATCTCTTATTTGGGCCACATACTCCGAGGCGAAAAATATGATATCCTAAGACTAATATTAATGGGTAAAATAGAAGGTAGAAGAGGTCCAGGCCGAAAACGGCATTCATGGTTGTGCCATATCAAGAACTGGTGTGGAGTGAAAAACGTGGGTGATATATTCGCACTAGCTACGTAGGGGCAATTACGAATTATAGAATGAGTGGATGATCGCCTACACGGTGTAAGCGTTGGCACGAGAAGAAGAAGAAGAAGAACCTGTATTTGAAATATAATTTACTACACAATTCAGATGAAGTTTATCATTAAAACTTAATTTAATAAATCATATATAATCTAAATCTGAGGATTCAATTAACTGAAATTCAAACAGCACGAAACAGAACATGTGATAAAAGAAGCCTTCGAAACGTATGGAAATGGACACTACTATTTCATTGAATTCAGCTAAAAAATCGAGATTAAGATATAATATCACACTTTAAAATCATACTGAATGAACTAGAACTCTTGGAGTAAATAAATTAGAATTAAAACGAATTAGAACTCCTATCGTCTTTTGGTAATAGCAATCTATTGGTAAATAGCAACCATATTCCTCATGAATTGAAATTATCATTATAAGTTCAATAGATTTCGTTGATTGCATGGAAGAATAAATTTAACATTAATGCAGAATATACAGAACACTTACCTAAATCATTCAACGCATCCACATAACTTTCTTCATTGTTAAACAATATATTTTAGAAAACGACTTATTGAAAAAACTTTTTTACTATTTCACTATTTATCAGCAGATAGAGTTCAATGCATATGAAATTCCGGAAATGAATACAGAAAAAATTTTCAATGCCAAACCACATTTATTGAATGTGTAAACAATAGAAAAAATTGCTGACAAAACCAATAGATTTCATGAGTTAAAGCAGAGTTATATAGTTTATATACTTAATTTGAATCCTTCAATTTTTCATATTCAATTAAGACTGATAATTTAAACATGTTTAAGTTAAAATTTTCATGTTGGAATCTACATAAATTTTGATTTGATCGCGAAATATAAATTTTAAAATGTCATCAATGCAGTTAAAGGTGCTTTCTATCAAAATCAATATACCCCTGATTCAGCTTGTGACATTTAATTTTAAGGATTAATAAATCCTTGACTTGATATTAAGTATTTATATAACTGAAGAGGACGCTTTTATATACATATAAATAATGTAAAAAAAAATGAATTTATATCATACTTTTTACACATTATATCAGTTCAGATAAAAGGATCAATTAATTCGAACTAATACGTGTATTTTGAAAAAAAATTCTAATACTTACCTATGATAAAGGAAGAACTTAATTCCATTCTCTGGAAGTGTTTTATTTCTCCTTTCATCAACATCTAAATGATTTTGGGATTCCGATACGACAAAAGCGGGGTATATAGTAAAGCAATAAAAAATTAATATTCGATACACTTCCAACATATTTTTCTCTGATGTAATTTATATACTGACCCAGAAATGAAATTGGCCAACAATCATTCATGTCGCACAGTCTATGGTCATATTTACAAATAAATTCAATTATTAGGACGCGACATTCTCTGCTCGTCGATTTTCAATTATAACAAGTTCATATCCGTCACCTTTAGAATAAACAAAAGCGGAATAATATGTAAGTTATGTGAGACAGCTATCTATCTCGATTTTTCGCAATAACATTTTTTTGGAATATTTTTTTATTTTACGTTTAGTTTCATTTTCTTGAAATTATTTATTCAAAACTTTGTTAGATAACTTTTTTTGGCAACGTTACAATCTGTTACGAAACCTAAACTACAAATATTTTTACCTATCATAACATCCATATTGCCGACATTAGTTTTATTTTTGAAGGAATATTTCCTTCTATTTTCAGTATCACGTAACCCAACCTTATCTAAATTAACCTAACCTAACCTTACCACATCTAACCCAAACTAGAAATAAATATTTTAAGATATTTCAAGAAGATGTTTTCTCTAACAATCAAGATAACCAATTGCAAATATTTCATAGGCAATAAAAATAAAAATAAGAAAAAAGTGTTTATTTAATTCAGAACACCTGGCTTTCTTCCACAAAAATTTTGTATTTTCCACGTCTTCACCAAGCGATGTTCAAGAAGTCTTTTGACCTTAAGAGAGAAATATGTTTTCGAGTATACATTTTCAAGTATATTGTTGAATGCTCCATATTTCGACAAAACCTTCAGTCAAGATCTAAAGTGGAATGGAATAATGGGATAAGGTATGTATGAACACTCATAAAAGACACTTCACGGTTTCAACGATTCATCACACTTTACTCTGTTTCCAGAATTTTGTATTTGCGAGTTATATTACAATTTATGTCTAGGTAACATCATCATACGTATGTAAAGTTTTCTGTGGTTTCCTTTCATTTACCATCAAATGTCTGATGAATTGAAAATCAGACATTCGACCAAATAGCACGTATAAATAAGCCGACCACAAACGCAAAAATAATTAATGTAATTTCGAAATGAGTATATGAAAATAATTTTTTTTTGTTTTTATTTGTTTCATATAATATTAGAAAATACAGGGTTGAAGAAGTTCGCGAGATCTTATAACCTCCCATCTGTAATTATTTATAAAAAGTCCAAGATATGTAATTTACTAAAATTCAAAAAACATCTTTGATTTGAATTTGATTTGTTATATGCTAGTTATGGAATTCGACGTCGAATACATTGGAAGTAAAGCAACATTTCCTGGCATGTTCTAACAGGCCCGTTTATTCATTCGATCGATTCGATAGGCCCATACAATTGCTTGTAGTGAATTCAGATTATTAGCTATTGTATGGAAAAGATCATATTTGTCTTAATACTTATGAATATGATGTCAACATTAGTATTCATTCAGCTTGAACTACTTGAATGACGTTTAGTAGCCTAGACTTATAACCTTTCAACTTACCCATTATTATAATTTGGAAAAACAAAAAAAACCTTGTTAAAAATATATGGTGTTTCACTTTCAAAGGAGGCATTCATTTAATATAATTGATTATATTTATAAACATGGTTTAAACAGTTAATGCTGAACATTTTAATCATCTACATTACAAGTTCATGTTTCATACTCTAAGCGTCAATCATAAACCTAGAGTTATATAAATTATTGGAAATACCTACTCACCTCTGGTATTGCAACAAAACATACCAAAATGCCAGCAATAACTATGTTTACCCAAAACAACCATCTGATGAATAGAAAATATGACGCTACCACAGATCCAAAGTGAGATTCGATCTCTTTAACTTTTTGCTCCCAAGGTATGAACCAGTTCAGAATATTACTGATTTCTCTCCTCGAGTTTTGCCATTTCTAGAAGGAAAATAGGAAAACATAAAGTAAGACGGGAATAATTGAGTTTCTGTTAGAAAAGTTAATATATAGGTATTAGTACAAATTTTAGATATGCATCTAATAATTTTTCTAATGAAATCGAGGAACACATGAAGACAAAGGAGCCAACTGATCAATACAGTTTATGGTTTTCAAAATGAGATTCAGTAAAGAACATTCTTTTCATAAAGTTCACAGGTGCCAACATTTTTAAATTCGGAAATTGAATCTTTCATTCGAATCTTTATCAACGCTTTGCTTTCTTAACTTTTACTGAAATCGACCCATCTCTCCATAAACTTAGGCAACAAGTTCTTGGCATTCAATTTATCCTCTGATGAATTAGTAATTTATATCGATCTTATTAATGTACATAATTCAGACTTCTTTTTAATGAGAAATCCGTTTTGATCTGTTCAAGTAAATTCCTATTTATTTATCAAGCATCGGTGGTTCAGTGGTAGAATGCTCGCCTGCCACGCGGGCGGCCCGGGTTCGATTCCCGGCCGATGCATGTATTTTTGACTAACATTTCGTTTTCATTGATTCAGTTCTACTCTCGTTTTTAAATTGTTAATTCATTTTTGCATAGGCTTTATTTAATTTTATAAGGTTCTCTGATATGAAAAAGCAAGATTTATTATTTAACGTAATTATTTACATATAGTTAGCATAAATTTTAAAGAAAAATTAATTTAAAAACTTCAAGATGAAAATCTAAAATGTCGCTTCATTAGTAGCCTCTTATATAGCATTTGCAATTCATCTTGTTTTATGATTCCCAAGTGGAGATAAAACAATATTTTCAAAATTTTAACAATTCAAATGGGTGATGTGGTAGTTCTTATGCCCTAATTTCGTTTCATTACAAATTCCCATTCGAAATGAATGATGTTGTATCAGGATTATATAGAACGATAAATCCCTAACGAATATTGTACAGAGAAATAACTGCGAACATAAATAAATTATAATAATCACTTTTTGATGAAACTATTATAGGTATACTTGAAGCAAATTTTCAGACCCTACCTTCAAAAAGAAGATATAACATCTGGCTAATCTGTCTCTCGTTGATCCATTTTGGGCTAATCTTTCTTGTAATGCACCCTCGTGTCTTTTGATATACGCTTTAGCTTGAAGAACTAATTTCATTTTCTTTCGCATATCCCATGGTTGCATCTTCACATTTTGAAGAACTTCTTCGTGAAGTTTAATATTTTCGAAAATTTGATCTTGAGATACTTCTGGAGCTATGGTATCCTCAACTGTTATCGCAGTACTACAAAGAGAAAATCATTGGTAGCCTCACCACACCAAAACTTTACATTTGGAAAGAAATTCATTTCAGGATTTAGTTTGCAAAAGTAACGATGTCTAAGTCTTCTGTATAAGAAATTGTTGTTTCATTGAAATTTGTTTCATTGTTGTTCCAAGAGCGAATGTAAGCTAATATAACAAAATATATCAGACTAATATAATAAATATACCAGCTAATATGATGTATAAAGCAGACAATCTTCAACTGGAGAGGAATACATAGCTATCCAATTACTTTGTTCTGTGATATATGTTGAACGAAAACTAAAAAAACACATTGCTGTTGAAGCTTTAATCACAATGACAGAAAGTGTGCTGAACCACGAAGCAATGAAAGCTTTTTACGTTCTATTCCAAAAGAAAAAACCAACTGGTCATAAGCTATTCGTGAGATATTCTATTGATGGAATTAAGAATGCCATAAATTATTTAGAAAATTAATTGGTACCAGTTGAATATGTGAAATCATACAATGACTTTCCTAAAACAAAACGAAATTATGCAACAGTCAAAACAAAGAACAAATCTATTGGGGTAAGAAGAAATAATTGAATAGGTCCATGAAGAGGTCTTCCTGGGTTAATATTATTTCAAAGTGCAACAATGACGATTAAACGTAAAAATGGAAGCATAATTTTGAATTTATTGGACTTACTCGCCAGAACTTGTTGTAAAAACTGAGGACCGTCTTCGATCATTGCCACTCGAGGGTAGTACATCTGGAGAGAATGGAGAGCTTGCCCTTCTACTATCTCTTCGTTTTTTGGAACGTCTCGTAGACGCTCTTCGTTGAATGATGGCATTTACACTGGCTGAATAGTCTTCTCCGTCAGAATCTGGGGTGACTTCTAAGTAGTATGTGAAATATGGTTAAGTATTGGAATAAACACATAGAAACATTTGATAAATCACAATCTGAACGCATCCCAATTAAAACTGACCCTCGTTTTGTCATAAATCACCATAAAAAATATGAGTACAGAGTTTACCCAAAAGTGGATATAATAATTCAAAACTGTTATCTTAAATTGTTTTCAGAAAGGTTATCTATTTATACAGAATTATTGAGAAAGTGGTATCTATTTTTATATGATGTCAACTTTCGATTGGAAACACCAAGTTCAATATTCAATCAAAAATGGAAATCTTACCAGATCTATTCTGATTCTGCCTATTTTCCATAGGTGGTATTTGATAAGAATCTTGTCGTTCAACCAGTTCTTCAATATCATCGGCAAAAGTTACCGACACTTTCGTAGATTGTATCTTACTATCAGAAGACAGTTCCACCCTTCAAATTAAATAACAATTATTTCTGTTTATATTTTTCCTTGAAAAAAATATTTAGGAAAAATTTGCAGTGTATCAGCGATGAGTGTTTCAAACCGGCCAGATTTTGTTTCAAACTGAATGGAAACGCCTTGGTTATTTGATTAAAACAAATGGAAGAATAATAATTCAATCTGAAATGTGTAAAAGCTGCCGAACACGCATTTATTTAATCTTGACCACACCTCACGAACACCCTGCTAATTCCTTCAACATTTCGATGAGCATTCTCAATTTGCCTTTCCGAAAGCTTTCAGAGAAAATTGGTTAGGATTGTCCATTTTCCGCTTAGTCAGTTAATAATTTATTGGTATAAAAGAATCGTAAGATATAACGATTATTCTTTGTGTACAAGATTTATCAGATATATAAAACTACTTATAACACGTTTGCAGTAAGGTACGAATATGCAAAGTAAAGAGTAATGGGGAAATCGCTCCGCCTAGGTCACTTGTGAACATGCACAATTTTCAAAATGTTTCATTTCTCAATATTCTAATTTTATAGTCAAATGCTATTTTCGATATTGATAGAATTTTCACGAGAATTTTTTCTTGATTTTCAATTTTTTTCCATGGGTATAATCCAAAACAATTCACAACTGATTTTAACAATGGACCAATTTCCTTAAACTTGGGCGAAATAAAAATGCAATTTCGTTGAACCAAATCTCGACAGTTATTCTTTGCTGAAAATGCACTCCAAATTAAAAGTTCTGATGACGTTGGGTTTTCTAAGGTTCGCAAACATAATGTTTAACTGAATTAACGAAGTTCCCTTCAATGGTCCAGCGGTCTTTTACTACAATATAAACTCTTTGAATTACGAGATTTGATCCCGACTTTGCCAAACACGTGCCTATTTTTTCGAGATTTACGAAGGTAGTAGAAAAATAACAAAAAGTGTTTATGGCTTACCAGGTAACAATGAAAGCTATTTATGTTCTATTAATAATAATAAAAATAATGATAAAAAAATTTATTTAGCAATAGCTATCACAAAATCATATATACATTTAGGTTTAAAATGTATTATTTACAATTATATGTTTACCTTAATGTTACTAATTGTTTTTATGGAGCTGGCAATTTATTAAATGCGTTGAATTTTTCATGAAGTATACTGTTCCTATGTTTAGAAAGCTTACAAACTTGCATGTTTGTAAGAAATTGTCAGCTTGAAGAATCTTGAAGATCTTCTTGTAGAATTGTCAATTGGTTTTTAACTTTAAATATAAATAGATATGTAGCAAAAAGTATTCTCTGTGTAACTGACATTAGTTCTAAACAATTTAGCATGCTTTGGATTGGAGTATATCTATTACATTCCAAAATTGTTCGCATGGTCTATTATGTAACTTTTGTAACTGTTGTGTTTTTTTCCTTACTCAATTCCAATAACAGAGTGGAACAATATTCAAAGTGTGGCATTATTATTGACTTATAGAGCAGGGCTTCTTAAACTTTTTTATATAGGGACCCCCTTCAAGCTTAGGAAATTTTAAACGACCCCCTCCTCCATATAATGAAATATATATTAACCGTAGATGTAGATGTAATATCGCACTATTTTACTATGTAAATAAAATAAGGATTAAAGAATACGTACCCATTCATTTCATATATATATATATATATATATATATATATATATATATATATATATATATTGGAAACGTTGACGGGATATCGGTCGTAATAAAACACAATAAATAGAATGACATAAAACTATACCTATATATATATATATAAACTTTATCTATATATTCAATAAAAAAAATAAACTTTTGTAACAATTTTTTTAATGAAAACATATTATTAACATAAAACAATATTAATGTGACGGATGTGATTGTTTATTTTCTCACAAATAATCAAATCTAGGCAGATCGTAATAAATTTTCAACGTTTATTAAAGTTGAACGGTATTTTGATTTTATGTAAGTTAATGTGGAAAAGGCTTATTCACATAAATATGTTGTACAAAATGGTAGTGATTTGTTCATTGCCATTTCCGATAGAAGGGGATATTCCGATTTGATTGCTATCCAAAATTCATGCACAGGCACTTGAGAAAATCTGAGTCGCAAGGTAGTATCACTTGTTAATTCGGCAAATTCTACTTGTGCTTTTAAGTATAAAAAATTAATTTCTTCCATTTCAATTGAAAATGGATTGCAAATCCATTGTTGTGTATCAATATCATTGGGAAAATACCTATGCATGTAAACTTCCATATCCTTCAAATGATTAACTATAATTTTTGTTATAGGAATATCATTTTTTTGAAATATTGTTACTAATTATATACTCGTCAGTAAATGGAAACATTTCGAACGATCCACTTTCCACTCTGTTCTTCCATATAAGAATTTTTTTAACAAAGGCCTCAAGTTTGTTTTTTAACATAAACATATTAACTCAGACTCCCTGCATTGATAAATTCATATCATTGATTTTACCAAAAATATCTACCAAATAGCATAGCTTGAGAAGCCATAAATTAACGTGAAAATAACCGGCCAAATTTGAATTTTGCTCTGTTAGAAATATAAGAACTTCATCTTTCAAAGTTAATAATCGTTTCAAACTTCGACCTCTTGAAAGCCACCTAACTTCAGCATGTAGCAATAAACTTGTATAATCCGAATCCATATCAATGCACAAATTTTTTAAACAATCGACTATTAAGTGCTCGACTTTTAATAATTAATGATTTTGACTGCATCAAAAAACACAGTGTTTAATTCTGGTGCAATTTTTTTAACAACAAGTATTACAATAGTATTTTGTATGATTTTTATTTGTTTTTATATTTGTACGTAGTGTGTATACTAATTTTAAAATTTTATTTATAATGATTGAAAAGTATCAGATCTTCGCGACCCCCTTTCAGTAGTCTCGCGACCCCCAGGGGGTCGCGACCCACAGTTTAAGAAGCCCTGTTATAGAGCAACAACTTCATATATGCCGTCATATTTTTTCCAATTCTTTTGAGAAAGTTGATGTTCTTAGAGATTTTAGACGAAACGACATGATCATTGAAACTCAATTTCTCATTTAACATAACGTCTAAGTATTCAACAAGTTCATCCTTTCAATGTTCTGGTTTTCAATTTTTATCTTATATTTTCGTTATTATTTACCTTAAGTATTTTATTTGTATCAAAAACTATAAATTCAGACTTTACATGAAAAACAATATCATTAATATATTAGGAGAATAGCAGTGGACCTAAGACCGTACCCTGAGGTACGCCAAAATCAACTTCAATGCTATCCGAAAGAACAACATTGAACTTAACTTTTTGAGATCGCGAATGTTAATAAAAATTGAACCATTGGTTTACTAAACCTTCAAAACCAATTTCATTTAGTTTTTTCATCAGCAATGATCTATATAAAGTTTCGAATGCTCTTTTGAAATCCAATAATACTACAATCACTCCCTCTCCTTCATCTATAGCTCTATACCATTCCTCACATATGCTCAACAGTGCTGTCTCGTAGGAGGAATTCCTCTTGAAACCTGATTGTAAGTCATAAATAACTAAATGTTTTTCACATAATTCTAGAAACTGATTTTGCGCAACTAGTTCTAGAATTTTTTCAGATCGTGGAAGAAGATTTATAGGTCGAAATTCCTCCAATTTGACAGTGTTACAAAAATTTTAGGCATTGGTATTATAACATTTGCATTCATTTGGAAAGATTCCTTGAGTCAGTGATGTGTTTATCAAATCTAAGAATCTATTTCCAGAAATGTCAAAAGCATCTTTTAATATTTTAATTAACAGTTATATCATCTTCACAACTACCTGTGTTTTTCAGATTTCTCACAATAGTTTTCAACTATTATAAACCAGCCATATCTATTTTTCAAAAGTATCTTTTTTTTAATTCAGTGGACCTACAGTTTAACGCCGGTTTTGAACGGCTAATGGGCTTGTAATCATTGTACATAACCCAGCATATATCATTCATTAAACTACTTAAATCATAGACAAACATTAAACACCCATGCCTTCCGGCATGGGGCTCGGGTTCGAGCCCCAGCGGGGCTCGAATGTTGCGGGGCTCGATGGTTCTACCGCACCATAGTCGGTTGTTCTACCGACTAAGCTACGGAGACCGGCTCATCAAAGTATCTATTTGCAATAATTTCGGTATAAATTTCTTCACAAATTTAGACCAAAAATTTATTTTTTCATTGTACAAAATTGATTTTGTACAATGTTGATAAAACCTATTCGCAGAACATTGTATTAACTCTAACCACTTTATAGACTTTGAGAACACCAAGTACTTACACGCAGGTAATAAAGGGAAACGTTTAAAACTTTTAGAGGCACTTGAAATATGCAGCTCTTGGAAGAAAAAAGAAGACATCTTAAATGAACACTCAGATTTTCAATTATCCTCCCTTCTTACATTCATTGTATAGATATAAATTTGTTGACAAATTCATATTGTTAAATATAATCATGAAGCAGAGTTTAATTTAATTCAATATTTTTTTAAAGTTTCCACCCTTTCAATTAAAGTTTCCAGGCTCATAATTTTCTTCAAATTTAAGAATTCCTGATAAAGCTAGTGTTGATTTCCAACTTTTTCATTGATTTTTTATATTTTCAAGGAGATCGCGTACTATGAAAATAATTCTGAAGTTATATATACTTCTACGATTATTCATCGAATTCTTAATGTATTCGATTCTTCAAGAAATGCTATTCAATGTGCTAACCAACGTAATAATCAAGACCGCTCCCTCAATATTAATGATTCGATTATTATTACTACGTACAATCGCGTGTTCGAAACTGAATAGATTACAGGATTGCTGGAAAAACATCGAAATTCTTTGGAGTCATTCACTTGGATTGAAATCCCTAATTAACAAATGGTGACACGAAGAACTGAGCGGTCATTCTTCCAGATACGCAAATTGAAATGCTTTTGAAAAATGGTTTTGGTTTAGTGTTCAACTATTCTATCACAAAATTATAACCATAGTAAACACAACTACGATTTTAATTTGGGTTACTCGACCATCTTCAGAAAATATGAGGTTATGATGATCGTGACTGATATTACAATCAAAATTATAATTTAAAATTATTTAGTGATAAACATTACCTAATAATAATATAATTCTCTTTGATGATGGATGAGGCATATACTTGGAGAAAATTAATATCTATAATGAAACAATGTTTAGAATTTTCTCATAATTTAATATAAATACGCATGACGACG
This sequence comes from Henosepilachna vigintioctopunctata, assembly GCA_030704895.1. Taxonomy (NCBI): domain Eukaryota; kingdom Metazoa; phylum Arthropoda; class Insecta; order Coleoptera; family Coccinellidae; genus Henosepilachna; species Henosepilachna vigintioctopunctata. The sequence goes on along the minus strand of JARQZJ010000069.1, from coordinate 3,513,135 downwards.
TTTTGAAGTAGTACTTCTTTATCAAATGCTGAATTAAACCTAGGTGTAATTTTACAAACTAAATACTTGTAAGTACTCTCACATAGAACATACCAGGTATGTTCTATGACTAACCTGGAATGAGGACCATGAACCTTTTGCTAAACATCAGTTGAATACAACTGATGTTTAGCAAAAGAAAGAATCGTATACATGGAAATTAACACAGACTGTGTATTCTTTATTGACTTTGTAAAATTACACCTAGTATTAATTCAGCATATGATAAAAAAGTAGTACTTCGAAACGTTGTCATTCGTATATGTATTAAATTATGAGAAAATTCTAAATATTGTTTCATTAATTCTCTTTATTTTTATTACTTTCTCCTTGTTGTTTAAAATGTATATCATTGGCAGCATAATCAGAATTAAAAAAATTAAATAATTCTTCTGTTAATTTCAAACATAACGTAATTGCATTTCCATAAGTTTTGTTCAAATATTATTAATTTTTGAACTGAATAATTTTTCTTTACTGAGTAACTAGGAGGGAGGATTTCTTTCAAAGACTTACATGTCCCATTTATCGTTCATATAATCTGTAGAATTATTTCTTATCAAAACTTTTCCTGTTTGAAATGGTTTGAAAATATATTTTTGAATCTCAGTCTTCAATATAATAGCAATTCTATTGGTCAACTGTCCTTTTCAACCATCGTTCAATTTTTCGTAACAGTTGAAGACCGAGCAAAACGACCAACACATTAAAAGTATGAGTTTCGAAAGTTTTATTAATTTTATTATTATATTCAAAGGGAGTTTTAACTTGCTCTCATTGCTTGCGAAATTATATTGAATAATATCGACACATTAAAAAAATTTAACTCTACGATTTGTACTTACATTTTTATGGATATCGTTGCACTTCTACTGAATTACAGCAAGAACTAAGTACTTAGGTGTATGGAAAGGAAGGAATGACTTTTTTAATAAGGGGTCAAATACACAATGATTAATAATCCTCCCTAATAGGAGTGGCTTGTTTCGAGTTGATGAGTTTGTCAGTTTACCTACTATTAGGTTTCATTGAGATAAAGATAACGAAGTAACTTGAGTAATTAAGTATTGCTTTTACAATTACCTACTTATCACACATCCCTATCAATTTCTCTAGAAAAGGCAACGCGAAAGAAAGCTACACATGGTACTGTAAATGTTACTGTACAAGTTCTTATATATTTAATTTAGATTTATTATTACAGAATATTTTTTGCGTCACATTTCATAGTTTTAATCATGGATTGATGAAGAATATGAAAAATTTCTAATTGTTCAAAACTAATTGAGCGACTCAAAAGTTTCATGTTGTACCTTTATTTTAATTCAACGACTTATGTCATACTGTGCTTCGTCTTTTTGTTTGAATATGTTAGATGCTCTTAGAATGTTTTTTCAATCACTAGGTATATTTATTCCTCATTTTATTGCTTATGTTAACTTGAGCTTAATTTGGATATTTTTGGAATTATATTTTCTTCTTTGTGACTTGTTATGTGTAATGATGCAATATTCATTTCTTTCAACCCAGTGACATTGCTATATTTGTTTAATTAATATTTGTAATTGTGTTATTGGTTTATGCAGAAAGATTCTTGTACATTCTTCGCTAAAATATATGAATGAACAATTATATTGATTGAAATTATAATTTAAATAAAAATGTTTAGAAGTATAAACATTTACGATTCATATTTGAAGCATGAATATATTAATATTATTGAGAAATAACACTTTAAAAATCAGATGACATTCTACCTTTGATAAATATAAAATGGAACTGAAGAATATCGCATATAAAAAATGTAGTCTGGTTCTACTTCCAAATATTTTAAGATGTGAATTGTTTTGGATTTAGCATTGACTTGCACGTCACTTATAAATATAATATTTATTTTATTTTTTATCGTATTTATTATATATATATATATATATATATATATATATATATATATATATATATATATATATATATATATATATATATATAATGATTCAATTATGAAATTATGAAATAATCCGTAAAATCATACATCAAATTGATATAATATTTATTAAAAATGTAACATACAGTACATTACGGTTACTTATTACTAAACATTAATATAGTCAGTCATAACAAGTAAATATAAAAATTCATATGCAGATGAAGATTTATATAACATTGTTCTTCATTATTTTAGAGTCAAATCTTAGTCGCAAGATACCAACAGTTTGTGTTAGTTATGAATATTGTAAATTAATCGTTAAAAAGTTGTAAATTGATTTCATCTCCTGTGCGAATATCCTTTCGCAGTTGAGCGAAAGCTATAAAAATAAAATTTGGAAAAACATTATTCTGAAAACACATGATAAAAAATCATATATATTATGAACATGTATGTTTAATATTTGGAAGAATTTTGGACAATAACTTGAAATGAAAATGAATTTTCTCTTATCGAATAAATGGAACCACTTGGCTAAATTCAATAGAAGTCCTAAATATTATGGGTTACTAGCCCATATATCATGTGAATCAAAGAATATTCTTTTATTTAGCCAAGTTTAATTACTGATACATTTCAAAATATTCCACCAATGTCTTCAAAATGAAATTATAAACAAGTTTCCACAATGTTGTTTTCCTAATACAAGAAATTCAGAAATAAATGTTGGTTGAATGTCAGAACAGAACTCAATGTCCAGCACCACTTTATTCTTAAATAGGTGTTTGTATTACTGTCCATTTCTGTTCAAATAATATCTAATCGTCCTCGAAACTACCGAAATTGCTCATTTAAAACATAATTATGATTGAAATTACTTCAATTATAAAATGAATAATACTTATATTGCTTATAATATTGAAGAATCATGTTCATCAGTAACGAGATATTTCTCCTCGTTCATATTAGATAAAACCTTACATTACCTAAATTTGTACCCAAATATAAAAGAATGATTCACGAGATTCTTGTTTGTTCATAGCAATGCATGAGGTTTTATTCCAATTTTTCCTCCAAAGTTATGAAAATCAATTTTGAGCATATGACAATTTCATTCAAAAAAATAATTTCATTTAACTTCGGAATAAAAATTGTTTTTGTATATTTTAATCTCATTCAGTGCATGTACATTGCATGCAGGAGTACTGAATGGTTCTTGTTTAATATTAGCTGAAGAAAATATTCAAAGTTTCCTTTATAATACACTGTATTTGTGTATAATATGAATGATTATGAAGCTTTTAATATGCAATTAGAAAATAATATCAATGTCATAGTGGGCTTAATTTTGAAATTGTTGATAAATATTGATTGTTTCAACTGTAAATCATTTGATCTCATAACCATAAAACTTCATTTGATATATCATGAGATTCATGCAAAAGTTTTCAGGTTTGATTATTTCTTACATCTCAATATTCTGCACTGTTTTCTTAAATTGATATCAACTTTACAACTCATCATATACATCAAAAAATCATTCGGTATCGCAAAATACTCTCTATATGAAGAATATGATCATAATGGTACCTTTTTGTGATTTCTTATATACATAAATCTTGCTGTCCATTATTAAAATCATGATTGTTAACCAAATGTATATAATTATTAATTGAGCAATGTTAAAGATATATACTTAAACATAATTCAAATGTTTTGTTGATTAACTAGTTGAAGGATATATTGTCCTTTATCTCCCTTATAGAATAAGTGAAAAATTATTAAATTAAGTACCTACATAAATGAAATATGGTAGCTATATAAAAAATCTATAGTAACTACAGAATTCAATAAAAAGTTTTCTATGCAGACACTTATTACTTTATAATCAAAATTGGATCACATATATAATGAGAAAATACTGAGATAGGTACCTGTATCAAAAAATATGCAAAAACTGCCTAATGAATAATGATAATACTTTTATACAATATCAAAAGGTTGTTACTTTCCCTAACTTTAAACTCAGTAATTTTCGTTGTTTTCTGGCACTCAGTTTCATTAAGAGACTCCTAGTTCCTTCAAGGATGGCGCGTTCATCATCATCATTTTCTTGTTCATGGTCCTGGCAGGATACGAATCCACTTTCTGGACGAGAAATCGAAATTGGCTCCAATAACTCGAACCAGCGTTCTACTTTCGCCGACGAGCTTAACTGAAAAGGAAACATTTGAAATTGAAATGAAGATAACGTTTCCTTGGGTTCACTACATACTACCACTACCTATTTTACATACTGGGTATGCATAAACATGTCTGCCATTATCAGGAACTTCTATTGCAACTAATTTTATATCTGTTTGATCTGTATTAACTTTTTATTAAATATATAAATACTCCTTGAGAGATATCAATTGGATATAAGTATGGTGCTCATCATCTGTCACCACACACATCTTCATTGAAGATATTTCGATATACCTAACTTTATTCTGTCACCTTCAAAGACTTCTGTCAACTTAAAAAGATACATCTAATTAAGCTTCATAAATTAAATCTTTCATGATATGAGATATTAGCGCTTTGACACCAAATTTGTAATGAAAGCAAATGATAAGAAAATGTCATACTTAATATGGAAATTATTATTCAAATTTAGTTTCATTTCATTTTGAAATTAAGTGTCTTAAAATCATGTATGTGCATGAAGAGAAAAAATTACGTCTTGACTGGCTCCTTGATGTTATGTGTGCCAGTAATATCCTTCTGAGAAAAAAAGCCATACTATTCTGTTTGTATTTCCTATGTCATTTTATTTTTTGGTTCATGAATGGGTTGCTGTACTAAATTTGTTTGGCTGGATAGCGAGTGAAAGGATTTTGAAAATATATTGTTGCTGGCTAATGACAAGGTTCAAGGCCAAAAAGGGATGGTGTCCTAATTTATGGCTACCTTCCGTCCGAGAGAAAAAAAAAGTGTCTTAAAATAAAGTAACAGATAAAATTCGTATTTTTTCTATGAATATAGGTACAAGATTTGTTGATTACGTACATAATCAATGACGTTATCAATAAAAAATAGGACAACAGAATGTGAAAATCACTTAATTGATAGTTATATTATTGCTTCACTGCTTTAGTATACATTCCACTACTTTGAAATATTTGAAATCTAACGTTAAATGCAAAAATTTATCATTGTTTCAGAAATTTTCATAAAGATGTCATTGTCTTGTCATGCCAGAAGCTTAGACATCTCATGATGAAATGTAGATCTGATGAAAATCATCACTCTTATTTAATACGATTCAATTTATAAGTATTATTACTGACACATCAGTCAATTATCTAGTGTGTTTTAAATAATCATAGCATATATTTTGGTGACAATGTTTCATTTTTGTTTCTTTTAAATATATGAACCTCGGTTTTTATTTTACTACAGTTAAATATGTAACACCAAAGCAGTAGGTTTGAAAACAGAAAGCTCAAAATCAACATTGTGAATGAAAAATAATAAAAATTACTATTGCCATAACTTGCATGAAGGGGACTAGTGATATTTCTTTACTTGACTGCCTGACTGAACAGTATCTTTTTTTAATAAACATGCACCAGTAGATAAAATGAAAAATGATCACCTTGCTCAGTACGATGGTTCTATTTTTTCAAATCTATTATCAAATTATAACATTTTGAAGATAGAAAAGATTTTCAAATGGCTTTGAATCGAAAATACTGTCAACTTCTCATTTCTAAGCTTTTAACTTCTTCAAACTCGAAACAAACAAATCACTGCTTCATTCAAGATTTACTGCATCATAGAGTGATTTTCATATATTTATTAAATTAATATGTAATATGTATATGTTAATTCATAATTCATCACATAAGTGATAATTGGTAATATTGTACAAGTAAAAGTAAATGTATGAAATAACTATTTGTAGCTCTTTTGAATAAGAATTTTTGGGCTAGATGGGCTTAACTAATATTATATTATTACTATTACCTTATGAAATCAGCTGAAACAACTAGTTAAATGTCAATATTTATTGTTCCACAAATATAGTAACAAAAGTTATAACATAATTACATCTACATTTATTTGGTTGTATGACGTGCCCACATTGAGCGCTGCACCTGGGACATAAGGTCGCTTCTATTGGGCACCTTCTCACTAGTACTTCGCTGAATGGGAGGCCCGTTCATACGAAAGTCATCAGTCAATTTCAAATTAGCTAATAAGCCTTCAGCTTCATTGTTATTATTTTTAATACTGTTATTGACGTTAGAAGGAACAGGGACTATAACTCTCACTTTTCCATCGGAATCAGTAGTGGTAAGAGTTCCCACCTGCGATAACGGCTTGATTATATTATTAGTCTTAACATTTATATTATGCTGTTGTGGGTTTCTAGCATTTTCTCCAAGAGAATTTGTTTTTTGGGAAACAAATTGCGATGTCGGGTTAGATTTATTCATCTGCAAGTAGTTAGCTTGTAATTGTGAATGCAAATTTTTTTGTTTCTCTATTGCATCATTATGTAGCTTTTGTGAATAGTTCTGCAGATGTATGGATGAGAGTGGTCTCGAAGAATTAGAGATTGAATTTGAATATTGGTAAGGAATTTGTCTTGGTTCACTACTATGCCTAACTCCATGTATTTGGTTTTCAGTAAAGGAATGTCTTGTGGGCACTGGAGAAGGAGGGAATTGATGTGAATGGGGTAAGTTCAAGTTACTGTTGAAAACGGGAGGGGGTGAGAAGAAAGGAGATTGAAAGTAGGATGGGGTGGGATTTAAACCGAATGCATAAGGCGATTGGGGTGTATAACCGCTCAGAATTTGTAATCTATGAAGTAATTGACTTTCAAGCGTGGCATCTGGCGCATATGGAAAGTTGAACATATTTCCAGTTGAATTGAATGTTTTCAACGGAGAAGAAGGCAGACAAGAGGTCGCTGAGATATTCTCAATGAATCCTGGTGAATTGTACGCTAAGGGCTGGTGGATGTTACTATCTAACGTTGATTCCGTGAAATCCGGCAGGTACTGTTCTGGTAAGCCAGATGCTTGGTGCTGTTGGAAAAAGAAAACGATTAGTTGATATAAAGGGATAATTAAGATCATTTTTATAATAATTGTTCATAAGGCATGAATTTTTCTGCAACTGGAATTCTGTTCATATACTTTTCATAAATATTTGCAGAAACAAAAGAGAAACAGTAAATTAATTTAAAGAGGCAACATTATATATTGATATCCGAGTGAGAATAATAATATGCAATATTTTTCATATTTGGATTGAATTGTTTGAAAGACACATATTACAACAAATTCGTAGATGGTGATAAAACCAATGAAGTCCATCCTTATCTTGTTGATGATAAGGAAGTACATAAGGAGTAAAACGTGAATGAAAAACTCGATATAAAATTTTACTCAAATATTCAGTTTTTATGTTTCGTTTTTCTTCTTTTCATGAAGAAAAACGTGTCCACAGTTGGAGAAAAATAATAATTCACTCACATCTAGATAAACTGCATAAAAGTTGTAATGCAAGCTCATCAAGACAGATACAAACTGTCTACTAATTATCTGAATGTATTGAATGATTCGATGAGTTTGATGACAAGTTTTCAAGACATGCTTTCATTAATAGAATCCTTATACTTTTTTGCGTGGCGATAAATTTAATAAGAAGAACATGTGATTTCAAATATACACCAAAATTGATGAATTTTTTCAGTACAAAGTTCAAAAGGATACGATATAAGAATACTTGGGATTAAAAACAAAACAAGAACAAAATAAATTAGAAGTTCCTTAGTCATTTACTTAAGCCAGAAACAATTTAGAATATTCAATTCAAAATGCACTGAAATTTAGTTCAGTTTGAAATGATTTTCTCAAATTCTGTCGAAAATTGTTGAAACACACTTGAAAAAATAAGTTTTGAAAAACAGAGCACGAAATTTGATAATTCAACCATGTAAAGAAAAGTTATATACAACGATGGTAAAAAATAAATTCTTGTGACATATACTTGATTTTGAGTCAAGCTCAAACGTTATTTTGATCGGGGACATGGAATATTCTTGCGCAAATGTTTATCGGTTCAGTGAGGCGACAAGAACTAATATAATTAACTTGTCTGAGCAGAAAGTCAATAATTTCATAACTGAATAAAAAAAGATATGTATCAAAGATTCAGAGGAAGCTTTTGTTTGAATAAGAAGAATCAGTTAAGAGAATGAAATACACTTAGAATATATATATCTTATATATATATATATATATATATATATATATATATATATATATATATATATATATATCAGATATAGGGTTTTGTGGTTTTCACAATACCATTTAACATGAAATTATCACAATACACCTACCTAATATCTAGCAGCAAAATGTCTTCAAGCACAGGATTATTGATATCCTTCATTTCGTGAGGACCTGCAGCACACAGAATGGAGCAAAACACTTTTTAGTTTTGCTTGTTATGCAGCTGCTACACAAAACAACACTTGCACTAATATTTTTTGCACATGCTTGTCTTCGCTAAAGCTGCATGCATCAATTGAAGCTCACAAACTTAAAGCATAACATAAAACTTATTTATCAGTAAATTAGCATCTTAATAAAGTTTCTAAGTGAAACTTTTTCATTATTTGGTTTCGAATGAAACGAAAATAAATAAATAATTACTTTCAGTATTGAACAATATTCAAAAAATAATACATGGGAATAGGTTTGTAGAAAATTGATATCATAAGCAAATCACAGATTCTAAAATGGGAAAATTTATTTCTAGTTAACGTTTGGTTACAAGTTGCAGCTAATACATGGGAATATTTGTAAAATTTTGAAATAAAGATTCTAATTTTCGCTATTGAGCTATTTTTGAGATAAATAATTTTCGCTATTGTTCTGTCGTTATTGTGAATTATTTATTTTAAAATTTCGACCAAGCTACAATTCGTATCGAAACGTTTACGAGACATAAATATTTCAATTTTACAGTATGTTTTTTGATAAGAATATTAATTTTTAATTGAATATAAAAGCACAAAGAATTTTAAAAAAATTATTTAGATATATTCAAACATTCCAACTATTCTATTCGAATATTTATAACAAAAATTATCAAAAGAAAACATATATCATCAGAAATCTGATGTTCATGAGTTAAATGCAAAATGTGAAACCTTGTGAAGTGAGAGTATGTCAAGTCCTATGGCGAAAAATGAAACATCTGGATAAAATTGCAACTTTTTGGAATTCCTCCGGTACCCGTTTTGCCTACGTGATAGTTAACAATATTGCTTCTTGAAAGTTGAGTACGAATTTCGTAAAACTCTCAAACTGCCAAATAATGACGTCCGTACCCAATTAACTTAATTGAAACCCGTTGCTTGCCATGAAGATTCATTTATAACGGATCACTTCAGTGGAATACTAAAATAAAATCGTTAGCTCCTGTCGAAATAAAACGGGATTGCTGGCAAATGAATCAAGCGTTGAAACTATAATTGCGTTGTTCAACAGAATCAAACAATCGATAGAAATATTTCTTTGTTTTTTTACGAATACTCAAAATTATATAAAGAGATTGATAACTTTCAATACCAGAAAATTGGAAGTTCATCAGGTGCGAGACATTGGTAGAAATAACCTACACAGTAATAGTGACATCAAATACGAGTAAAGGTTTTTTTAATTATTTTAGTCAATATGATAATACCGAAAGAATAACATTTAAAAATCCAGTATTACAGAATGAAAACGTGACAAGACTATCGAAGTATTAGTCTTCATCTTCAGCTGAAGTTAATTCTACAATTCAAGTAAACATATCAAAATTATATCAAAATTCATCGAGAACAGTACGTTGAGAACATTTCGAAACAAATGGAGTTAGGAATATATCACAGGAATATAAAAAAAATTTCGACAATGATTCATCTATGTTTATCCAACAGAAATTACACAACGGGATATGTAATATCATTTAGAGCGGTCGTTCCTAATTTACGGCGCTATGGCCAAATCCGGTAGAAGTTTCATTAATAAGGCAGCCACAACTAATAGCATTAAAACGGTTTTGGCCCTTGGAACTTACTCCACTTACAGTGAAGGAGTTGGGAAAATGACATTACGAGTTATATTTTCTGTAATAATGACATAGACAGAAAAATTTCAGTTACCGAATTTCTGTGATAGAAAATATCGGTAATCAGTTACCTAGTTTCTGTGACAAAAAGTATCAGTAACCAGTTCCCTAATTACAGAAAACATTCGTAATCAGTTACTTAACCTCTGTGACAGAAAAATATCAGTACCAGTTACCTAATAATTGTCACGGAAAAATATCAATAATCATTAACCAGTTACTTAATAATTGTGACAGAAAAATATCAGTTATATACTGATATTTTAATACATATACTTATAACGATAGTGAATCTTATTACTCAAAATAATGAATTGAATGGTTACTTAGGTCATAAACAAACTGAATTTATTATAATAACAATTTTGCATTAAAAATAAACTTTATTTAATCCATGTAATGTAAGTGGAAAATTTATATTTATATCGAAATATTTTACTGGAAAATGTTTCTAAAGAACAGAATATTTCTATACAAGAGAAAACTTTCAAGCTTTAAATAAAGCTTCTAATTTTATATATATTCAAGAAATTTTTATATATTAATCTTTCCAATGAAACTTGAAGAAAAGTGAATGACACAAGAATGAACAAGATATTTTTTCAATGCGACATCAAGCTCTATTTAACTCAAATTTGTAGCAAACACGTAAACATAAATTAGTTAACAAAGCATGTTTTTTAAGCAAACTCTCACCTGAGGTAATGTTAAGTGGGTAGAGTTTGGCTGATGGCTGCCTGCAGCTCCAGAATTTTCACTTCCATTTTGCAAATGCGACACCAATGCTGCAATGTGATCTAAAAGTTCTCTGTTGTGCACCAAAAGTTGATGTGTACGAGTTTGAGCTTCTATTCTAGCAGCCTGAAATAACATTTCAAAGAATTTTTTAGAGAATCGCATTGGCATTAACATATGAGTGGAATATTATACGTATATGTTTCAACATGACCCACTGCAGAAATTTACATGTTCAACTAGATAAATTCAGCTGTGATACTGTAATAATGTGTAAAGTTTCAATATAATACACCATTTTTTATTAAAATTAGGTAGTACTAAAATTCACCACTGCATTTTACAGCGTTCGTTTGAATTAACTGCAATCACAAAATTGAAACTGTATTATCTCATTTCACTTGAAGAAAAATTGGAAGTGAAGTTTCAAGTTTGAAACAAAATGCATTCGGCTTATAGTTTCCGTGTATTACGATAATTGCTCTGTTTCTGTGAATTGAAAATTCACAACAGGTTTCAAGTACAGGGGCGCAGCCATATGCTTCCTCATGGGAGGGTTGGTAGCAACAAATCGAGTATATGTTAAGAATAATCGTTACAAAACGACAAGGATGTCGTTCTGTAACAACTATTCTATACCTAAAATAAAAGTTGAATGGCAATATGTATTTAATTAATGAATAACTGAAACTAACTTGTTTTGTCTAAAACCTAATCTATTGTGAGTAGTTGATATCTATCACCTTAACATCTCTTGTCCTTTTTATTTCGGAGATACGTCTTCAACCTTTTTAGGATGGAGAAACTTCTTTAGAGACAACCGTAAACACAGGAAGAGTTGCAGAAATCTTCTAAACTTTATTCATCAGGGGTAGAAGAATGTCTTCAATCTCGAACAGAGGCTAGAGACATTTGACAATAGCTCGTGATAAAAAGTGTTGACAAAGTTTGAAATGTAAAATTTCTTTTCATTTATACATGAATATTAATGATAACATTGCGAGGGGGCTTGAATCCTTCTTATATACGCCTCTGTTCAAATTTATAACGCCTTATCAAGATTAGTAAGCAGTGTTGGAGTATTATAATGATAATAATAAGTACTTTATTCTCAACAGGTATAATTCCCAATTATAGAAAATAATAACATAATGTTGAATAATAACTAAATAATTAAACTGAAAGAGATACAACAAAGAGCTCAATCTAATCTAAAAAAACTAAAATACTAACTAATAACATACTAATAATACTAACATAACTCCTAATAATAATTTTTATGGAGTCAAAGTGAATGTCACAACTATTGACAACTTTATTGAATGTAGACTCCATAAATCAAATGGGGGATTGTATTAGCGAGTTGGTCCTTGGAGGCTCTAGGTTGGAAACTTCAAATCGGACAATCAATACTGCTGTGCAGTAATTTGTAAAAAAATTTGAGTGATAAATTTTCTCTCCTGCTCTGCAATGAGGTTAAACTAAATCGACTCAATAATTCGTTATGATTGACTCCTCTCTCTGGATAAACTTTATCCTCCCTCCAAACTAAGAATTTCAAGAACCTTCTCTGAATGGCCTCAAGATGGCGTTTATAGCAAGTGTAAATAGGATGCCAGATCATGCTGCCATACTCCAACTTTGCTACGGATTAGGGTATTAAATATTCCTATGAATGTTGAGGAATTATTGAAATATTTGCCATTGCTTATAACGAATCCATATATTTTCAAGGCAGATGAAATAAGTTGGGTGATGTGTGGAATGAAGGAAAGTTTCTGATCGAAGACTACACCAAGATCTCTCACCTTATCAGGACAAGAAATAACCTGACCACTCACGCTATAATCACACTCAATTCGGTCTCTTTTCCTTGTGCAAAGGACAACATTACACTTTGATTCATTACGTGATTTGAGTATTACGAAATACTCTTAAGGAACCGAGAATGGTTTTTGGCAAAAATTTAGTTTTGTGGACTTTGAAAATGATCACATTTGATATAATGTTCGAAGAAGTCAGTAGTACTTTCAATTTACAAAATTGTCTATTTCTGTTTATCAATACAGAGTATTTATATTCCTTCCTTTTTGTTCAACATAGAAAACATGGGATTGGTCGTAAATTTCTCAATTCAAAAGCCACACAAAAAGGATGCAAAATTCAAAACAGTCTTGATAATAACTTCAAATCAACTCAGTCACAATTCGAATTCATTCTTCTTTCATAATTCGAAATATTTCGTCTGCTCACTTATGAAACACTGTTATTATTTCAATATAGTGAAACTATAAGCGAATTTCAATGGTGATATTGAAGAAATTGAAATAAAATAAAATATAAGAAATGAGTGATTCCAAAAATGAAAACTCCGATGTGTTAAAATTCACTTACTATTCATTCAAAAGCTACAGAATAAATCATGACATTAAATTAAGCGTACTTGTGTTTTATGGAATCTCTGCTGAATTATAAACGACTTTCCAGATCGGAATGGAATTTAAAATGTAAAAGTAGAGTTTTTCAAAGAGAAAAAGTACACGAAAATGTACACTTGTAATATATGAAATTGCATTTATTCGAAGAAAATTCCATTAAGGCCTGGAAAGATATATAGATGTTGTGGATATAATTAAAAGTTATACCTGTTCAGATGCGAGTTGTTCCCTAGCTAACTGCAACTGCGCTAAAGCGGCTTGTGTTTGTTGAATTTGCTGTTCAAATTGCTCCCTTAAAAGTTGTATTTCATGGTGAGTAGAGAGAGCGTTTCCAGGTAGAGGAAGTGGATTTTGTGCACCACTACCTTCTGCAGAGAGTGTATCGCTCTGAGGAGAAGCATATGTCTCTCCTGATGTCTGGAAAATACATAAAAGAAGGTGAAAACAACATATGGACTGAAGAAGTATCTAGGAAAATCATATCAGGATGAGCTCTTGAGATTATTTATGGCTCTTTATAATCATACCGATTTCTCAAAATGAAGATATTATGGTGAATTTTCAATGAATCTGAAAATTTTATGTGACGTCTCAAAAGGTACCTGAAATTTTTATGACATAAAGAAATGTTATCACTCTGGGCAGTTATCTAGTTACTTGGTGGTTGGTAAAAATTATTTCTAGAAAAAATATAAAAGGAATTATTTGTCTGATAATCTGCAGGAGCAAGTCACTGATCAAACTACCATGATATATTTAAGTAGTCTTTTGATTGAACCTCAAAATTTGATGTAATTGTTAGCTGTTCGATTACTAGACGATTTTGATCTAGTAACCTAGGAATAGACACATGAAATTATAATAGTGGTCGACAGAATACCGACACCAATAAACAAGGTTAAGAACTCATAGAAATACCGCCCATGGCAATACAAAATATGCAAACAATTAGTCAAGATTATAAATTTAATTTAGGTCCATTTAACCAGCGATATATGTTGTCGAATAACAAATAATTGTTTTCATGACTGTAGTACCCAAACTTATTTCCAGTTATAATCCCCATATAAGAATTTAGTTCTTAAGGTCCTGCGATACTCTTGAAGCATGTATTTTCATTGAGTTCGGAATGAAATGATAAATAATGATACAAACTAATATTACATGTTTAATAATGAAGAATTTAATTTCTTCATAAAACATACACCTTCGTAGTTCAGTTCAAATAATTTAAGCTCAAAATAACTAGTTATTACTAGAACAAAATCGATAAATTATAATTAAAACACTTGACTTAAGTTTCACTAAATATATCAATAATTCTACATATGTTTCGGGTGGTTATCCCATTATCAAGAGTATATTACATTATGTAGAGTTTTCAATATATTTAGTGAAACTTATGTGTGTTAATTTTTTCAAAGAGATTTCCTTGACATTTACTAGTTTAATTTATAGACAAAATATCTATAAATAAAATAAGAAATGAAAATTGTGTGTTATTAACGTAGATTGAATAATAATCCGAGAGAGTAGTCCGGGGTTATAGTCTACCTACATCTTCAATTTATTTATTTATTTATTTTTAATTTATTTTTTATTTAATAGTCTACTTGATGTGAATCCATATAATTGAATATAACTTAAATTCAAACACTTGATATTCTGTAAGCATTTCGTTTGTAACGACGAAACGCGTCATGCTATGTAGTCAATTTAGTTTCAATTTAGTTGACTTGAAGTTATCCTCGTCAAATGTAAAAAAAGGACAACAATTTCTCATCAAATTAAATTAACTCTTGGCTTAATGTTTCACGATTATATTACGATATCACGATAACATTAAGTCAA
The DNA here is from genome assembly GCA_030704895.1 of Henosepilachna vigintioctopunctata. Lineage (NCBI taxonomy): Eukaryota > Metazoa > Arthropoda > Insecta > Coleoptera > Coccinellidae > Henosepilachna > Henosepilachna vigintioctopunctata. The sequence goes on along the minus strand of JARQZJ010000069.1, from coordinate 3,497,961 downwards.
GAGTTTAATTTAATTTAATATTTTATTATGTTTCATCAAGAGTTAAGCGAGAATTCAATCTCAGTCACAACAATTTCTAATTGTGTGTTTATTGTTGGCTAGGATTAATATTGCATTCTTAATTAATTTTTTGAAGTGGGTATTGGACTACAACCCTAGATTCTTAAGAATATATTAATACTCACCAGAGATGACAGCTTTTTATGCATAGACAATGGGGAGGAAGCAAATCAAATTGCCTGGGGACTGTAACGTTAGAACTTTTGTTTTCGTGTGAATCTCTAAAGGTAATTTCATCACAACCAGGCAAAGATAATCTCTCCATCTCCATTTCCGCTTGAAATTCTGAAATAATAATAATAATAATATTAAGCATATATTTCCAACAGGTAACAACCCAATTACAGGAAAATACATAAGGAATAATGATACAAAATATGGTGACAAAAATTTCAATAACAACATATTAATATATTGAATATTAACATATTAGAATATTAAAAAATGATTATTATAATAGCAAACATTATCAAATATAATAATCAAAATATATAATATCAATATCTAATAACTAATCAAGAAAACAAACTACTCAGAAATCGAACCGGAAGAAATTAAGACACCACAATGGTCAAGATTTAAATACATATTAATGATGAAAACAAGTGAGTCTCAGTGCAAATCACAGCAGCTTGATACCTGGTTTGCAATAGAACATGCAAAGCTAAGCGGCTATTGCGAGAGAAGATTGGTTCTGTGGGTTTTTGAGTAAAATGTCTGGCTTATTCTAGTACACCTCTGAGGAACGAGAAAAATAAGTTTACCCAGAAGCTCAGGACAGTCGAGATTCTCATTGAGCAAATTGAATAAAAATCTCAATGCATTCAAACTTCTCCTGGTGTGGAGGCTCCTAGTGTCAAACCTCGACAGCAAACAAGCGTGATCATAACCCCCAGGTGGATATACACCATCCTCTCGAAATGAGAGCCATTTCAAGAACTTCCTCTGCAGTGTCCCCAGGCTTTTATGTGACAATTATATATTGTGACAGTTATGTATTGGTCGCCTAACAAGTCAACCATACTCAAGTTTGCTTCTCACTAGAGCATTAAATAAATGGACCAGTGTTGAGGAATTCGAGAACAATCTTGCATTGGAGACGATGTAACCATAAACTTTGCTACACGATAAAATTAATTGATTGATATGAATGAATGAATTTTTGATCTAATACTCCGAGATCCTTACTTAACCTTCAAAAGTCTAGTCACATTAACACCTTCAATGTTGTAATCAAAAGTTATCACATTTCTTTTCTAGTAAAACTTACCACATTACATTTCATGTCATTCAAGTGTAAACAATTATTATTACACCACAAGTATTATCATTTATTGAAATGAACCCATCTATCTCCAATCACACAATCACCTTGTTATGATTGCCAAGTAATAAGTATGCCTCACAATTCCATCTATTGTCAAAATATACGTTGCAATTTGAAGTAGTTACCAAAAAGTATTGACGTATGAGCAATCGGTGCTTGGATTTTCTATGACCCGAAAGATGTTTTCTATTGATTCCAATAGATGGAATTGTAATGTATTCGTTACTCGGTAGTTTTCACATCGCGAGTTATAAGAGAAAGAGATATATATCGCTAGATATAAGAAGTTTGAAGTCATTATTTCTCTTAGCTATGGATGTGGCATAACTAATGAGTTCTTTGTAGAACCAGACATTTCTTCAGTAATTAAACAAATGACTAAAAATCTTACTTCATAATTTTGGGTAGAAGTGAAACACTGAAGTGCAATATGAATGAGGATATAATATTATTGAGCGGAATATATATAAGAATGTTGAGCAGAGAATTGAAAGAGTTAAACAGTAAAATATTGGGGCATTTTGTGATGTGAAAAATTAAGTTTTGATGATCATGTTGATTTCATTTAATTTGAAACCTCAAAAAATCAATTTTTTGAAACGAATTGGAAAAAATCTGTCAATATATATGGATTCATTGATGCCACAATTTGAAACTTCAGTCACTTTGTCATGGGATCAACAGAAGAACAAACCCAGGAAAAAGAAAAATTACCCAAAGGAAATTAAAGGTTTAATGGTATCAATAAATTACCTATTCTCTCAAAAACTAGTATCAGTGTTAAGATAACATCAGTGGATCTAGATCAAAAAGCTTTAATTAACTAAAATATTTCACATTTCTGAATATGCAAGTTTCGTGTAGCATTTGCCAAATAAATATCTATTATTATTATAGTTTTACGGGATCGTAGTTTATCGACGATCTGACCACTCACTAGTATTCTAAAAACTAGTGAATCCTAAAATACGATCTTTTTCTACTACGCAAAGTACAACTTGAAGTGAAAAGAATACAATATTGTAGAAACAATGACATTTTCACATACATGTATAAGGTGTTTGACAGAGCTACTATATTAATATTCTATTCTATGCTTTTAATGGTAGACATTGACGTATCACTCAAAAATCGAATTCTCATCACATCATAGAATGGATGATATATTACCGATGAGTTCGTAAATAAAGTGAATGTTCCCAGTTGTTGATTGCGATAGTGTAGTTTATATTAGCAGCACAGAGAAGAAAAACTACTTGATGATGTATTTCGATCGCATCGAAAGGAAATCGAGTTTCGTTTCAGGACTAAAAATAAAACTATTTGTAATGAGGACTACCTCTTTTAACTATAAACAGAACTTCGAAAGAAATTTAATTTCGGTATAAATTATTAATATAATCACTATTCTTTGCAATAATAAACACGCAGACATATAATATATTAAAGTAGTGTTTATCGATCGTAAACCTGATAAATTGATTAATAATTCTCAATCATATATTTTTCAACAGTGAATAGCTAGAACTATTCACATAACTTTACATTGTTATTATTTCACGTTCAAATAACGTAACTATGAATGTCTTTAAATGTGTTTTCAAATTAGATGCAAAGTATAATGGGAATTGCTATATATAAAATTGAGCAAGCAAGGAACACTTTTCAATTTCAATTAGAAATATTTCATTAAAAAAAATTTGAAGAAGGTATACAAATCTGAATTTGTATGTTATCGTTCTAAAATTGATAATTATTTCCGTGAGATGAAATTGCACACAAAATTTTGACCAGTATTCATGAATTCAAAAGGAAACGTTATTTATTTTAAACTATCTAACCCGGCGTACTTTATAGGATCTTATTTTTCTTCGCTAATATTTTCGAGAATCCTAAAAGCACGTCTTTTCTATTTCTATTCGATTTTTTTCTATTGTTTGTGCTACACTATTATTATCATTTATAATGATAATAATAATAGTAAGGATATATTTTCAACTGGTAACTACCCAATTACAGGAAAATACCAATATCAATAATAATATAGATATACGATATTAAAAAATGATGATAACAATAATAAATGAAAAGACAGAATATATGACTAATAAAAAAGATACACCAAGACAGATTTCAACAAAATATGGGAAAATTAAGGGGGTTAACAAGTTCCAATACCTTGGAGAGTTAATTCAATCAAACGCCCTTGATAAAGAAGCTATCCATGCAAGAGCAAGAAAAATGGAATCAGCATTCCAGTTGACTAAAACTATATACAATAAGAAGTCCATATCAATTAATGCAAAGCTAAGACACTACAATACAGTTATTAAGACAGAAGGTCTATATGCCTCAGAATGCCTTGCACTGAATACGGCCAGACAGTTAGAAGAGGGGAAAAAAAAGAAAGAAAAATTATTCGGAAGATCCTGGGACCAAAGTATGAAGATGGAAAATGGAAACTGAGAAGTAACAGAGAGATCTACACAAAGACAGAGACGATAACTGACACAATGACGTGAAGAAGAGTGACTTTCTATGGACACATTAGAAGAATGAGTGAAGAAAGACTGACCAAGAAACTATTCAATTACTTCGACAAAAACCCCAAGACTCAAATAACATGGATCAAGCAGGTCAGAAAAGACATGGAAGAGATGGAAATTGATGGAGAGAATGTGAAGAGGAAAGAAGAATTCAGGAAGAAGATCAAGGAGGTCCGGGGTTTTCAAGAAAAGGAGAAAAAGAAGACTGGAGCAAAATGGACAAAAGAAAGGAAAAAAAGCATGAAGAACGAATGAAGGAGTATTGGAGGAAAGGAGAAAAATATTCATAAAAAGTTATTTCACGTGGTCCATAGTCGTCCAAAATCGAAGGAAGAAGTAAGGATATATTTTCAACTGGTAACTACCCAATTATAGGAAAATACCAATATCAATATAGATATATAATATTGAAAAATAATAATAATAAAAAAAATTATCAAATATTTTAGTCGACATCTACAGTATCAATATCTAAATATTCAATTAATTAACCATCCCTTAAACAATGAGTAACTAAACAAAAAAACAAATCTCCCAGAACACAAACCGGAAAGAAATCAAGATACCTCATTGCTTAAGATGTGAATATACATTAGTGATGGAAACAAGTGAATCCCAGTGCAAATCACAGCAGTTTGATACCTGCGATTATTCCGAGAAAAGATTGGTTTTGTGGGTTCTTGAGTAGAATGTATGGATTGTTCTAGTACACCTCTATTAAAAAATTAAATTCAGTTCACCCAGAAGCTCAGGACAGTCGAGATTATTATTGAATGAATTGAATAAAAATTTTAATGCATTCAACTTCTACTGGTGAAGAGCGTCCTCGACCGCAGACAGGCGTGATCACAACCCCTAGATGGATAGATATAAACCATCCCTTCGAAATGAGAGTCAATTCAAGAACCTCCTCTGTTGTGCCTACAGGCGGTTTATGTGGCAATTATATATTGGTCGCCAAACATGGCCGCCATACTTTAAGTTTGTTATTCACTAGGGCACTATCAATGAATGAACCAGTGTTGAGGAATTCGAGAACAGTCTTGCATTGCTGACTCATTCTTGATTCAATCATTGCAGACTATTATGAGACTATTTAATTCCTTCTTCAGTACAAGTTGGAGTATGGCAGCATGATCTTGCATCATATTTATACTTGCCGTCAACGCCATCTTGAGGTCATTCACAGAAGGTTCTTGAGATTCTTATTTTGAAGGAGGACAAAGTTTATCCACAGAGAGGAGGCAATCATGACGAATTATTGAGTCGATTAAGTTTAACCTCATTGCAGGGCAAGAGAGAAACTTTTTCATTCAAATTTTTGTAGCAATTACTGCACAACAGTACGAGTATAACAGTACACTCCAAGGATCAACTCGTTAATGCAATCCCCCATTTGCTTTATGTAGTCTACATTTAATGCAGTTGCTAATTAATGTAACATTCACTTTGACTGCATTCCAGTTATTATTGGAAGTTATGTGAACATGAGGAATTGACTGAAAAAAATTGAATTAGATCGACTTCTTTGACATATTTGAATTCACTTTATGATATTGTTATTAGTTACTTTTTCAGTTGTTTCAGTTGAGATTGAGTTTTTGTTATATTTCATTAAATTTCATTCATTTAGCTATTCTGCAGCTTTATGTTTTTATTTTCTGTAATTGGATACTGAACCTGTTGAGAATGAAGAAAGTATTATTATTATTACTGTCAATATTCTCTAATTTACCAACTACTGCCGGAAAATCTAACATTGATATCTCGACGTTTTGTCAATATACTGAAGATTTCTGATACCTATAATCTTGTCTTCAAAATTCATTTTTTGAAATTTTTTTCTAAACGAACTTTGTCCTAACAAAAATGATGAAAAAAAGAAAAATCAAATTAAACTCTTGGCTCAATGTTTCACGATTTATTCAATAATATGAATTAGTCAACATGTTTCGAGCGTTAGCTCATTTTCAAGACTGAACATAGAGTTGAGTCTTGAAAATCTTTTTAAACTCTTTAATTTCTTTAACATGAATTAGTTAACATTCTTCCGAGCGTGAGCTTATTTTCAAAACTGGAAATGTCTGATGTTTGTTGGTCTGATGAAAAATTCTGGCTGATTCATGTTGTTAAATATAATCGTGAAACAATCAAGAGTTCAATTTAATTCAATATTTAATTATGTTTCACCAAGAGTTAAGCGAGAATTCAATCTCAGTCAAAAAAGAAAGGTGCGATGTTACATACAGTGCAGAGATTCATTTTCTTTCACTTATGAAGATGATTTTTGTTATGATGATTTCATAGAACTTGACGAATAATGTTTGTAAGTACCCTCTTTTTTCTCTAGAAGCTTACCTTTATATTATACTTATATATCTTTACATGTGTTCGTTTTGAATATTTAACTCACCTTTCCTACCCTTATCCGAGGTAATATCACTGACAACGTCGCTAGTTAAATCTTGAGTTAGTGTTTCTTGCTCCTCATGATCTAAATTCTCGTTATCCGGGGCAGTAATTGAAAGTTTATGGCACACCTCGAAAGCTTGTCCTACAGTCCGAACAACACGCATGGCTTGGCTCTGAAAGATGAAACAAAATGAATATACGTATTTTACAAATTTAGTAAAGTTGGACACTTTTTGAAATGTTTTACAGTTGATTATGATGAATTATCGCCATTCATCGTGCTGAATGATACTAGAAAGATACTTTAAGATCAAAGAAATGCTGATGAAACTAGAGTTATATGAGATTCAAATTTAATGTCTTACTGCCTTTTTTTTCATAAAGACATTTGACTATATTCATTTATTCAATTTAAATATTCATTTAATTTCTGAAAACTCTAAAAATAATAGTTCTCAGTGTTTTTTTCTTGAGTTTCATTCAAAAGAGGAAAATACGATCTTATTGTTAGCAATCTCTCAAATTTTTCCTACGAATTGCTTAGCGATCTCACACAATAAAGACGTCTAATGTGAAACTAAAAGAGATTCATTACAATTTTATTAGCACTTAAGTTCTATTTTCAGATAGTAAACCACCATTGTTTAACCGATATTTAATTGTTGATTTTACCAGCTGTCTTAACTCAGGCAAGAGAAGCAAATTACAGAAGTTTAAATGAAAAAAAACCAAACACAAGTAGCAATGCATCAATTTTTGGCACATTATTTGAACTATTCAGCGAATTGAAATTTATGCGAGAAAGTATATAAATGAAAAGAGATAAATAACATAATCTACGTCTTGTCTAGTTATTATTATATGTTTGTTTGTGTGTAGTGTGCCTATCAATAACAAAATTCGAAATGATAATTTGCGGGGTGTAAATAATTTTTATTTGTCTGGAATTCATATATAATAAGCGATTGAATATTTTTATAATAGAAATGAGGGAGAACTTTACTAAGGAGATTGATTTCAACATTTCTATTTTGAAATGTCTATTCTGATTCATTCGTTTATAGAACTATTAAGTAAATACATTATATATATATATATATATATATATATATATATATATATATATATATATATATATATATATATATATTCAGAAAGAAATTATTGGGTTTTTTGGTTCTCAAAATTATTTATTAAAAATCTTCATGTAGCTACCTACATGAGGCAATTGATAAGGCTAAACAAGTTTCATATCGTAACTCATGCCCTAGAAAACTAGTACATGCAATTTTCAAACAAAGATGTAAAAAACACCTAACACATCAAATAAACAACGAAACTAATGAAACTAAAAATACAACTGATAACCAATTTCTACCTTTGCCATATATTCCGAAACTATCGGAAAACGTTTTTACGGGATAAATTTTTCAAAAAACACAGCATAACATTATGTCATAAAGGACATAATTTGCTACAATGTGTCTTTAGTAAACTTAAGAGCATCATACCAGACAACAAAAAGACACTGTATATCTATCTTGTCAAGACTGCTCAGGAGTGTATATTGGACAGACCAGCCAACACCTACAAAATACGCTAAATGGTCACAAATATGAACACAAGAACATCACTGCATTAAAAAACACGAACAGGAATTGAACCATAGATTTGACTTCACCAAAACAAAAATCCTGAAATTTGAATATAACAAGAGAAAACGAATATCATGAAATGAAGTATATAAAAAAACCAGGATGTCATTAATGACAAGATAGATATAAAAGGTCTTAGTAAAATCTATAACATCCTATGCGCATAGTGACACCGGAGAAACAGATGTAGTATGTGAATGACATCGTATCGAGTGAAAAGTAACATAATTTTCAATTTGACAATTAATTTGACTTAATTTAATTTGATTCAATTAAAATAAAGGGGTATCACTTGGTATGTTTCTTAAGGGATATAGACACCAAGTTGACTCTTATTTTTGAATATTTTTGTGTTTCTGCTCTATTTGAGACGCTATATTTCCAATTTATATAGTTATGCTTTGATGATGTATTTCTACAATCTTTTTCAATGTCAAATTGAACATTTGGTGTTGTAGATCAAATGATCTAACTAGTCAATGCATCGAAAACTTTATTCGAGTTATCATATTTTGAGGTTAGATGGAAGAGTAGCTTATGCTAAATCTCGCCTCTTCTTATGTAGCACAATATGTGTGGCAATAAAGACGTTTATTATTATCATTATATAAGGTAGATGAAAAATTTTTATAAACTGTACATATCAAAAATATATTAATATTTGTAATATGTGCTCCTCTTTTATTGGACAGTTTTGAACTGTCTGTTTAGTGAGGAATTTATAGACTTAAGAATTAATTAATAATTAATTTTCAAGACTTAAGAATATTCATAAAATTAAAGGAAACATCGGCATTTTATCAGCTTGGAGTGGACTGTAGAAACCAATAATACCCCACATGTTAATGAATGACATATATTTCGACATTATATCAATCAATTCTTGAGATTATGTCAATAGAACGAAACAAATGTGAAGTGAATTTAATAACTTTTGAGGAATTCAACCCAGTGCTTCAATTATTTCTTCACTGAATTGAATTATTCATTGATCACACAAAAATAATTAGGCACTTTACATTAGAAAAAGTAAACTGTCGAATAGAGATATTATTATATGTTTTAATGAATACCTGTTTTTTATTAAAAACTTCATAGAAAAATCGTTTTAGAAATAGAACGATGCATTGTACATACTCTAGATACTTTTGAGTAAGTTGAGGAAATTTAGTTGTGGTCAAATTTCTTATTCGAATAAATTTTCAAATGAGAGGTAATAATAAAAACTTGTCTAAAAATCACTTAGACTGAAACAATTCTTTATTCATTTTCGCCCCTTTTACAGCATTATCAAGAATCAATACATATTACAAAGACAAATAAATCCAGATCTGTTGAGACCACAGAATACACCTTGAAAGAATGTCATAGATCTGAAGTGTCTATTTCAAGATTATCAGAGATTTAACACAGACAAAAAAAACATAATCAACTAGTAATTTAGTGAGTTTAGGTCTAACTGGTCATTGAGAAGATTGTATTTATCGGATTTTTGGAGTTTGTTTATTTCCATGGCTTCCAGGTACCACGCCCCGCTGATAAATCTTCACGCCCCCTATGACAGAATTTGAGGTGTATTCTGTGGTCTGAACAGATCTGAAAAATATTTATAGGTTGTCTTTGTAATATGTATTCAGTTTGGGAATCCCTGCTCTAAAAGGTACTTTGTTCAGAGTAAGTCAAGTTTTAATTATTCATTTAAATATGTATCAAAATATATTCATCGTCCATTGAATTTATAAATAAATTTTCATATATTTTTAAAATTATCTACTTAAAATATTTATACTGTAAAACAAAGCATTTTCCGAATTTCAAAAACTATAAAAAACAAAATTATCAGTTACGTAAATGAAATGCTCAACTCCATAATTGGTTTTAGATTCTTCAATTACCTCTAAATCGAAGTCGTCAATGCTAGGAGTACGAACTATTCCGTTGGTGAAGGAAATGCTTCTCTTCATTCCTCCAGCGGGCACTGGTAACATCAATGTATTTGTATCAGGTTTACGAAATCTTGAGCCTTTATCTAAAGTTGTAGAAACTTTCCGAGAAATGTGTTCTGGTTCTTGAAAAGACAACTTTTTCGGGGTCTTTCTAAGGCTAAAGCAGCTGTGCCCAAATTTTGCTCGATCTTATCCACACAAATTGTGGCAGGTCGGTCCCTTGAAATCGTACAATCATTGTATTCTTCAACTTGAATTTGAATAGGGTAACCGCTGATTGAATTCTGTTTTTGTAATTTCGACGATTGTGTTGAAGAAGAGTTCTCAATAATAGCTGTTATTGGATTATGAGTTGCTTTGAACAGGCTCTCTATTGCCGATTGCCTTCCTTGCTTCTTTGTTGGGCGACTCAGGCATTTCCGCATTTTTGTTTTTGGAATCACCGAAATTGAAGAATTTGTTCCGTGCTCTTGTAAGCATATCAGCTTTCCTTTTTACTACGTCCACTTCTGGCATCTCTAAACTGGAATGTCTCACCTTTGTATTCTTTGAGTTTTTACTCATTTTATCACTCGGCCAAAATCATATTCTACTTATATTCAAAATATAATACAACTGTGAAGATTTGTGTATATATACTCGACGTTGAGATATTACGATTTCTGCAACTCTCCTTTCGAGAAGATCTTAAAAATATTAGAGATGAAGCTTGAAATTTTTTTTATATATTTGTATAAAAAACTTTGAACATCATAACTGTAATACAGAAAATTGCTATTAAACTCCAGAAAAATTTCAATGACGTTTCAAATGAGACGTAAGTCTCATTGTAACATGTATCTTAAGGCCAGCTTACTCCAAACAATTTTGAAAAATCGAAATTTTTTTTTCATAAATTGCTACTATATACTCGTAGAAATAGTATAGAATTAGTCCCGAAGGTCAGACTGAGAAGCAGGTATGAAAGATAAGGGAGCGCTGCAGTAAATTCGGCCGCTCGAACGCTTTCGGTTGCGGCAGCTGCTGCATGCCTTCGATCGTCTTATTGTTTTGTTCTTTGTTTTATTGTAATTGTCTTGTTATTTTGTTGAACTGCTTTGAGGAATGCAAGAATTATTTAGAATGATGCTTACGAAGACCAGCAAGGAGTTGTGTATGAAGCTGGAATGGATATGTGAGTAAAATTCACTTTTTTTACGATTTTTCGCGAATAAAAACTTTGAACTGATTTTTCTCCGAACCACGTTTTTTCGCATGAATTACGCTCTCATTTCAAAACTATTGCACTTATCGATATGAACCAAACGGCATTTTACTCTTTAGATGTCTGGCTATGGCCTCAAGCAGAATCAGAAATATTCATTATTATTTAAAAAAGTTATAAACAATTAAAAGTGAAAAAAAATTCAAAAGTCCGCCATTTTTTTTTCATTGAAAATACTTCATTCTGCTTAAGGTCATAGCCAATTCGATATAGAACATGAAACCGTTTCGTTTTTTGCTTTCAGATAATTCTTTTCCAAGAAATGATGTAATACATCTCTGATTCAGATGAGTTTCAGCAGCCATTTTCAGGACCGCCATTTTGAAAAAAAATACAAAAATTTTCAAGTAATTTCATATATGTGCTTTCATATGTAAATAAATTGATTACTCAACATGTTTTGTACTATAAATAAAATATATTGAAAAAAATTACGTTTTTTGAAGTAAACTGGCCAAAACATCTTAATGTATCTTAACATGTAACATCATCTTTTTTTGCAATAATCTACAACGCTTTTCGATTGATACACTGAAAATTATGCAACTGATTATTGGAATGCGTTTAGCAAAAACTCATTCACATTTTATATTAACATTATATCAGGTATTTGGCCTTTTCAACTTTTTGCTTCATTTATTTGTTTTTTATTATATATCCTATTTCTTGGCCACACCACTTTCCAAACAATGGCTTAGGATGCTAAACTTGGGTAGGTTTTAGAACCCTTTACAGAATATTAAATAATATGTTTATACAAGATTATCATTAGTTCCTTTAATATACAAGAAAATTTTTGAAGGTTTGGAAATTTCTTTCTCATTTAGTAAGTAAATTTTATAGAACGGTTCGTGGAAGACAAATTTGTATTTCAATAACAAAAACCATCATTGTTTTACATAGTTACTTAGCTATCATTATGCATTTCTCGTAGTATAATATAATCATTATTTTGCAATAACATATTCTGTCCCATATCCTATATTATAATCTAGATAATTCTCATATTTTATCGATATCAACAGTAATTATCGAATATTAAGCTATATTTGCATATAAACCAATAATATTCGTATTTCATGGTGAAATGATTTGCAACATTCATTAAGGGGTTAGAAAATATTTGTTGTTATTACGTAGCTTCAATGTAAACAGAGTTTTTCGAGTATGAAACGTATAAAACGTATGAAAATAAAATATGAGATCCACTCATCAGAATGATGAGTGGATTTATGATATTTTTTGAAATATCGAGAAAATTTTCAGTCTCAACCTTACAAAAAGATGATTACTTCGAAACTCAGTACACATTTTCATACCTACAGAGATAGGAATGTCATATTTTCAAATTATTTGATACTTGTATCAAATCTTTTCAATACTTATTAATATCTATATAATTATATGCACAAAATAAAAACATATAGACGAAAGATTCGTGTGTAATTTAAAAAGTTTAAAGTCCTGAAATTGATTGTATATTTATTCGTATATGTTATAGTTACATGATGTTTTTATTCAGGTGTGAAGAAATTGATAATATTCGTTTTCAAAAGTACAATAACAAACAACGTAATCCAAAATATATTTTTTTACGGTAAAATGTTCGTGAATAGACCAATACTTGGCAAAAAGTCGTATTTGATTGAATTTATGGTAAACATATTATCAGGTTTTTGCTTTTCTGCTATAGCAACTTTCTGTATTTTCAATTTTCACGTTGTTTCGTATCAAACACATACCAATAAAATCCAACTTGGTTAAATGTCAATTAGTGACAATCTAAACCGATCAATAGTTATCGATTATTTGATATCATATCGCGTTAAAAACAAACTATCAACTGTTTCTGTTTTTTAACAATTCACTCTCACATTTTCGTTCGGTTTCACTGCACTGAACCACAAAAAAACAACATTTTGCGTTTCATATTTAAACAGTCATCACATAATCACATTTTTCGAATAATCCATACGAAATTTCGTTTATATCAGTACACTTTGAGAAGCTCGAAATAAACGACTAATCTAAGCGCGAATGTTAGACGTATAGTAATAGGCAAAGAGCCAGGTGACCAGACCTCTGATGTAGTAAAGCCGTACGTTCGTTCGTCCGTCCATGAGTGATATATAATATACAAACTTCGAAAACGCGTGGCGATGTTTATGCTCACTTCTTCGACAACAAGTTCGCAAACTTTTCTCAACATATTCTCAAACAAACTGATTATATAATAATAATTGTCTTGAGCAATCTCTCTATTGTCAGAGCATTAAAATTTTCAACCATTTACCATCGAATTTGAAAGTACTGAAAGCTCATTTGTTTAAGAGGAGAGTTGAATCTCTGCTCTTAACAAAGGCATACTATAGTGTGGCAGAGTACTTCGATGATTCGGATGTAGGCAATAATGTATGAATCAATTTTTTGTATCATATAATTGTATATTTTTTTAACACAAATGTTCTTCACCATGTGAAATTGTCTCAAATGTTTAATATCTCTGAGGAAATTTTTATTTTCTTCTCTTTTCAATCAAAATTGTATATTATTGTAAATATGAATTTAACCAAGATTTTTGTTTGAACCAATATTTTTGCTCGAGGGCTGAATGGAAGATCAGACTCCAAACTGAATTCGGTCCTTTTGAGAGCATTTCTCTTAGTTGTAATTATTTATCAATTGAAATGAATGTAATTTTACTATGTAAGGAATGTTTCTCAATAAAATTATATTATTATTATTATCTTCAATCTTTCTAATTAGCTAAGTTTGCTTTAAACAAATAATGGTTAATAATATATTTTCAACGTAAATGTACCTATGAATTTTTGTGATAGCTATTGCTAAATGAATATAATTTATAATGAAAACAATATTTAGAATTTTCTCATAATTTTAATAAATATGCATGACGACGTTTCGAAGTACTACTTCTTTATCAAATGCTGGATTGATACTAGATGCAATTTTACAAAATTCACTACTTATAGCTATTTTCACAGAACATTCCAGGTATGTATTATGACCAACTTAGAATGAGGACATAGAACAACTGATACATAACAAAAGGGTCTTATACCTGGAAATGAACAACGAAAAATCACTTTCTTAATTACGGTATGCCTACTAAAGATATAAATAATATCCGGTAAAGATTTCTAAGAAACCAATAAAGGAAAGTTAAAACTTTTTTGAACATGAAACCGAAAATTTTTACAAATAATTAACTAAACCTACGTAATCAATCTGATCTGCTAACATTCTTATTGAACATATTAAGTAAAGGGCTAGTGTTAACATCTAACTGGCTATTAAGTAAAAGTCCCGAATTTTTGAATTTATTAATCTGTAATGATTCTAAAAGATTTAGTTTGGAACCTTTATTCTCTCTATATAATATTTCAAACTCTGAACTAAATTTATGATTTTCATCTATTAAATGGTTGGCATAATGAGAATCTGTTTTCTTTTTCTCAAAACTACGTTTATGTTCCGATAATCTAATTTGGAAATTTCTGAAAGTTCTTCCTATATAAAATTTTTCACAACTACCACAATTAATTTTGTATACCCCACACATTTGATTTTTATTAATTTTTGATTTATTATTTTTAATTATTTTACCAATATTATTAGTGGTCCTAAAAGAAATATTAAGCTTATAGCTTGCCAAAAATGATTTTAATTTTAAACTAGGTGTTCCCATATATGTTAAAACATTAAATATTGACTTTTCTTTAATGAGAGGATAAACTTCTGAAACCGCTCTTTTGTAAAGTTTTTTGTTTATTAAACTGTTTATTAATTCTGGTCTATATTTATTGTTTGAGGCTATTTGCATAATTATGTTTTTCTCTTTGTTAAAATCAACCTTCGAAAGCGGCAAGTTAACAAGTCTATGAACCATACTATTGAATGATGACATTTTTTGTTGTATGGGGTGAACGGAACTATTATGAATGACTGTATCCGTATGTGATGGTTTGTGATAAATAGAGAACGAATGCTTTTTGTCTACTTTTTTAATTCTTAAGTCTATTAAGTTAGTATAATAATTGATAAGAAATTTAGAGTACAGCAACGAAAATTAAATTCACTTATCCAGAATAAACAACATAACCCGCACACAATTAACTCAAATAAAAATAAATATAATAAAAAGTTTTCATCTCATCAATTTTTTGAACGTTTCACTAATCTGTCGAACACCAATTTTTCTGTTGATGAAGTGAAATTGTTAAGTAAAGGTTTCAAACACAATATCCAGCCGTCTGGATCAACTCATGAATTCGATCAACTGGGTGTTGAAGCAGAATTGGCAGTAAGGCATATACCGGATAACACCATTATCAAACACCAAGCCTCAAAAATTATAAAGAAAGAGTTTTCGAATTACAAAATTAATACATCTGATAATTCAATTTTGAAGTCAATCAAAGAAAAATCCATAATTAATGAAGTAATCTTCACGAAAGCTGACAAGGGTAATACAGTTATAGCTTTAGATCGTAACGATTATGTTCAGAAGACGTTAGATTTTTTGAATGCAGGTAATTACAATATATTGAGAAACGATCCGACAATTAAATTTCAGAAAAATGTAAAATTAGCTTTAGAAAACTCCAATATTTTAATCAAAAATAACGAAAAGTTCAAACTTATTGTATCTAATCCGTTAATTCCACAATTGTATTCGTTAGTTAAATTGCATAAACCAGGATACCCTATTCGTCCAGTTGTTTCGTTCACTACCGCCCCATCGTATTTTCTGTCACATTTTTTAATTGAGGTTATTAAAAAACATTGTAATTTTATACCTAAATACGCTATTAAAAACTCGTACGAATTGGTTCGCAATATTAAAGATGTAATTTTACCTGCAAATTCGAAATTATTGTCTTTTGATGTCGTTAATCTGTTCCCAAGTGTGCCACCGAACGATGTATTAAAATTGATTGAAAAGTCACTTAATAATAACTGTGTAGATCCAATATTGAAGTCAGACATTCTTTCGCTTTTGGAATTATGTCTGGAACAAAACTATTTTAGTTTTAACGGTCAGATTTTTAACAGTACTGAAGGTTTGATAATGGGAAATCCGCTGAGTCCCTTATGTGCTGAGATATTCATGGACAACCTAGAACATACTATCCACGACCATCCGTTGAGCCAACGTTTTCTATATTGGTTCAGATATGTTGACGATATTATTTGTTGCTTTACAGGTTCGAATAGACAACTTCATTCTTTTCTAAATTTCATTAACGCAATACACCCCAAAATAAAATTTACATTAGAAGAAGAAATGGAAAACTCAATTAATTTTTTAGACTTAAGAATTAAAAAAGTAGACAAAAAGCATTCGTTCTCTATTTATCACAAACCATCACATACGGATACAGTCATTCATAATAGTTCCGTTCACCCCATACAACAAAAAATGTCATCATTCAATAGTATGGTTCATAGACTTGTTAACTTGCCGCTTTCGAAGGTTGATTTTAACAAAGAGAAAAACATAATTATGCAAATAGCCTCAAACAATAAATATAGACCAGAATTAATAAACAGTTTAATAAACAAAAAACTTTACAAAAGAGCGGTTTCAGAAGTTTATCCTCTCATTAAAGAAAAGTCAATATTTAATGTTTTAACATATATGGGAACACCTAGTTTAAAATTAAAATCATTTTTGGCAAGCTATAAGCTTAATATTTCTTTTAGGACCACTAATAATATTGGTAAAATAATTAAAAATAATAAATCAAAAATTAATAAAAATCAAATGTGTGGGGTATACAAAATTAATTGTGGTAGTTGTGAAAAATTTTATATAGGAAGAACTTTCAGAAATTTCCAAATTAGATTATCGGAACATAAACGTAGTTTTGAGAAAAAGAAAACAGATTCTCATTATGCCAACCATTTAATAGATGAAAATCATAAATTTAGTTCAGAGTTTGAAATATTATATAGAGAGAATAAAGGTTCCAAACTAAATCTTTTAGAATCATTACAGATTAATAAATTCAAAAATTCGGGACTTTTACTTAATAGCCAGTTAGATGTTAACACTAGCCCTTTACTTAATATGTTCAATAAGAATGTTAGCAGATCAGATTGATTACGTAGGTTTAGTTAATTATTTGTAAAAATTTTCGGTTTCATGTTCAAAAAAGTTTTAACTTTCCTTTATTGGTTTCTTAGAAATCTTTACCGGATATTATTTATATCTTTAGTAGGCATACCGTAATTAAGAAAGTGATTTTTCGTTGTTCATTTCCAGGTATAAGACCCTTTTGTTATGTATCAGTTGTTCTATGTCCTCATTCTAAGTTGGTCATAATACATACCTGGAATGTTCTGTGAAAATAGCTATAAGTAGTGAATTTTGTAAAATTGCATCTAGTATCAATCCAGCATTTGATAAAGAAGTAGTACTTCGAAACGTCGTCATGCATATTTATTAAAATTATGAGAAAATTCTAAATATTGTTTTCATTATGGATATTAATTTTCTCCAAGTATCGGCCTCATCAATCATTAATCATGAATATAATTTATTATAATAATCATAATAATAAGCATATATTTCCAACAGGTAACTACCCAATTACAGGAAAATACATAATAAATAAATATGGTTACTAAAAATATCAATAACTACATAGATATACAATATTAAAAATAATTATGATAACATAAAAAATTATCAAATATAATAATCTAAATCTATAATGTCAATATCTAAATATTCAATCATAATAATAATCAAGAAAACAAATTACTCAGAATTCAAAGCGGAAGAAATCAAGATACCTCACTGGTTAAGATTTAAATACACATTAATGATAAAAACAAGAGTCCCAGTGCAAATCACAGCAGCTTGCTACCTTGTTGGCAGTAGAACATGCAAAGCTGAGCGGCGATTGCGAGAGAAGATTGGTTCTGTTGTTTTTTGAGTAGAATGTTTGGCTTATTCTAGTACACCTCTGAGGAACGAAGAAATTAAGTGTACCCAGACGCTCAGGATAGTCGAGATTATCATTGAGCATATTGAATATAAATTTCAATGCATCTAAACTTTTCCTGGTGTGGAGACTCCTGGTGTCAAACCTCGACAGGAAACAAGCGTGATCACAACCCCTAGGTGGATATACACCATCCCCTCGAAATGAGAGCCATTTGAAGAACTTCCTCTGCAGTGTCTCTTGCCGGTTTATGTGACAATTATATATTGGTCGCCAAACGATACAGCCATACTCAAGTTTGATTCTCACTAGTGCATTAAATGGACCAGCGTTGAGGAAATCGAAAACAATTCAGATTCGGGGACGATGAAACCATAAATTTTGCTGCATAATAAAATTATTTGGTTGATATGAGGTTTGAATGAGAATTTTTGATCAAATACTAGGCCAAAATCCTCACCTCCAGAAGTCGAGTCAGATTAACACCTTCAGATGATACGCTCTTGTAAATTTTAATATCGTCTGCATGAGCCACCTTCATGCAGTCCACCATCTCTAAGAGATCATTAACAAACGAATCGTTAACACTAAAAATTTGTCTTAAAAAAGGACAAATCGTTTTCTGTTAGAAAAACGTTTATGTCACTCTCTTTATCTAGGAAACCGGAGATATTTCGTAAAATCATTGAAGCACACAACATCCTGAAGAAGAGCAAAGAAAAAACTTTTCACAAACGTAGATATAAAATAGAATAGACAAAACATAATTTATGGAGAAAAACAAATAGAAAGTATCAGTAAATATGTAATACTGACAGATATTGTTGATCGGTAAGTATGTGACATAACATTCGTTTCGAATGTCCAAATGCAACAGAAATCAAAACTTACGTATATTCTATTCTTCAGAAATGTTATTCGCTAACGACTCTTAAATATTATTTTTATCAATATCTCATTGTTCAATAATAGCAGCTCATCTACAGGATCAAAAAGCAAAAATATCGAGAATACAACTACAGAAAAGAACTGTTAGGTCGTAAGATTCAATAGTAATGGAAAATACCTCCTAAAGGTCACACTGAAGTCTCACATAGAAGGTTATACTTTGGAAGCCTTCACTTATGTGTGTCCATTGATTTTCTGGTTGACAAGTAATTATAAACGTGGAGCAAACCATCTTTTCTTAGTCTAAAACCTTCAAATGAATTCAGTGCAAAATTAAACCAAATATCATCAAAAATAAACATGTGAGCATTGGCAAACTGCCAAAAAGAAGAATATCCGAACTATTCAAACTGAGCACGATATAAATGCACACCAAAACATGCTTATGGGAAATTGTATTTTGACAAGAATGACCTGAATGATCTGGTGTTATATAATGGAGAATTTCATTTCGGACAATGCAAAAGGGAGTCACAGACATGACAACAAAAAGTTATTCCACAGAAATATGTGTGATTTTGTAAAATTTTTCCATTCCTTTCAAATGGAAATGGAACCAATATGGATTTCACTGATTATATTTGGAAGCAGCAGAGAGATGGTTTCCTGAAATTAAAAAAAAAATGGTACGAGAAGCATTTAATTCTGAATATTTTGTACTCAATATAAAGAAGAGTTTATGTGTTTTTCAAGTATAAATGGGAATGACTTTCGTCATTGAAATCTTGGTAAGATTGATTGTTCAATCAAAGATTATGAATATTAATACATATGGTTCTCTGGAAACTGTTAAGGAATATAAAAAATACGAAAATTCCATTGAAACGTCCATGGTTCAACAACCGTACAGAAGATAGACACTTCATAAGGATTATCAGTAGACTAGGAAGTGGTCATGCTACGTCATTAACTTACCTTCACAGAAAAGGTGTGAAAGATTCTCCAGTATGTTAATGTGGAGAGAAGAGAATGGTACATTAAAACATCTAATTTGCAATGTAGTAACTTCAGGCATCATTGTACACAACTACTAGGTCGATTGTCGACTATTACTAAATATAAGCAGCCATATAATCTATGTTTTCTACTATCACTTAAGAATATGGAAATTTATAGAGCTGTATACAAACATATCAGGTCAATCAAGTTGGAGATTTGATATTGACATGGTGTTTTTGAGGATTGATAGATTTTTGCAGCTGATGTGAATTGGTAACTGCAGATCACTGGACAATGTAAAAACACTCGTAATAAGATTGATTCTAACTCGACAAAGCTACTTCATATTGTAAAATTTTATCTACATTTCAATTTATATTTTCACTTTATCATTAAATAATAATGAAATTTTTAATGTATTATAGGAGCATACTATTCAAATTTGAGTTCTGAAATTGTTAAATTATTGAGTCATTGAATAGTTATTGTATATTTTTAGATATTTGTGTATAGGTATAATTAAGATATCATGTATCCTGTTGGCTAATGATTTTTATTGGGGCCAAATTCTTTCAAATAAACAAAAATAGAATAAAAAAAAGATTATGAATAATCTTGTTTACTCAAATTTTTTCATACCACTTTCAATTTAATAAGTAAGTAAGTAAGTTTGTTCATTCCATATATACAAAAATTGTAAATGTTGCCTTTTTGGCGTGGAACCTGTCAAAATTAACAATACAATTTAAAACCAGAAGGAATCATCACTTGAATATTCCTGTACACTATAATAGGCTCTTCCTGCTAGAATATCTGTTAATCTAACTTTTAGATTTCCCAGAGGAAGTTTTTTTATGTTTTCTGTGAAACTGTGATTGAATTTATTAAAAATACTGTGGATCGCATGTACTACATTTTTCTGTAGATACTGATACCTGAAGCGATCACAGTTAAGCTCAGTTACATACCTACTGTTACACTCATGCTTTTTTTGTCCATCTCAAAGAAGTAAGGGTAAATCTTTATGAAAATTATTGCCTCTATGTACAAGCTGTACAAAGTAAAGATTTTTTTCTCTATAAATATCAATCTACAAGAATCCTTATATCCCATGTTGAAGATTCCGCATGCATTTCTTTCGCGTGGTAAAGATACGCTTTGACTCGCTAGAGTTTCCCCAGATTATAATGCTG
The DNA here is from genome assembly GCA_030704895.1 of Henosepilachna vigintioctopunctata. Lineage (NCBI taxonomy): Eukaryota > Metazoa > Arthropoda > Insecta > Coleoptera > Coccinellidae > Henosepilachna > Henosepilachna vigintioctopunctata. The sequence continues at coordinate 3,476,697 of JARQZJ010000069.1, read as the reverse complement.
TAACGAATTCTTAACTCAACATGTCCAAAATAAGCAATTTTAGCTGTCTTTTCACTAACAAGTTCGGATTTTCCTCAAAGCGTATGAAAAACGAGAAAGGTTTTTCATTAGGCAATCTGTGTTATATGTCCAGCCAAGTCGTGAATCTATTCCGACAACAAGAAAGTTTACTTGATTGACAACATCAAGATTGGAAACTGTAGTGTCAGTTGGCACTTCATCCCATACGTTTCCTGAGTATGAAAATCTTATAACTTGGGTTTTGTTTTCATTGAGTTTAAGATTATTCTGCTGAAACTGAAAATATTAAACATTCCATTCTGATTTCAATTCATTCAAATAAAAACAAGTCAATTCTTGAGATATCTTGAGAAGTATTGAAAAAAAAATATCTTGAAAATATCATTGATCGATTGGGTCGATACATGATGAAAATCTAAATACATAATTTGAATAAAACGAAGTAGTTTTTTGATTTTCACTATAATTCAGTTAAACATAACAATATTGTTTCGCCAACGCAGTAGCTTCTTATCATCTCAGTGGCCAATTTATCATCTACACCTGATGAAGCCACTGTGTTGGCCAAACAATATTGTTATGTTAAACTGAATTATAGTGAAATTCGAAAAACTACTTAGTTTTATTTCAATTATCTTGAAAATGAAAAAAGGATGATAAAGACAATGTATTTGAATCATGTGATGTGCTACATTTTATAAAATTTCAAGAAAAATCCTAAGAAAATGGTCTAATTTTTTGTGTAATGTTTGAAATACGCATTTCTAAGCGTAGATTATTCGAAAAAAAACACTACGTAATAAATTTTGGCCAACTGTTCTCAATTTATTTGTTTTCCCACTTTCCTCTTCGAAACTTATCAGTGTTATTTAGGGTATAATAACTTTTTCGAGAGACTAAATGTTTATATACTTTTCCTATAATAAATAAAAGATGAAAATGATTCTATATAATATTCGACTCCTGAACTTTTTCTTGAAATTGAAATATATTTCACTCATTCTTATATTTTCATACAACCAAACTCTATATTTTATTTAACGACCATAAGTTATTTAGTATTTCGACTGCTTTCAGGAGGCTGCTACCAGTTTGTGCTCATATAATAAGAGTTGAATGGACTCTAAGCCGTCTGTGGGTTGCAGGTAGTGAACAACTGATTTATATTATTTCCACTCGAAACGATCTACTAACTACAAGTTTATGTGAAAAGTCGAATACTTGTAGCAAAAAAAGGCAATTAGCTGATGCATAATAGGCAACATAAAGCAGCATCGGTAATAACACAAAGAGTAAGACATAAAACTAGTTTATAGTGACACATATTTCCGCGCCTAGGAATTCGCGTTGTTGAAAAATGTAAACAAACTTCAGTATTTGAATATTGCATTCAGAAGTTGAACTGAAAATAAATCGCACAACCAGAAATAGCAGTTTTGAAATTGTTTCATTCACGCCCCGAATATTTCAAAAGAAATTGCAGACATATTGCATCGAAACAGTCAAAACAAGTGATTCAGGGTACTTTATTGAATTATTTCAATTTGGCAAATGTGCGTTATGTGGAACGGTTGCAAATTGAACGCAAGAATCTTATAAATAGCGATTGATTCGTTACCTAGGAAGAGTTATGCGAATTTTATTGAATTCAAATTCGATAGCGGGTATAATTTGGGATTTTTATGTTGAAGAATTCATAAAAATAATAGATTGCATGATATAGAAATAAATATTCGATACCGTGCTCATAATTCGGGCATAATGTCGTGTCCAAGCTCCAGGCAGGAGAAGCAATTTCGGCTGTAACTGAATGGTATAAAGACTTATTGTAAATCAGAGTGAGAGTTTCAATTTTTGGTAAACACCTTTCATTGGGTCATTGTGTGACCAAGTTGAAGAAATCTCTGATTTATGCTGGTTATGTGTACATAATGATCAGAAAGAAGATGGAAGTAGTAGTTGTGGGATTGACCAGTCTTTACTTCACCAGTTTCAATTCTGTTCTTCCAAACGATTTAGTTTAATCTCACTGATGGGCAGAAGAGAAACTTTGTCACTTAAATGTTCGGTTTTTTTTAGAGGTATAAAACTTTAAGTTGGCATTACTGTTGAAGATGGCGACCGATTTAACAGCTGAGAAGTGATTTATTCTCAGTTTGGTTTGGCCATTCATCGTATCAATTAATTAAAATCAATTGGCCGAATTGGCCCAAAACGAGATTGCTGTTCTTCCCGATTTTCATAAGCGCATTCTGTTTAGCGATGAAGCGCACTTCTGGTTGAATGGCTACGTCAACAAACAAAACTGCCGCATTTGTAGTGAAGATAATCCTCAAGTGTATGTCAAAACAACGTTACATCCAGAAAAACTGACTGTTTGGTGCGCTTTATGGGCTGGTGGAATCATTGGTCAGTACTTCTTCAGAAACGATGATGGCCAAAACGTTACAGTCAATGGTGATCGGTATAGAGCCATGATTACTAACTTTTTCATTCCTGAATTGAACAACCATGATGTCCAGGAGCTGTGGTTTCAACAAGACGGCGCAACATGTCACACAGCTCGTGCCACAGACGATTTATTGAAATACACGTTTGGTGACCGCCTAATTTCACGTTTTGGACATGTGAATTGGCTTCCAAGATCTTGTGATTTACCACAACTAGACTACTTTCTGTGGGGCTATGTAAAGTCATTGGTCTATGCGGATAAGCCACAAACCATTTGGAAGACAGATATACGGTCACCAATGTTGGAAAAAGTCATCGAAAATTGGACATCCAGATTGAACTACATCCGAGCCAGCCGTGGCAGTTATATACCAGAAATCATATTCGAAATGTAATGCCACAAGATTATCTTCCGAATAAAAAAGAATTCTGGTCAATCGAATGATCCATCGTTGTTTTATTGCAATTTAAAGTTCTATACCTCTAAAAAAACACCCTTTATTTGAAATTTTCTTTTGAGGAAGGTCATCAGTGTCGACGAAATTTTTCTCATTTAAAAGAAGGTCTTGAAAATAATGTGCTAGATGGTATTTAGAGAATCCTGTCGTTCAGTTTTCAGATCCAACAGAATACAAACAAGTTCGATCTGTCAATGAATGTGTTTCATTGATTTTAAATCTTCCGCAAGATGTGGAAACGTTTTATTTTGCCATAATCAATGGAAGTAATACTAGGCAAGTTGATATCTTGCTCTTTCTTACCCATGGTACTATACCAGATTGGAAAGGAGACAACTCTATGTCGCCATGCATTTATACAACTTGCTTTCTTAGCATTTCCAACTTATTGTAAACTTGAAGCTATTCAGAATGAGTATTCACAACTTCATGTTAGTCTGCAAACTCTACTCCATGAATTGATTTATTACTTTTTGAAAATATAAACTTTTCTTTCTACTTATCTCTATTTTATTCAGTGCAATATTGTTTTTCAATGAGAAAAATTGTTGAAATTAGTAAATTTGTTATTATTAAATATTTTTGAGCAAACCTGACATCATTAATTTGTTATCATCTGTGATAGATGTGAAAGAAAATATATCGAAAAAATTCGACATATTTTCAAATGCGCGGAGAATAATTTCCATACTGATCATGAGGAGATTATCAAAGAGGTTATTTTCTATTCCCCTCCTGAATATTTCATAATTTATTCAGGTAAAAGCTATGGTAAATATGAATCTCTCAGTGGCGTGCTTTATGATTAAATTTGAAATGACAACGTCGAAATTGATGTGAAACTGGAGTGGAAATTAGACTGCAGAGTTTTTAATAAATTTTAAGAAAATATTGGTCCATTACCAAGACTTTTTGTAAGTAGAAGAAGCCTACGTAGATTTTCCAGTATAATCAACACAAGGTTAATTTTTCTGTTTAGTTTAATTTTTAGTGTTTTGTTGATTGTGTTTAAAGAAAACCTGAATGATATGGGGTTATATAATGGAGAATTTCATTTAGGACAATGCGAAAGCAATTCACAGATATGGTAATAAACAGTTATTGCATAGAAATAAAAATGATTTGCCCATTTTATCCATTGCTTCCAGTTTTTCTCTAATTAACAAATGGAAAGTTGATGAGGCCGATACCTGGAGAAAATTAATATCCATAATGAAACAATATTTTGAATTTTCCCATATATTAACAACAATATGCATGACGCGCGTTTCGAAGTACTACTTCTTTTTAAAATGCTGAATTAACATCCTAATGAATAAAAATAATAATGAAATAAAAAAATAAAAATGAAAATTCTCAAATAAAAACAAATCAATTTTCGAAATATCTTGATAAGTAACTAAAGAAAATAAATACTTCGACAAGAAATATTGGAATCTAAGCATAAAGACAAAGTAGGTAATTACTTCACGTCATATGTTACATTCTGTAGTAACATAACGAAAAATTCAAGAAAAAGGGCTTCATTTCTTGAGTAATATTCGAAATTACTCATCTTCAAAAGATTGTTTGAACAACGTCGAAATAAATATGAAACTAGACTGGAAATTAGTTTTAAAATTTTACATGAGTAATATGGCGGTAAATATTACCTTCCACCCCACTTCAATAATATTGAATTTATAAATACATGAACTGGATTTTCTCTTCAGAATTTTCTTAAAAAATGAGATAATTTTTCAGATGCAGTTATATCCTATCGAAAACTGGTCTCATTTGTTTCAATGTTTCGTTACAACCCGACATAACATATTATAACAAATATGATAGTGTCCCAATACTCAGGGTATACCATCTTGAAAAATATAAATTCATGAATAAAATTTATCTAATGAAGTATCATAAGCATGAAAATAAACTAACTCTTTGCCTTGTTGCGAATGTAGCAATGTTTAAAATATTTCATTGCAGCTGCACATTTACCCATGACAGGCCTAACATTCAGCCAACAAATGACAGTCTATCACAATTTTCCATGAAAAACTGATAATCGTATACATGAATTCACGTCACAAATGATCATATGTCATATGTGTGTACAGGTTTTAGTGACGCATGTAAAGAATTTTTGAGGAAAATATTTATTAAATTGACAAATGTATTGGAATACGTATTGGAAAAAAACACGTATACAATGAAAGTCTGTAAATTCTTAACTTATGAACATAATAACGTCAAGAATTATTGATAATTGTTATTAAATAATTTTTAATTCAGATTGTGTTTATCTTATAACGTTATAATTTTGTTTAGTCTCATATATTTTCGGTATTTTTTTTTTTTGAGGAAATGATCAGATGAGACGTGTTGAGGCCTTCATCAAAGTATATGCTTTTTCTTTTATGTAATTTTGTTTTGTTGGAAAAAATAAGTATCCTGTAGTGGGATAAATTGATGGTCGCTAATTTCTTCTGGCATTTGTTAGTTATTTGTCAAATGTGAACAGAAGAACTACCCTTCAGGGGACCACAGAACGTGTTCTTGATACATAGTGAACCGCACATTACATCTTGCGGTTATTATTTTTATTTTCATGTTTATTTTTTCTTCCTTTGGATTTCTCCGTTTTTGTTTTTGAGTACTGGAATTATTTGGAATCGCCATTTTGAGGTTTGGCAGAAGATCTTTGAGCCTAAAGCTGGAAGTTTGAGTACGCTTGGTGTGGTGAGAGCATCCCAGTACATTGTTTGAAGAGACAATTGAAATTTGATTTTATTTTTATTTTGTAAAAAGTTTACTTTAATTTCATAACTGTTGAATTTCTTTTTTATATTTAATATATATATATATATATATATATATATATATATATATATATATATATATATATATATATATATATATATATATATATATATCTGGTGCAGAGATCCACCAAAAAACCAATTGAATTTTACAGAGAACTAGAGAACTTTCAAACATCTGGCGCCTGGCATTAAATTTTTCTTACTCAATTAACCCACCCCATCTTCACTCTAGCTAACAATGGTGTGGTACAATTCATTAACTTTCAGTTCTCCCTCAGCAGTCACTCAGGTTTTGAACCAGAGGTTAATCGAAGGTATACATCTTGTGTGCGTGAGAGCGACGATGTATCTATATCTAGATAGCAAAAGTAGGTTATAATCTCAGAAACCATGTAAAGCTCCAACAAAACTTCAATATTCTTGCATAAACACGTAAAAAGAATTGCCCACAAATGAAGAAGAATAAAACTAAATATTTATAATACAAGTGTTACTAATTCCTCAATACTAACTAAATTTCATGAGGTCAACATTACATCATCAAAAAAAGAAACTACATATATTACAAACATCGAATAAAAAACATATTTACTTGAGAGAAAAATGCGATAAGTTATGTTACAAAATTATGTGCGGTATTTATAAGTATTAGGTATATTAATATATGAGAAATACTCACTTTTTTATTAGATTTGAATACTGCACATTTGAAAACGTTTGAAGCACCATCCCTAGCTATATAACTAAATATTTTCATGTCTTGCGAGTCGTGGGACACGTAAAATATCCTGTAGATTGGATGCGAAAGTAAAGTCGATTTTTCTTCATCCATACCATGTTTCCGCTGTGAAAAAGTAATTAGTAAATTCATTTGCAACAAATATGTATGAACAGTTGAAAAAAGATAAAAATTAAACTGGGAACTTAAGCTTCAAATAATTACGAAAATGTCACTCGATGTCGGCTGTTTAATAAGTTCGTTGCTTTGATTTTTAATCAAAAAGAGGTGCCTGTCTTTGGGGTATTTCAGCAATTAAAATTTCATGAAATATGTCAGATTAAAAATCATGACTTGAATTATTTTTATGCAGAACATCTTATCATCAGACATGAAAATAAATCTAGAATAATATTTTCGTGTTCCACTCGAAAGGCACTTGGAAGTGAGTAAATTTCTTTGTGATTTCATTCCAATTTTAGAGAAAATTCACTTTGTTTTTTATCACTATATTCATTATTTTGCGACTAGAGTTTGGTTGTGCTACTACAATTTCAAGCACAATAATTACGGTAATGTAGTTAATGAAATACTGAAAAATGCAAATGTATTTTTGTCTATGACACAAGGCATTATCAGTAAAGGATAAATTCAATTCAATTATATTAAATTGAGTATATTGATAAATCTATTCAATATAATTGCTGTTTTTTGGATAACGAAAGCTTCAACTCTGGACTTGATAAAAAGAAAACAAGAAGAAAAATTATTTTCTTAAAAAGTTTCATAAAAAGTTATACTGATTTTGCGTTTTATCGAAATTGGAAACAAAAATAAAAGACATAAGAAATTCAAAAAAAACCTTGCGTACTGAATTTTACTTTTCTTCAGAAAAGAAGATTTTCACGTCTAATAATTACAAATGAAATATATTAATTTAACCTATGACATCTTGAATAATTTATAGCTATGAAACATGAAGAAGTTAATAGAATAAACGATGAAATCAGACCAATTCTTCTGAATAAGCATCGTGAGAATTTTCAGTTGAAATGATGATCTATGCAAAACTATGTTTTTTCAGTATTTTTTGAATCGCAAATTCCAATTTCGTTGAAAACGTCGATACATTATCACCATTCTCTGTTTTTTGTTAAGTACTATCACGCGTTACACTTTGATTTTTTAGTGAATTGCTCTAGCCCTGAAACGGAAAAGGAATTTCATTTCCACCATAGTTCTTTTGGAGAATTTCCAATTTATTCAAAGTAATAGAAATTTCTCTTGGGAAGAGAAAAGTTCGGAGACTCATACAAATGTATAACCTTCGAGTAGAAGATATATTCAGCCAGGAAACCTGGAAGCATTATTCTATTTCCCCTTTAGTATTGGAAATGTGTTACAATGAAGAAGGTAGAGAAAATGCATCCAGCTTTCCCGCAGAACTTGAACAACTGCGGCATGATTTGATTCTTCTATGTGAAAGAGTAAGCAAATTATGAAAGCAAAGCGCATCTGATCGAGAAACAAGACTGAAATCAACTTTCGAGAAATAACGGGTGTTTTTTTTTAGAGGTATAGAATTTTAAATTGCGATAAAACAATGATTGATCATTGGATTAACAAGAATTTTTTTTTAATCCAAAGATAATCTTGTGGCATTACGTTTTAAATATGATTTCTGGCATATGACCGCCACGGTTGGCTCGGATGTAGTCCAATCTGGACGTCCAATTTTCGATGACTTTCCAACATTTGTGGCCATATATCGGCAATAACACAGCGACTATTGTCTTCCAAATGGTGAAGCGTTTGTGGCTTATCCGCATAGATCAACGACTTCACATAGCCCCACAGAAAGTAGTCTAGCGGTGTTAAATCACAAGATCTTGCAGGCCCATTCACAAATCCAAAACGTGAAATTAGGCGGTCACCAAACGTGTCTTTCAATAAATCGATTGTTGCACGAGCTGTGTGACATGTTGCACCGTCTTGTTGAAATCACAGCTCCTGGACATCATGGTTGTTCAATTCAGGAATGAAAAAGTTAGTAATCATGGCTCTATACCGATCACCATTGACTGTAACCTTCTGGCCATCATCGTTTTTGAAGAAGTACGGACCAATGATTCCACCAGCCCATAAAGCGCACCAAACAGTCAGTTTTTCTGGATGTAACGGTGTTTTGACTTACACTTGAGGATTATCTTCACTTTTAATGCGGCTGTTTTGTTTGTTGACGTAGCCATTCGTAGCCATTGTAGCCGATATACGGCCACAAATGTTGGAAAAAGTCATCCAAAATTGGACTATATTCGAGCCAGCCGTGGCGGTCATATGCCAGAAATCATATTTAAAATGTAATGCCACAAGATTATCTTTCGAATCAAAAAAAATTCTTGTCAATCGAATGATGCATTCTTGTTTTATTGCAATTCAAAGTTCTATACCTCCTTTAAAAAAACACACTTTACCTAACACGTAGAATGCATTTAGGAACACTAATTCTTGAAATTCAGAAAACAAATGTACTTTCGGAATAACTTCATAGTAATTGTAAGAAAAATTTTCGATGGTGCGTTGTTATATAAACTGTTAATATTGCGCTATTTTAGCCCTGAAGAAAAAAATAAACATTTTCGAAAGCTTGAAAAATACCAAAGCGGTAACTGATTTTCCTGTCCTAAACAGCAAATGTGAGAATTTAGACAGTTCAATTAAACTATTTGCTGGCTACTCACCTTCTTTTTTTTTCTAAGAGTAACTTTAACACCATCTATCGAAATATCTATGGTCACCTTTTTCTTCTTAATGCCTTTCGCTTTGAATTCGTACTGAAAAAGAGGAAATTGAAATGATATATTTGAATATATGGCATACGAATCCGAAGAAGCTTATGACGCACATGAAAATGCGTTCCTAATTGGGTTGATACCCCTACGTTAAAGAAATCTAGTAGAACTCACCCTAATCCGCCGCATGGCTGCCACGATTTCCACTCTACTTGTGGGTCTGGGTACATCGAGGCTGCCGATAAGCTGAAATCAAATACGAAAGATTACTAAAATATGTTAATCATTTAACATATTCTACATAATTTTCAACAAGTAGGGCACGTGCTAAATTTGAGGGACGGGTCGCGAGGATATAAAGAAAAAATAAAAGAAAACATTACAAGTAAAAAAATTGCTGAGAGAAAAAGTAAATACATTCTGATTTACTCCTTTTAAGGGTGTAACTTGTTAACAATGATGCAAACGGGTGTTGTGAATGTTGCTTTCGAAAAAGAAGTAGATCTTCGAAATTCCAGTTATGAGTCTTTTTTTTTATATATCTAGTTATAAGAAAAATTTCAAATTTGTTTCACTTACTGATATATGTGGACTTTCTAGATATGCAAGTTGCGAAACATTCATTCACAATCCAATCTTCAGGGTTTTTGCTCCTAATTTTCAAATTACAATTATATATTTCTACAAAAAAGCGTCCACTTTGCCACTATTATCCAAAAGAGGAAATATAGAAACATTTCTAAATCAACCTAATGCATTCTGTCGTTAACTACGTGATAATTTATTATGGTCGAACACGAACAATTCGATTGTTACTACGTTTATCATCACTCAATTAAAAATGTAGGTAAAATAAGTATAATAAATGTCAAATTGTTTTCCTTACTCATAACTCAACTCACAAACGTTGGGAATTTATGAAATGGTGTAAACCAACAACAACGTATTTAATTCTTTTGAAAAAATGCCAGATCCAATGACCTGAAGAAAAACTAATAAAACGGTTTTTCTAGTATTTCATGTGGAATAATATATCATCAATCTACTATGTAGGTAAATAAAATATAGAACATGTATTAATAATATATGAAATATTGAGAGAATTAGTTAAGATTTTTGATAGTTTTAACCATCAACACTTCGTTCAAATGTTGAAATATTTTAGAAACTTTACAGAGTCCGTTTCCATCTTCGAAAACCAGTACCCACTTATTATTAAGAATAACTTATTTACAAGAAATAACACCAAGAATATCTTATCTACAAGAAATCGGTAATGAAGTCGAAGTTTTCCAGTCCGTTCTATCTCACTCAACCTTCAATTCATATTCGATATCCTCATTCATCATTTTTTCAGGGAATGGCAAGTACGAGTAGGGTGAACGGTCCAACGAGAATTTTGTACAAAGATAATACAATTTAGGCATAATGGTTGATTACTGTGCGTTTCTAAGTATAAAGCATATAACTCGCTCATGAAAGAGAATGATAAAATTCTTCAGCTTTAACAAAATATTTTTAGGTTCAGCTTTGAATCAAGAGCCAAACATTCAGTGATTCTAATCATTCAATGGTTTATAAAAGGTGTTTTTTAGAGGTATAGAACTTTAAATTGCAATAAAACAACGATGAATCATTCGATTGAAAATAATTTTTTTTTCGAAAGTTTTTGATGACTTTTTCCAATATTTGTGGCCGTATATCGGCAATAACACGGCGAATATTGTCTTCCAAATGGTCAAGCGTTTGTGGCTAATCCGCATAGACCAATGACTTCACATAGCCCCACAGAAAGTAGTCTAGCGGTGTTGAATCACAAGATCTTGGAGGACAATTCACAGGTCCAAAACGTGAAATTAGGCGATCAACAAACGTGTCGATTGCGGCACGAGCTGTGTGACATGTTGCGCCGTCTTGTTGAAACCACAGCTCCTGGACATCATGGTTGTTCAATTCAGGAATGAAAAAGTTAGTAATCATGGCTCTATACCGATCACCATTGACTGTAAAGTTCTGGCCATCATCGTTTTGGAAGAAGTACGGAACAATGATTCCACCAGCCCATAAAGCGCACCAAACAGTCAGTTTTTCTGGTTTTAACGGTGTTTTAACATACACTTGAGGATTATCTTCAATCCAAATGCGGCAGTTTTGTTTGTTGGCGTAGCCATTCAACCAGAAGTGCGCTTCACCGCTAAACAAAATTCGCTTATGAAAATCGGGAACAACGGTAATCTCGTTTTGGAATAAAATTGCACCAAATATTAAATATTCATTTTTACTTATCTAATAAAAAACAAGTTTGTTTATTCAGTAATTTGTGTTTTATATGTTTTGTATAATAGCTCATTTGATTTTCATTTTTTACTCTTTTATTCCTGAGTTGAACTTTGTGAATTTATTCGATATTTTGTCTAGATACTCAACACGTGAGTTATTTATAGTCATCAGTGTAACGTTTTGACTCTTGTAAATTTGTCCAAGTTCACTAGCAGTCGTTGAATTTCACCTTCAAAAACTTGTAGTGATTGTATTGTGATTATAGCGTCGGTGGTCAGGCCCTTTCTCGTTCTGATAGGGTCAGAGGTCTTAGTATAGCTTTCGATCAGAAACTTTCCTTCATTCCGCACATCACCCAAATTATTTCATCCGCATCGAAAATATATGGGTTCGTTATACCATTGGAAAATATTTCAATCAATCCTCAACACTTATAAGACTATTCAATGCCCGTATACGTAGCAAGTTGGAGTATGGCAGCATGATCTGGCATCCTATTTATACTTGCCATCAATGCCATCTTGAGGCCATTCAGAGAAGGTTCTTGAAATTCTTAGTTTGGAGGGAAGATAAAGTTTGTCCACAGAGAGGAGTCAATCATAACCAATTATTGAGTCGATTTAGTTAATCCCATTGCAGGTCAGGAGAGAAACTTTATCATTCAAATTTTTGTACAAATTACTGCACAACAGTGGTTATTGTCCTCCTCTCTTGTCGCTTTGAAACTTTGTGTTTTTAGACAAAATTCTCGTAATACAGAATTATTCCACCTAGAGACTCCAAGGACCAACTCCCTGATACAATCCCCCATTTGGTTTATGGAGTCTACATTTAATACAGTTGCTAATGAATTCACTTGGACTCCATAGCAGTTATTATTAGGAGTTATATGAACAAGAGAAATTGACTGAAATGCGTTCTTAAATTGAGTTCTTTGTAATATTTCATTCAATTATATTATTTAGTTATTAGTTACTTACTTACTTTTTTTAGATTAAATTGAACACTTTGTTATATTTCTTTTCATTTATTTATTTACTCATTATTCAACATTGTGTTATTATTTTCTGTAATTGGGTACTATACCTGTTGAGAAAAAAAAACTTCTTATTATTAATAATAATAATAATAATTTTTTTTATTTCAATTAAGAGAATTACACAGAAATTATGAACTCCCCGAAATGAAAATTGCGTCTAAACATGTAAATTCTAAAGCAACACTAAATATGAATAGTCTTTCACGCACAAGTACACGGCAATAGTCAAAAAACTCCCCAGTATTATAGGGTTCGTTGTTAACAAGCAGCTTGAACACACTCGACTTGTATTTACTCAAGTTTCTTTGAGACCTTACACTCAGGGGCAAAGATAACTTATTATGATTTTATGATGAATTTTACTGTATCATGTATTAATTGATTCTTGTAAAATCGGTCCATTTATTAAGAAACGAATATAAACTAAAATTCAAACACTTGAACGTTTGATTGACACTTTTATTGATAACATGACCCGTTCCGTCGTTACAAAAGACTTCTTCAGATGCTAAGATAACACCAGAATAGGTACCATCAAACGATGTTGCAGGAATCCTTCTTTGACTAAGTGGAGTCAGAATATTGTATGAGAATTTTCTGGTGAAGATTATTCGCTCCGATATTTGAAGAACATCTGTTTTTACGAATGATAGTAGTAGGTTTTCATCCTACTACTTAGGATAGCATTATGTTTATATGGTATTTTAGCAGCGAGTTGCTGGTTGAGAAGCCCCGGCACTAGACAGGTTCACGAACCATTTGAAATAAGGAAAATTGATAAAAATCAATCAATGATTTTCAATGATCAATTAACTTCATATGATCTCCTCACCCTTCGTCCTTTATAATTCTAAAGTTATGATTATTAAATTTGTCCTCCAATCATCAATTTTTAGGTTTGAATCAGTCAAAAGTAAAATGACAAACGGAGCACTGATTGGAATGTATGGAATATTCACTAACTACGATTTTATAACTCTTCATGAAAGATCGATTGATTTTCACATTGCCAAGAAGCGGGCAACACAACATACACCAAAATAGATATAGCGCATGAAGCTGAAGTTTTCAGATAGAACATATTACACTGGATTTCGAATATAGTTCATTGGTTTGTCAATGTTCCAAATTTTTAATGATTGTATCGATGTTGAAGTGAAAGCTTGAATGAAATATTATTATTTGAAGCTTTATATTCCTGTCTATTTGAAAATACGAGAAAACTCATGAACATTCTCGATGTACTTAAGTATACGTAAATGTTTTTTTTTGACGTTTTAATGATACTAATTATGGTTATATCAAGGAAATATACTCAAATTGAACACAGAAAAAAATTGTGACAATTTTAATTATTCATTGAAAAGCTGCATATATTAAACACTTATAGGAATTAAAACATCCTCTTTAAAACATTCTGATTTATTGTAAATATCTTGGGTAACGTAAAAAGGACAATATGAAAAAAAAAATTGGGTAATTTTAACGTTTGATCTGAAATTCTGATATGAAATTTCAAGAATTCGAAAAAATAAGAAAATAATTTATTTTCACTGAACAATCCGAAAAGTGTGAATTGACGAACGACAGACTCACCAAAAATATATAATTTATTCATCTATGTACTATGTAGCCAGATAAAATATCGAAAATTCATGAAATAATGAAGAACGATTTCAAGATTTTTGATCGTTTTAACCACCATCTAATTAAATATTGAAATATTTTTAAACGTTCACAGAGTCCGAGTTTCATCTCAGAAAATCAATACCCACTTACTATTAAAACCTACTAAGTAAGAATATCTTATCTATAAGAAATCGATAATGAAAGAAAAGTTTTCCCGTCTGTACTATCTTATTCAACCTTCAATTTATATTCGCCATTCTCATTTATCACTTTTTTCTGCGAATCTGAGAGCTGTCAATACGAGTAGATTGAACGGTCCAGAATTCGAAAAAGTAAGACAAAAACTTATTTTCACTTAATAATCCGAGAAGTGTGAAATGACGAACGACAGGCTTACCATATACTTGAAGGTACATAAAATTATATACATGAAATTTGAAGGAGACTGGGAAGATTAGGGTTTATTTCCAAGAACTGAAGGTTCCAGAAGGAAGAAGGTTATGAAAAAAAAATTGAAGAAGAAAAAGTGATGAGTCAAACTGTAGGTTCATCTGTCAGTGCAGCAACTTCTATTTGAAACTATGAAGTTTTTTTGAACGAAATATGCTGAAAGTCCAGTAGAATTTTAATTATGTGAAATGGAGAATTTATGTTCTTTTAATCTGGTTTCTACGTTCCGTCAAGTTCAGCCTACGTATTATGCATCACAATCAGCTCAATTAATTTGGCATACTCCACTCTTCTACTGTTACTCTTCATAATTGACTGAAACGAAACTGAATTTCTTATGTTCGTACTAATGGCTTTAATATTGTGCTTTCTATATTTTTAAAGTGAAAACTTCTTTAGCGGCGCTGTGTATTTTCTTTGGAGTGGGTAAAAATTTCTAAACTCGCGTCAGGACACGTGACCTGATCGAGAATTCGTAAGACGGATGGAGAAAGGGCAGGCGGCGCAAGGCGCTTGCGCGAATGTTCGTGTGTATTTTTCATTCAATTGTCAAAGTTTACGTGCGCATGTAAATGATCTAGCAATTGACGCTCTTATTAAAAAGATGAATGTGTTAATTTTATCAGAAACTCATGTGGGTGACGATGAAATAATTGACATTCCGAATTTCAACTTTGTTGCGAGTTTCAGAAGAAATAATCGTCTAGCGGGAGGAGTAGCTATTTATCAAAATATGAACACAACTCATTATTGTACAAATTATATGGATGTGCATGTGAAATACAACAGCATGTTTAATGCTACTGTTTCTGATATCGGTGATATTTGTATAAGTCGTTGCCACTCTGGTGATAATCAGTTTATTATTATGGTTGCCATTCACATCTCTCCAGATAAGTCATTGCGTGCTATACGAGACTTCTTGTACGAAAATTTATTCATTTATCCTCATGACGCATCTGCATTGCTTAAAAAAAAAATTGGAAAAAACTTTCATGAATTTCCAATGATTTTGAGTGGAGATTTCAACATAAACTTTGCAGACGATGAAAATCAACTATCAATTGAATTTTTAAATAATGAATTTGGTTTAACTATGTCAAATGATCGCAATCTTAGCACAACGAAATACAAAACTACTATTGATGCGGTCTTTAATAGACACAGGTTCGAATCAAAACTGTTCGTTTCTTACTTCAGCTATCATAAATCTATCGTATCAGTTTTAGAGATTAGCGATGATGGTTCTGGTAAAGATGACGATGAAAAAGTCGTTGAAATTATGGATGGAAGTTGATTTTCCTAAGAGATGAACTTTTTAATGTAAAATAATAGTAATAGTTCTGAAGTGTTAAATTTTTAATGTAATATAAATTGTCATGTTTGTGTACGATAGCGCAATAAATGAATATTGTATTCCACCACATAAATAATAATACTTTTATACTGATAATGAGAGCAATTCGTACAAAATTATTCTCTAACCATTCCAAAATATCAAAAATGCACAACATTAATATTCAAGTTTTCACTTCTGCCGGCACTCCCGGAGTGAAACCCGTCGATTTTTTTTCCACACATTTTATCGAAGAGATTTAATGAGTAATCGATACTATGAGCTAATTACTAATTATTTATTTGTAATCACGATCAATGATTGACAATATCTAATTGGATATTAATTGAGTGTTCTTATTCTAATTGATATCTAACCGATGACAAGGACGTTTCGCTTATCTCTTGATGAAACATTATGTTTTTTTTTTTTGAAAGAATTTGGCCTTGGCAAACATCATTAATAGCCAACAGGATACATGACATCTTAATTAATACTTATACACAAATATCTGAAAATATACAATAACTATTCAATGACTCAATAATTTAACAATTTCAGATCTCAAATTTGAATAGTATGCTCTTACAATAAATCAGAAATTTCATTATTATTTAATGATAAAGTCAAAATATTAATTGAAAGGTAGATCAAATCTTACAATACGAAGTAGCTTTGTCGAGTTAGAATCAATCTTATTACGATTGTTTTTACATTGTCCAGTGATCTGCAGTTACCAATTCACATCAGCTGCAAAAATCTATCAATCCTCAAAAACACCATGTCAATACCAAATCTCCAACTTGATTGACCTGATATGTTTGTATAAAGCACTATAAATTTCCGTATTCTCAAGTGATAGTAGAAAACATAGATTAAATAGCTGCTTATATTTAGTAATAGTCGACAATCGACCTAGTAGTTGTGTACAATGATGCCTGAAGTTACTACATTGAAAAATGAGATGTTCTAATGTACCATTCTCTCCACATTCACACTGGAGAATCTTTCACACCTATTCTGTGGAGATGAGTTAATGACTTAGCATGACCACTTCTTAGTCTACTGATAATCCTTATGAAGTTCTTCCTTCTGTACAGTTGTTGAACCATGGATTTTTTAACTGAATGTTTTGTATTTCTTTATATTTCTGACCAGTTTCCAGAGAACCATATGTTATTCATTCACGTCGACACTTTTCTTTTCATAATAGAAATAAATCTGAGTAGAATGAACCCCGTTTACTCAAGTTTTGTAGCAAAAATAGCTGCCTCTTTTACGTTTCTATCCACTAAATGTTACAAACAATAAATTAAAATCAACACACTTGGCTCACGTTTCACTAAATATATTGAAAACTCTACATATGTTTCGGGTAATTAACCCATTATCAAAAGTATATACATGTATACATTATACATTATATACATGTATAATGTATAGTAGTACATACAAGGATAACATTATATACTCTTGATAATGGGTTAACCATCCGAAAAATATGTAGAGTTTTTATTATATTTAGTGAAACTTGAACCGAGTGTGTTAATGTTAATTAATTGTTGATATCTAACATTCTAGGGGGAGTCGTGAGCACAAGACCACCTAAAAATAAACCCACTCCTTGCACTAGTTTACCTGTTTATTTTGTTCTTTTTGTCTATGTTTTTCTCTAACAGTATGTCTTTAAATTGACTCTTCAGATGTTGTTCTTTGTGTTATTGAAAATACATGTTTTGTTTTCAATGTAATTCTTGGTTTTTTCACATGCTCATAAAATTTACTGTAAAGGGGGAGTGGATGGTTTCCATTTTAACAGGAGGAAGCGTAGTAAAAAAGTTTGGGCACCACTGTTCTAGAAGATTTAAAATCTGATCTGTTGTCTATATTATGTAATATATGTAAACAAGAATTCTCGGAAAAGATCGCTGAAAATTTCAGTTGTGCTCTCCAAATATGTTTTGAAGTCAAATAGATGTATTTAAGATGAAAACTGGCATCAAGCAATGATAAATTTTCTAATGAAACTCCTTGTAACATAAACGAGGAACCCTTTCAAAAATTCTTCAAACAATAGGTTTATATCTCACGAAATGTTGCTAACTGTATTTTTTCCTTCCTTCTAAAACACAAATATTCGCAACGAGTTTAACACTAATTAATTCTATTTGTAAATGTACATCAGCGAGGCAAAACATTCGATTCCCTGATGGAATGTCTAACCTTTCAACGATAATCGTTGTCGAATAATTGCATAGAGCCTAAAAACAGTTTGTTTTGTAGGAAGCGCAACGCCGACGGCGTAACTTTGAATTCAAAAATAAAACGATCATATGTGTGTGTTTAAGTGACGTCATGAGACATGTGTGCCGTGAGCTCGAAATAAAAGTTACGATATAGGTAGTTGTGATTTTCTATGTGCCATTTCGAAGTCTTTGAAATAGCATTATCATCGACTGCCAGCAAAGTGGTCGAGGGGATTTCAGTTTTCATTCAATTTGTCAGTCTGTCAGTTCGAGGAGATGCCTTCATTATTTACGGCCTGATGAGCCACAATAACACATTTCCCTTATTATTTGGGAACATGAAAATATGGCGGTTAATTGGTATTCATTCAACTAGGTCATAATTATTAGCGATATATTTTGAACTTGAAACAACAGAAATATAAACCTGGTCCTCAGTCTGTAATATTTTACAAATGTTAAAGACGAAACTGGTCTCTTTACCATTATATAACCCATTGCCATCAATATGAAATGTTGAAGAAAACTGTAGATTCTATTTTATATGAATAGATCTAAAAATACTTCATAGGTATATATTTTTCTTCGTCATAACCATAGATTCTTCTTAAGAAGAAACCATAATTGAGAATGGTAAGTAAAACGTGTGATTAGGTATAGCAAAGTGCGTGAATATAGTAAACAGTGTTATATTTACCATTTCATTTGAAATGGAAGTTTTACTTCAAGTTCCGTCCTTAAACATTCATATAGGTACAACAAGTAGAAATTTCGGTACTAGAATCCAGGAACATAAATATAGTTTCACATGTAACAAAAGCAATTCGAATTAGGTATGCTAACCATTTATTAACAGAAAATCATACTTTCGATACGAATTTCGAAATATTGCATAATATACAGAAAAGTAGTCAATTAGATTCTTGGGAAATAGTGGAAATAAATCGACATGAAAATTCTGTAAATTTGCTCAATGAACATATAGAATTAAACAATCCACCTTTGTTGAACCTTTTCAGGTAAAAGAAAATTAGATTTTAGAATGGAATATCTTGGGTAAAACCCAGAGTCATGAAATCCTAAAATTTCCTTGATATTTATATCTGTTTTTTCAAATTTGTTGTTAGTATTCTGTTAGCATCTGAAGAAGTCGTTTGTAACAACGAAACGTGTCATGCTATGTTGTCAATAAAGTGTAAATTGAAAGTGTTTGAATTTTAGTTTATATTTAATTATAATGGATTTACATAAAGTAACCGCCAACACTATCAAATACTTAAACATTCAAAAAATTTTCTATAATTAAAATCGTTTTATCTAGTTCAGAAATGGAAGAAACTTCAGATGAAAAACATAAATTTTCAATGAAAATTCATATTCATGAAATTTCAATTTTCTAATAGTTTTTTGAGCAGTAAAATTTTGTAACTTATGTATTCATTCATTCGTTTAGAGTTATGAAATCACACAGAACCTATACTCCATAAAATATCCACATTGAAAAACCGAGAAATGAGTCTGTATAATCCATAAAATTCCATTTTAATTCAAATATTCCCACAAAATCTTCCAACGAAATATTAAATTATATCGAGGACTCAACAAAAATCTGATGTGATGCAAATTTAAATAAGAGGATATTTATGAGATGAAAAGAGGAATATTTCAGCGAAAAATGTACCGAATGATATTCAATAACAGATTCCTAAACATTTTCAATATCCTGAATTATCGTCATCTATTCATTCCGTTTTGTACTGAACAAACAGTTTCAGTTTTCAGAATAAAGTAGTCACCCCAATTTAAATTCTCTTGACGTATGTCTCCAAACGAATTAATATATTGATAAGGGCGGTTACTACTATTTTCCGTATTGTTCACAACATATGGAGTTCCGGTATTCTTTCCAAACTTCTCAATACAAGTGGAAGAGGTTGGATGCTCCAAAGAGGTTGGATGAATCTGTCAAGTAAAGTTCTTTCTCTCCAAATATATATTAAGTCCTTCCGAGTTCCCCAAATTACAAACTCTACCTCTGTCTAAGTATTCCACGTATCGTAATTTTTCCTGAATCGTATTTTGCTGGCTACACTTGCTTTAAATTCAAATTATAGGAGCTTTGACGATTTTGTTGGTTCTTGTTTTTAGCCAGTTCCACTGAATCTTTAGGAATTATTTTGAAAAGACGATTAGCTGACATGATGCTATACCGAAGTTTTTGACAGTTATTCAAATCACAATTATTGTCAAATACAATATTATATTTTAAATCATATTATGCAATTATTCATATCTCAAATTTGCACAGTACATTCAGGAGGTCACAAAAGATCAAAGAAAAAAATACAAATCTAGAAACACCAAAAAGCAGAACATGAAGAGGCCAGAAATATAGCACTATACAGTACAAAAAATATTATTAATTTATCATTTGAACTGTAACCTACAAATATGTAAAAAAAATTAATAACCTACAAAAAATTCTTCATCTTCATGTAGTGCTCTTATTTGCAAGTTCTGGTTTCGTTTGAAATGTTAATGGCTTCTTTAATTTTTAATGTTTCAGTATTGATAAGTCTAAAACTGTTACCGTATCAGAATCAGAAAATTCGAATTTATACATTTCAGATACCGTTTCTTCATCACTGAGTATCAAGACAACTTCCGTCATTGATAATAACTATATAATAATCTGATACTTGAAGTTGTAAATCCCAAATAATGTGCTTTAATTCGAGTTCGAATATAAATAACAACCAGTACTATAATAAGCAGACACCATCAAATAAATAACATCGACATTTGGGTCTCTGTGTTCTTGCGCATTCGCCAATTTACACAATTGTGGAACTATAAATCTCATTGAAGTATTTATACCTGGTGTTGTTGGTCTCGTATATGCGGGATTTTATTACACACATTATAACACTTCATCTGAGGGAAACCATTCCAATTCTACTTATAGCTTTCGATCAAAGGAATTAATCATACTAGTCATCGATGTATGATTTTGTGAATAAGAATTTCCTATTAATGAAAACTACGTCCAATATTTATTATCTTCGTTATTTCCACTTGTTTGTTTTTATTATAATCGAACTATTTTTGAATTTATGCTGTACACGAGTGTGCAAAACCGGTGGTTTATTTGTATTGAATAGGCTTTCGATCGATAGGATGTAATTAGCAGATAAAAAATGTGGATAACTCAAGGTTATAAACCAGCCACAAAAAAGCCAGAATCATTGCGTGAGACATCTACACTTGATGGAGTACACACCAAATTGCGTTGGTTGAGTTCAAATCGCACCTATTGTTCACGAATTTCGAGATTTATTGAATCGTATTGGCAATCACTTGGTGCAAATCCATTATAATGACTGCAGGATAAATTCAAACACTTGATTTTTTAAAAACTTTCATTGTCATAACGTCACGCGTTTTGTCGGGATAACTGATTTCTTCAGACGCTAACAGAATATGATCTGAACAAATGAGATTTGAAAAAATCAAATTCTGTTAGCGCCTGAAGAAGTTGGTTACGCCGACGAGATGCGTCACGTTATGACAATAAAAGCGTAAATAAAATTCAAGTGTCGACTTATCCTACAGTTATGATTCGAGATGTCCTCAGCTTCAAAATCAGTAGTCTTTCCGTATTGAAAAGTTTTTCTAAAATGATTTTATTACAAATCCGTTAATTATCATCACTGTGATAAATGACAGATGTGCCAACAAGATGCCTTCCGTCGTGATAACAATTTCTTCAGACGCTAACAAGAATACGATCTGATCAAATAAGATTTAAACAAATCAAATTCTGTAAGCGCCTGAAGAAGTCGGTTACGCCGACTAAACGCGTCACGTTATGACAATAAAAGCGTAAATAAAATTCAAGCGTCGACTTATTCTACAGTTATGATTCGAGATGTTATCAGCTTCAAAATCAGTGGTTATCTGTATTGAAAAGTTTTTTCAGAATGGTTTCATTATAAATTCGTGAATTATCGTCACTGTGATATATGACAAATGTGTCAACAAGATGCCTTTCGTCGTGATAACCAATTTCTTCAGACGCTAACAAGAATACGATCTGATCAAATAAGATTTAAACAAATCAAATTCTGTAAGCGCCTGAAGAAGTCGGTTACGCCCACGAAATGCGTCACGTTATGACAATGAAAGCGTAAATAAAATTCAAGTATCGACTTATCCTCAATTATGATTCGAGATGCTCATCAGCTTCAAAATCAGTAATTTTCTGTATCGAAAAGATTTTTTAAAATGGTTATTAGGGGCCGTCCAATAATCATGCAAGGCTCGAACGGCGGGGGTGGGGGGTTCATACAAAAATCCTGAAATATCACTAGGGGAGGTAGTAATTTATCACGAGTATTTATTTTTTCAGCAATCGCGCGATACTGAACCGAAAAGCGGCGTTACGTGTATTCATTTTTTCGTCAAACGCGTACAAATCCGAAAACGGCTTGCAGTGTGACCTTGATTCACCGTCAGTCATTTTATTTCAGTCCAAAACAACTTGCAACCGTTCTGTCTACCTATTAAGGTAGTTGTAGTTTTTTATTTTCTATAATGAAATTTGTTCATACTTAAACCTGTATTTTATTATAAATATTTCTAAAAAATTAATATTCTTTGAAAATACTAAAAATAATACACGTGATATAGGGAAGGGGGGTTAGTCTTGAACCTCACCATGTATCACAAAGGGGAATGGGAGGTCAAAAATGCCAAAAAAAACATCACATGATTAATGCCCCCACAAATTCGTGAATTATCATAACTGAATCATCATAACCCTTAGAAATGTTTACAATGAAAGACGTTCATTGAATTATTCAATTTCTTTAAGTACTAGATACTTACTTTTTTTCAGAAAAGATCCCTCGTGAACTTTGAAATTGTTTATGGTTATTATTTGTTTATGGTTATTATAATTCATTAATCTATTGGGCCGATACTTGATGAAAATCTAAATACATAATTTGAATAAAAATAAGTAGTTTTTTGATTTTCACTATAATTTTGTTGTACATAACAATATTGTTTGACCAACACAGTGGCTTCATCAGATGTAAATGATAAACTGACCTAATATTACTAATAGGTACAATGTATTAGCTCAGTTTATCATCTACATCTGACGAAGCCACTGTGTTGGCGAAACAATATTGTTATGTTTAACTAAATTATGGTGATAATCAAAAAATTACTTAGTTTTATTTAAATTGTGTTATTATTATTATTAGTATTATTGTTCATTAAAATGGTAATGAAATTTCTACCATTCGCACAATAACTTTTCGCAATCAAAACCGTACCTATATTTGTTATGTATATATCTTATTAAATTTTGGTAGACTTCTTTAGTTCATTGTGTCCTGTTTGAGAAATGAATAACCTCAAATGTACTTAAGTGCCTAAAAATAGTTTCAACAATTCGTCTTGCAACTACTTATTCACACCAAAAGAGAGCCATTCGATTCATCTACTTTAGAAAAAGGACACAGCTGCACTGTTATAACTTAAGCAGAATTAACACGAACTATCATTATTATAGTATGCATATTCTTTATCAGATCTTTAATAATAACAATTAGAGTGTGTATGAATTCACCTGAAGCTACACAGAAGAATCCTAAATCTTGATTTATATGGTAAAGATTCAGATATTTTCGAAAGTGTCTTGGCTCTTGTAAATTATAAAACTTTCTTGTGTTATCAAATAAAATATCTTCTGAATGATAAATATACTGAATTATATGCATAAACCAGATTATCTAAATAAATAAATGACTAAATAAATAGTTATACTCTATTATTACAATTTTTCTGTTTTCTCCTGTGCCATTCCCTTAGATACTCGTATCTAACGTGAACGTGATTTCTATGCAGCATGCTTTGCACGCCTCATTACCTCTTCTGAATAACTGCACAATTTACTTTAATGAAGAGCAGTTGAGCAGATGCATTATACTATACAATTCAAGTGCAACTTGATTATCTCTCACGTTGGTACGTTGGGCTAAATTATATAGAGTTAGACTATATTTCTCCAAACTGTTGGGAGTTCTCAGATGATTAAAGTTCACATAAATCAAGGTGCTAAACTGAAAAATGTCCAAAGCTGTGATCGATCTACAGAAACAATAATATATTCACGGGTCTTACACTGTTCATCGTATTCATGAATGACCTCAACAGTATAACAAATAAAATAGGAAAAAGAACAATTGTGAATTATGCAGACGACCCAGATGCACGCAGAAAATCAAGTTCCTCAGATCTTAAGCATAGCACAAGAATGGTTCAGGGCAAACAATCTACTCATGAATGCTGAAAAAACGAATTCAGTGATGTTCAGAACACCGCATAGCACTATAAGAGCAATAAATTTAATGAACGATGAATCTATTCTGTGATAGTTCATATTTAAATGAGAGATAATATAAAAACTTGTCTAAAAATCACTGACTGAACAATTCTTTATTCGACTAGTTTCGCCTTTTAATGCATTATCAAGAATGAAAACATATCACAAAGACAACCTTTAAATATTTGCAGATCTGTTCGGACCACAGAATACACCTTAAATTCGGTCATAGAGGTGGGGGTTTCCAAATTAACAGAGATTTAACAGCGGGAAGTGGTTTAGGTCTAACTGGTCATTGAGAAGATAGTACTTCGGATTTTTTAAGTTTATTTATTTCCATGGCTTCCAGGTAGTTCATTTTCATACCTTTTTCACAATAATGGAGAATATTAGGTTTAAAACAACGTGAGATCTTATGTCCTGTCGACTCTAGATGTTCTTGAAAAACAGATTGTCCGTTTTCATCTTTCGGTCTGGCCAACTTGTTTTGACCAACCATGTTTTGAAACTAGACTAAAAGAACACGTAAAAAACGGACAATCTGCTTTTCGGGAACATCTAGAGTACATAAACATAAACAACGTGAGAACATAAGATCTCACGTTGTTTTAAACCTAATATTCTCCATTACTGTGAAAAAGGTATGAAAATGAACTACCTAGCCATGGAAATAAATAAACTTCAAAAATCCGATAAATACATCTTTTCGGTGATCAGTTAGACCTAAACCACTCCCCGCTGTTAAATCTCTGATCATTTGGAAACCCCCACCTCTATGACCGAATTTAAGGTGTATTCTGTGGTCCGAACAGATCTGCAAATATTTGTCTTTGTAATATGTTTTCATTCTTGATAATGCCGTAAAAGTCGAAACTAGTCGAATAAAGAATTGTTCAGTCAGTTATTTTTAGACAAGTTTTTATTATTATACCTCATTTAACCATAAAAGCAGCTGAATATCTAAGAATAGGGTATTTCCAGCCGTCATTGCAAGAGTCATCCAAATTCTTGGGTATATGTAGATGACGATTAAATTGGAAGAAACATTTTCAGAACTGTGCAACCAACTGAGTTCTTTATGTTACTCCTTGGGAGTTCTCAGCTCCCTAGACAAGAAAACAATGAAAATCATTTACCATACTGTATTTAAAGCTAAAATCAGGTACGGAATTATTATTTATGGGGGTACCTCAGACTTAAACAGAGTCACCGGACTTCAAGAAAGTTCTATAGGTACGTACAACATTAAAAATTACTTTTCGTGAATTTTGTAGAGGAAAGTTCAGAGAAGAGGGAATTTTAACAGTTCCTATCATTCACATTCAGAAGCGTTTCCTATTCTTATTCGAAAATAGAAATAGGTTTGAAGAAAATAAGAATTCTACATAAACACCCGCACAATGGACATGGATTTTCCAATGCACAGGCTGGTAAAAATAGAACACGGACCTTTGTATGAATGTATAAAGTACTTTAATAAACTTCCATCCACTATTAGAAGGGGAAAAATCTCAGTACATATAAAGCTAATATCTATAAATATGTCCTCAGGATTGAGCCATATAATATAAATGAATTCATCAATTATTGGGAATGGAGACTTTATTTTGACCCTATTTGAAGTGTGTATTTAACATACTTTAACACTATATTAACATATTGAACACTGTATTTGGAAATGAAGCTTATTATTATTATTATTATTATTATTATATGATATCGGAATGTTTCCAATATTATTCATAAGTATTTTGTACTCAAATAACAATATCTTATATACTTAGACTATGTGATTTTCACATAACTCATATGGTTTTTTCTTGAATGATAGTTGATAACTAGTTATCATTCAGAAGGAATTTAACTTAGAGATTAACTTTCATCAATATACTTATATGTACCGACAGAGAATAAACTGAGATAATGAAACGGAGTGAGTAAATTTTTAAAAAGATGAAACCATAAAATATTCTGAGATACAACGTTTACCTCCAAGTTCCAATAAATATACCTTCAAATTAAATTTTAAACGGTTTAGATTTCAATTTCCAACTGAAATTACAGCTTGAAATTCCGAATATTCTTCGGATGAAAAATGCAGCAAAATAAATTCAGAATAATTCGAAAGGATTCTGAAATTTTGTTGAATATCAGGCAGGTGTTTTCCGCACAATCCAATTATTTCAGAATGATATGATTATTCTTGATGAGAAATAGATGATAAAAGTAGCGATTTTAAGCTTCGTCCATCACAAAATTCGAATTTTCCCTTTCTATGGTTTGAAAAACAAGACTTCTTTCTCTTAAATTCAATTCGCAAAACAACTCCTAAAATCCCCGAAATTATTCCCAACAAGATAAAATTTAATAATATTTCGAAATTAATTGAATTTCTGTCGGAAATTTCCAAACGAAAGTAAACGAGGTGGTAGAAATCTGAAAGAAACTTAACATCAACTCAAATCAAATTTTCGTTAAGCCTTGAAAATCTCTAATGGCATAAAAAACTTTCGCGAAAATGCCTACAGGAAAATGAACAGAATCGTGAAACACTGCTTAAAATAATTAAAACAACAAACATCAATTGGGCAGCTGTTTCAGACTTTGAACTTAACTAGTTAAGTAATTTTTGAGAATTTGGATAACTGTGTGAAAACTCTTGCAACAAACAATAAGTAAACCTCTTAAAGAGAAGTTCAGCCATGTGTTCGAATAAAACTTTTTCATTTTTAAATTAAGTTTCAGCAAGTCCTCTATGAAAAATTGTGAAATTTTTTACCTAGACAAGGTTCTTTGAGGTCTGTACGATTTACCCAGTTTTTGAAAATTTATTAGAGAGCATGAGATTTATACAAAACAAAAAAATTATTTTTTTAAGAGACCTCTTCTACTGATATTATTTATAAACGATCTGCCTGCGTAGTTTTTTTTTTTTTTAATTAGAAAATTGCCCGCATCAACCTCAAGGGTTATTAGCGGTGGTGCAGTGGAATAACAAATATAATAAACTTAAACAACTTATACAACTAAACAAAACATAATCTTAAATGAATTTCAGTAAATTCAGCTCAATTAAAAATCTGATAGCGTTACTCCATTTAGCAGTCAAGGTGGTTTTTAAGTCATTGTTCAGGTCATGATTTATTCTTTGCTTACTATATTCAACACAGTCACAAAGGATATGGAGCACTGTTAGGGGAACTGAACACTTCGCGCACAGAGGAGGAGGATCTTTTTTGAGTATATAGCCATGTGTCAGTGCGGTATGACCAATCCGTAATCGAATTAATTTTACTTGCTCTATACGGCTGGAAGGAAAAGGAAGTGAGTGTTGTACTGAATCAGCTATGCCTTTCAATTTGTTGTTGCTTTGATCCCAATCCACTTGCCATTTTTTTAAAATGTGTTCCCTGGCTAGTACACGTATGTCAGATGCTGGGTAATATTCATACACTGTGCTGTTCAAATTAGATGTTGAATAGACTGCCAGGTGATCCGCTTCTTCGTTACCCATGATACCTACATGAGAAGGAACCCAAATGAATTTTACGATGATATTCAATTTCATATGAAAGCTATGGCATATTATGCAAGAGAGAGGATTCCCTCGCCATTTGATACAGGCATGCCAATCATTATACCAAAACACCAAGATACTTATCGGCACCCACCAGTTGAAAGAAGTTGAAATTAACCAGGGAGTCAGGCAAGGTTGTGGATTGTCCCCAACTCTTTTCAACATATACATAGATGACATTATACGAACATGGAAACTAACGGCCGCCCCTGGCATCAGACTAAATATGACCACCTACATTAATACATTACTATTCGCAGACGACCAGGCGATTATACAAGAAAACGAGGATGACCTCCAAAGGTCGACTTTTAACCTTTACAAACTCTGTCAAAATTATGGAATGAAAATCTCAATAAAAAAAACCAAGACTATGGCCTTTAAGGGTAAAGAACCTATTCGCACAAAGATTATTATTGAGAATAAGTGCATAGAACAAGTGTCGCATTTCACATATCTAGGATGCGACATTACTTATGATTATGATGATGACATGGTAAAAAAACTACATAACTTCCAACGTATTTGTGGCACTCTGAGTAGAACACTCAGAAGACGTACACGAAAAGAGACGCAAATTAAGCTATACAAAGTTATGGCAACTCCCACCTTACTTTATGGTTCGGAGACATGGACATTGAATACCCGGGATTTAAGTAGAATCCAAGCGGCAGAGATGAGATATCTGAGGTCAGTAAAGGGATGCACACTACTTGATAGGATTCGGAATGACGATATCAGGCGAGAGCTGAAGATATTCAATTTATGCGACAGAATACGAGAATATCGCAACTGCTGGAAAGACCATGTACAGCGTATGACAGATGCGAGACTACCTAAGGCCACTTTTAATTACAGACCGAAAGGTAGAAGAGACCGAGGCAGGCCCAGAAAACGATGGTTAGAACAATGAGGCCGGAACAGGCGACTACGCCTATTCCTTGAAGTTGATGATGATGATGATGATGATGATATTCAATTTCTGCAAGATATCCAGTTCCTCTCTTATAGATATCAGAATTGGGTGCTTTGGATACGTACGTCTGATTCCTTGTAGCGCACTGAACGAGTCCGATATAATTACGTTTTTTCCCTTTTTTCTCACGATTTTTGTTGACACTATTTGCCTATGATTCATCGGTGGTTCTTTCTGGCAGGACTGTGGAGGCATGTGAATGCCTTGTGAGAGAGTTTGTAAATTGGTGTCAAATGAACAATCTGATGGTGAACAATACCTACATGTATTGTAAGATAATACAAATATTTCAAACGATATTAACTTCTCATTGATTCAATAAAAGCAAAAAATTGTTTTCTTATTGGTCACCACGCTCAGAAAGTGTAACTTGAATTAATATCCAAGAAAAAAAATACTGCATAAATAATTATAATTGCATAAGTTGATATAAAATGCAATGCTATAGCTTTACCGCATTAGTCCTCGAGTGCCACACATTTTTTTCACTATACTTCAGTCAAACATGACAATATTGTTCCGCCAATACAGTGTCTTACTCAGATTTTTTCAGCTTCATCAGACTAAATCTGATGAATACACTGTGTTGGCGAAACAATATTGTCATGTTTGACTGAATTAAAGTGAAAATTACAAACTACCCAGTTTTATTCAAATTATGTTGTTAAATTTTCATCAAGTATCGTCCCAATCGATTAGTGAATTAAAAAAGTTAATTGAATAAAGGGAATGACATATACCAATATAAACAATAAGGAACGCATGGAGACGACTTCCCTCTTCAAACGCAAACACGATGTAATCAAGCACTGGAAAAGTTTTCACATTGAAAATGAGACGAAGAAGACGTAATACAGTGTAAGGAATCAACATTCTTCCACACTACCCTTTTAATATGATCACAAATCAATTGGAGAACCTCTAATTTATTTGACGCTCAAATGAAACACAAATTGAGTTGTCGATTAAGTAAATTGACAAATAAATCTGACAATTTCATTGAGTTTCATGAGCAATACTGAAATATATATTATGTTACGTTAATGGGGACTACCGTAATTTGTATCACCAGTTGGCGCAACTATATTGTACATTTGCTTCATAAAAAAACAAATTGTTCCGGGTATGTGACGCCAGAGCTAGTAAATACTCATTTGCAATCATATTATAACCCTTTCTGTGCTCGTTCAATCATACCGTCATTGTCATTATAAGCCTCAAGAAAATACATGTTCATATCCACAATATCCAACTCGGGTAATATACTTTTTGATGTGACACTGCTGTACAAATGGTCTGTTGGCCACTCAACAGTATACACCAAATCGTTTTGTGGTATTTCATATTCTGTAGTTATTTCCAACAAAATCATTATTTCTGTCATAATCTTGAAGTCTGCAAAAGTAAAACATAAAGCTTTGAAACTTTTGAACAAGCAGACGATTTTTGTTGACACTATTTGCCTATGATTCATCGGTGGTTCTTTCTGGCAGGACTGTGGAGGCATGTGAATGCATTGTGGAAGAGTTTGTAAATTGGTGTCAAATGAACAATCTGATGGTGAACGTTGACAAAACTGTGTGTGTTTATTTTAGTCTGAAGAGCAATGTAATCAGTACCTTGAATGTTAAATATGGAGGCAACACTATATCACCATCCCAATCAACTAAGTTTCTTGGAATATATGTAGACAGAAATTTGAGATTGGGAACACAGATTGATGTTTTATATAAAAAATTGAGTAACTAATTTTTGCAATCTCTAGAATTAAGAACATTGTACCTAGAAAACACTGTGTTATGAATGTGTATTACAGTCTTGTATATAGTCATCTGAATTATTATATTCTGGTGTGGATAATACAATAATAAAGAATCTGCTGATTACAACCAATTACTGCCAAATTCTGGTCATTCACAACTCTGATATCTTACATTTCGAATTGAAAAAAAAAACAAAAAAGTATAAAACTTATAACGAAAAGAACTATAAAATGGTCTGAATTAGGAATAGTGGTCTTAAATACGAGTAGAATTGGGACAATTTTTCTGCAGTTGAAGTTGATTTGATCAAAGTGATGATATACCATTCTACTTAAAGTCGAAATAAAAAATGAAAAACAAATTCTATTACTTAAGTACCTAAATTACAAAGCATTACAGGTTTACAAAATAACAAACATGTAATTTTGTTGGTCACAGACATTGATGCTTCATCATTCAACGACAAAAGCCGATTTAATATCGAGTATTATTTGATTGACTACGAAAAACAATTGAAAATTTCTCAAATTAGAAAATTAAAACAACAATTGTTTCGAGAAATGTTCCATTTTATGCAATTCTGTAGCAATTTTCTTCAATTTTTTTCGCATTTGTCCTCAAAAAGTATGAAGGCAATACCCATTAACCTTTTACGAAAAAATATTGAGCGGTTTTCGTATGATTTGTTGTCTGGGAATTATTGCTACACGCGATCGAGTCGGTGTTCGGCAGCTGCTTTTCCGCCACAACCAGCTACAGTCACTTTCACCACCTGCCTCCCAGGTAGGGGCGGGTTGATACCGGATGTTAGGACAACACTCCAAGTACGCAACGTTCAATCTGGCCGATTTCAATACGATTTGTGCTTTGAATTCATGAATTACATAACTTAATAATCTTATTAAGTTGTTAATATTAAATTTATATATTTTTATTGATATTTAATCTTATCATTCATATTCGATGACACAAAATAATATATTGCATTCAGTTTGAACGAAATATTAAAGTTTGTGAAGAAACGTTATGCCAAAACAAATGAAATAAGTAATACCTTTAGGCAAAAACTCGATAAGTGATAGTAACGTTAGTAGCGTATGATACAACATTTTTCCCGAAATTGCTTTGTTAGTTACTGTGTATTGTAGATATTTTTTAAGTCCACTCATATTTCGATTTTTGTTTTTGAAATGAACAATATAGGATCATATAAAAAAGAGAGAAACAATGCTTTTTTCTGAAAAATTGTGAGCAACTTGCCTAATAATTATATAAATCTGAAAATAAAAATGGAGGTATAAAAGAAATATATTTCGTTCAAGCGTTTTTAGATGAGAATCTTTCAGAAATCAAAAACGTCAAGAGACGCCAATACCCCACCGTGTATTTTTTTCAGTTAGGCATATTTGACCGTAGTTCATTTGCCAATAGGTCACGCAACTAATCTAAAACAAAAATTTGAGGTAACTTAATAATTTAATTTTAAAAAATCAATTTGAATAAAACTGAGTAGTTTGTAATTGAGCTATTGCATAGCTTTTATCGCGAGCTTTTAGCGCGGCGACCGAATCAAGAAATTCCGTAACGAAAATAAAACCTTACACCCCCCTCCACCTACTACGAAGCTTGTCCGAGAGTTCGATTAACGTGTATGTATACCGAAATTTGCATGGCGCATGATAATCCGATTAAAATACCTAATTTCAATTGTATTGTTCGATTCAAAAGGGATACCGTTCCAAAAGATGAGGTAGCTATTTACCAAAATAATAATATTGATATTAATATTATGACTCCGAATATTAAAATAAATATTGTACACGTTAGCGATGTCAATTTTGGGCGATTATTTGCTGGAGAAAATTGTGCGTGCTTATGCAAACTTGAAAATGGCCTACACATAGTCATGGTAGCACTTTACATTTCTCCGAATCCAAAATTGGACGAGGTAGAGCACTTTATTCATCGAACTTTACTGGACTACACTGAAGAAGGGTCGAAAATACTTGGTACAACTGGTAATAAATTTCCACTTATATTGGCTGGCGATTTCAACATGAACTTCGCGGATAAAAATCAGAGCGGTTGACAACTTTTCTTTCAGAAAAATTGAATTTGAAAATGAATAATGATCCACAAGAATCCACAACAAAATATGGGACCACCATTGGCGCGGTATTTTCCAGATATTTAGAGGATGTCAAGTCTCAAACTTATGTTTCTTCTTTCAGTTACCATAAAGCAATAGTTTCAATGATAAAAATTCCTGAATAACCTACATTGTATTGTATATTGCATAGTATTGTAAGATGATACAAATATTTTGAACGATATTAACTTCTTATTGATTCGATAAGAGCAAAAAATGTTTTCATATCGGTCACCACGCTCAAAAAGTGTTAACTTCAATTAATATCAAAGAAAAAATTTGAATTAATATCCAAGAAAAAAAATACTGCATAAATAATTATAGTTGCATAAGTTGATAAAAAA
The DNA here is from genome assembly GCA_030704895.1 of Henosepilachna vigintioctopunctata. Lineage (NCBI taxonomy): Eukaryota > Metazoa > Arthropoda > Insecta > Coleoptera > Coccinellidae > Henosepilachna > Henosepilachna vigintioctopunctata. The sequence goes on along the minus strand of JARQZJ010000069.1, from coordinate 3,443,267 downwards.
TGCAATTCAATAGCTTCACCGCAGTATTCCCCGGGTGTCACACATTTTTTTTCACCATAGTTACTTCAGTCAAGCATGACAATATTGTTCCGCCAATACAGTGGCTTCCTCAGATTTTTTCAGCTTCACAGACTAAATCTGATGAATACACTGTGTTGTCGAAACAATATTGTCATGTTTGACTGAATTGAAGTGAAAATTACAAACTACTCAGTTTTATTCAAATTATGTTGTTAAATTTTCATCAAGTATCGGCCCAATCGATTAGTGAATTAAAAAAGTTAATTGAATAAAGGGAATGACATATACCAATATAAACAATAAGGAACACATGGAGACGACTTCCCTCTTCAAACGCAAACACGATGTAATCAAGCACTGGAAAAGTTTTCACATTGAAAATGAGACGAAGAAGACGTAATACAGTGTAAGGAATCAACATTCTTCCACACTACCCTTTTAATATGATCACAAATCAATTGGAGAACCTCTAATTTATTTAACGTTCAAATGAAACACAAATTGAGTTGTCGATTAAGTAAATTGACAAATAAATCTGACAATTTCATTGAGTTTCATGAGCAATACTGAAATATATATTATGTCACGTTAATGGGGACTACCGTAATTTGTATCACCAGTTGGCGCAACTATATTGTACATTTGCTTCATAAAAAAACAAATTGTTCCGGGTATGTGACGCCAGAGCTAGTAAATACTCATTTGCAATTATATTATAACCCTTTCTGTGCTCGTTCAATCATACCGTCATTGTCATTATAAGCCTCTAGAAAATACATGTTCATATCCACAATATCCAACTCGGATAATATACTTTTTGATGTGACACTGCTGTACAAATGGTCTGTTGGCCACTCAACAGTATACACCAAATCGTTTTGTGGTATTTCATATTCTGTATTTCCAACAAAATCATTATTTCTGTCATAATCTTGAAGTCTGCAAAAGTAAAACATAAAGCTTTGAAACTTTTGAACAAGCAGACATTTGATAAAAGAAAAGTTTGTAAAAACATTTATCATGATGATATTTACCTCTCAATTAGTTGTTCTTTTAGAGAGCTTATTTTAACTCCCTTTTTCTCAATTCCCCTTTCAAAGCATTGACATTTCATTGACCCCTATCTTCCATTTTTAATAATTATTAAAAAAATTCAAAAAACTGATTACATAACTGATATAGAAACTAATAAACTTGCGTTAAAAGCTAACAAAGTGAACATTCACAGTAGTAATATCTGATTGCTGTCATTTCTTGGACCTCAGGCTATTCCATAGCCTCTAGCGGTGAAATGATACGGGGTAGTCCCCATTATCACAGAATAGGGTCAAATATGCTCTGGCTCCCTATTCTCCAACCCCTACTCGAGTATAGTTACTCGTATATTTCGATCCCTCGGAATGTTCTCACATATCCACGTATTCTCATTTCGACTCAATTATATGATTCATCTGGAATAAATTATGAATAACTAATTCATTAAACACCGCATAATGTACGAACCATCTACATAAATAATCATGCTACATTCTGAGAGTATTGAGTGTTCATTTCCGTACAAAGATAGAACGGATGTGATGTCATTTTTGAAGCAGTTCAATACAGTTGAATAACTGAAAATACCTGTGCTGATTCAATGAAAAGCAAAAACAGAAAGAATTCTTCGAAAATCTATAAATAAAACATACTTTGCCGTTATCGAAAAGCCAATTGTGTAATTTTCACTTATAACGTGTGTTTTTCAGAGGTATAGAACTTTGCATTACTGTTGAAGATGGCGACCGATTTAACAGTTGAGAAGTGATTTTTTATTCTCAGTTTGGCTTGGCAATTTATCATGAATAGACTCAAGCCTGAACAACACTTGCAAATAGTGCAATTTTATTTCGAAAATAATGGTTCTGTGCGGAATAAGTATCGCGCATTACGTAAATTTTATCATCGACACAATGAAGCGCACTTCTGGTTGAATGGCTACGTCAACAAGCAAAACTGCCGCATTTGGAGTGAAGATAATCCTCAAGTGTATGTCAAAATACCGTTACATTCAGAAAAACTGACTGTTTGGTGCGTTTTATGGGCTGGTGGAATCATTGGTCCGTACTTCTTCGTACTAACTACATCGTAACGATGATGGCCAGAACGTTACAGTCCATGGTGATCGGTATAGAGCCATGATTACTAACTTTTTCATTCCTGAATTGAACAACCATGATGTCCAGGAGCTGTGGTTTCAACAAGACGGCGCAACATGTCACACAGCTCGTGCCACAATCGATTTATTGAGAGACACGTTTGGCGACCGCCTAATTTCACGTTTTGGACCTATGAATTGGCCTCCAAGATCTTGTGAGTTAACACTGCTAGACTACTTTCTGTGGGGCTATGTAAAGTCATTGGTCTATGCGGAGAAGCCACAAACGCTTGACCATTTGGAAGACAATATTCGCCGTGTTATTGCCGATATACGGCCACAAATGTTGGAAAAAGTCATCAAAAATTTGACGTCGAGATTGGACTACATCCGAGACAGCCGTGGCGGTCATATGCCAGAAATCATATTTAAAATGTAATCCCACAAGATTATCTTTCGAATAAAAAAAATTCTTGTCAATTGAATGATCCATCGTTGTTTTATTGCAATTTGAAGTTCTATACCTCTAAAAAAAACTACCCTTTATATTGACGTTGGAAATTCCTATTTTCCAATGTTTCGCTAACGCCGTCTCAAAGGACATGAGTTTGCAACATTTGAACTGGAAACTATATACCAATAAATATCTAAATACAAGTTACCTCTTCATTGGAAAAAACATAATTTCTCAGCAATAACATATTTTGGTACCTACCCAGAAGATGGAATCCGTGAAATAAAACATGACTCAACATTAGATTTAAGAAACAAAATTCAAGAAGAATTCATTAGGAAAAAATATTGAAATTTATAAATCTGCACGAATAGTGAAACAAATCGAAAAGGTTCTAATTCAACCCTCCGTGTCTTCATGAGTGGTAAAAATTTATACATTCTATTTCATTCTATTAAATTTTTTTTTATTTTTATTTTTATTTTCATTTATCTCCAATTCACTTATTTAATTTTATTTTCAATATATGTTTTCTGTTTCAGCTATCACGATATCGATCCTCTTCAGTCAACTTCGGTTGATTTTATCATTTAATTCTTCTTTTAATCATAACTTTGTTCGAAAATCTGAACTTATATTACTAGCAATGAATACCCGACCAAGTAGTGAGGAATCTATAAAGAAAAAGAACTTAAAACGAATAAAAAAGAAGTGTATAAATTTTGTATTTGTTCACTGGGAGGTCCTTAAATTCATGTCTTTTTAAAACTTAAAATTCATCAACATGAATATTAAAAATCAAAAATCTTTGACGATACGAAATCTGATTCCAACTTGGCTAATCATCCGATCCAAGAATATCATAATTTCAATGGTACTTAATTTCGAATTATTTGCATTACTCATAGTTGAAGAGAAAAGAAAGGAAAAGTCAATCTATTAGAATACCTTGAAAGTAATCGCCACAAAAAATCAAGTAAACTTTTAAATTAACAAATCGAGTTAGGTACTTAGATTATTTACCACTTAAGAACATTTCACCTTAAATTTTTAACTATTATCTGTGTGAATTCCTAAATATTTAGAAAACGATACAATTGAAATTTCAATTCAAATTTGTGAGGGGAAAGTCCCGCACAAATTTGGAATTTCATTTAGAATTTGGCTGTTTAGAAAGGCTGTTAATGCAAAAATCTTTATTTTTGTTGACATTTCATTGTTGATTGAAACTCTGTCAAAACTAATAACTAATAATTAATTTCGTTCAACGAAAAAAACAAACGTCAAAAAAAAAAACTTTGTGTTAGAAACAGCCTGTTATTGCTAAAAATATTATGAAAAAATATAACGTTAGATATATATGTGTATATATATATATATATATATATATATATATATCACTTATTTTTTTCTTCATACATTTACTGAACACTTCTATTAGTATATACTTAGTTATTTGTATTCTGTTTTACTAGCTGAAGGTCAATTCACAACAGCTTTGACTACTAATTTTCACTTCCAAAATATTTAATGTAAAGTTTATCGACATTAGTCATTTCAAAAATATGTAAGCAATTACCTAACAATCATATTGAAATTATAAATCAAAAAATATAGTTATTCCATTCTCTTCTAGGCCACGGGTTTTTTGTAGTCTCGATGAATGTTAGTGTGGTAACTTTATTCTTTCAAAATTTTCTATATCTCATCTTAAATTGTTACCTCTTCTTTTCGGACTGAAATATTTCTCTTATTCGTCCTTCTTGAGTTAGTCTGTTTATTTGTTTATGATTTATGTAATTTTTAATACTTCAATTGAATACAGTTGATTTTGCATTTTGAATGATTTCATTGATTTGAATATTATTTTATGTAGGTAAGTAAGTAATATTGAGCAGTGTTGCCAATATAATAGGTACGAATCGCATTTATCACTATTCATTTGTATGTGAAATGTGTTTCACATCGTTGTTAATTTATTAGTTCGAGTTTAGTGAATAGAGCATGTTATGCCCAAATTTCTTTTATTAATATTATTATTAACGATATTTCATTTCTATTTGTCACTAATCTAAGGTATAAATTCTATCCCAATATAATTTACTTCATTTTCATTAGTTTTAGATTCATGAGAAGACCGATTGAAACTTTTACATAAAAATATTGAACGTGAATTTAGAAATTTACCTACTATATATTAAAACGACATAAATGTCTCGACTGCGGATGTTTCGGTGTTTTCATGAGTTTGAGTTTTAACAATTTATGATGAGTAATACTTATACAGTGTATCCTACCCCAAAAACAGAGTGTAAAAAAAGGCTTCATAAGTAAGGAGGTTCCTCACTTATACCATATAAGTATATTATCTTACGTATTAATAATATTAATATAAAAACGGTTGCAACCTAATTGACGAAGTTGCTCCATCATCACAGTTAGTTTAACGTATGAAAAAATAGACTTAACACGAACTAATTGTCTTCTCCCAATTGGTTCTACGGCTTTTGGGTGTTGAAGACAGGCGGGAGAATTTCTTAACTATAATTTAATTACGTAATATCGCAATTAATAAACGTAGTTTTGAGAAACAGTAAACAGATTCTTATTATGCTAACCATTTATTAGAAGAAATTCATATATTTAGTTCAGAGTTTGAAATATTAAATAGAGAGAATAAAGGTTCCAAGCTAAATTTTCTAAAATCATTACATATTAATAAATTGAAAAATTCTGGACTTACTCAATAGCCAGTTAGAGGTTAACACTAGCCCTCTACTTAATATGTTCAATAAGAATATTCCAGTTAGCAGATCAGATTGATTACCTAAGTTTTAGTTAATTTACATTCAATTTTATGTATTATGTTCAAAAATTTTTAATTTCCTTCATTGTTCTTAGAAATCTCAGTTATATATTTGTATCTTTCCTACATTTAGTTGGAATACCTGACTTGAGAAATTGATTTTCTGTGTTCATCTACAGATATACGATCCTTTTGTTAAATATCAGTGTATTCTATGGTCCTCATTCCAAGTTAGTCATAGAACGTACCTATTTAATAGTGTTGGCGTTTACTTGATGTAAATCCATTATGATTGAATATAACTTAAATTCAAACACTTGAACTTATGATTTACACTTTATTGACTACATAGCATGACGCGTTTCGTCGTTACAAACGACTTTTTCAGATGCTTACAGAATAATTACATTACATTACATTAACATTACATTACATTACATTACATTAACATTACATTACATTAATTACATTATTCTGTAAGCATCTGAAGAAGTCGTTTGTAACGACGAAACGCGTCATGCTATGTAGTCAATAAAGTGTAAATCATAAGTTCAAGTGTTTGAATTTAAGTTATATTCAATAGAACGTACTTTGTATGTTCTTGTGAAAATAGCTATAAGTACTGACTTTGTAATATTACACATAGTATTAACCCAGCATTTGATAAAGAAGTAGTACTTCGAAACGTCGTCATGCGTATTTTATATTAAATTATGAGAAAATTTTAAATATTGTTTTATTATATAACTCAATTGCATGGCTTATCGAAAAAGTATGATAGTATATCATTTTATTTACATATAGTTATCTTTAGATTGAAATATTACTAAGCATAGCAGATAAAATTTATTCTTCGTGTTATGCGTTACATAATGATCTCAATGAACGAAATATTTGTATTTGACTAACTAAGTACGTATGTTTTATTCTTGTTGAAGATTTAGCAACTCGTGGTAACCTTCGCGTTCCAACCCGTCTATACTTTTATAATAATTTTGCAGAACCTTGATGCACCCATGTAATTCCGTGAATGCTAAGATTACTAATCTATGAGTAGGTATTACGTCGTAAACACCATATTCTTCTGGAGACCTCTAGTGAAGTATTTTGTATGGATATTGCATCTACTTGATGAAAATTTATTTTTACCGTTATAAGAACAGAATATCCTCTAATTTTTATTCACACAGTAAATTCTTAACGTATTGTCGTCTGCGTAGTCTAAAGGTTAGGGTCAAGGCTTACCAAGCAGAACACTGAGTTCGAATCCCGGGTAAGACATGGATGTATGTTCATGAGGTTAGTGGTTTTGATAACCATCGATGATGGGTAACGTAAGTACAGAGTATCTAAGTATATTTGTCGAAAAAAACTCATTCTGTTAGCTTTATTAGATGACGTATATAAACTACAGAAAAAATCAGAGTAGTTACCAAAAATTATTTGAACATATAACATATGTTCATGTTATATGTTATTTGAACATATAACTAATATTAATGATAATAATAATAAAGATTTTAATATAATAACATTACATATCAGTTTGTCAAAAATATAAAACAAAATATCCATTTAAATGAGAGGTAATAATAAAAACTCGTCTAAAAATCACTGACTGAACAATTCTTTATTCGACTAGTTTCGCCTTTTACAGCATTATCAAGTAAAATAGTCGAATAAATTGTTCAGCATGATTTTAGACAAGTTTTTATTATTACCTCTCATTTAAATATGAACTATCACAGAGTAGATTCATCGTCCATTGAATTTAAAAATATCCATTTTTTAATCGATTGGGCCGATACTTGATGAAAATCTAAATACATCATTTAGATTTATTGAGATTTTCAGAAATTAGTGTTACAGATAGTGTTACAGATTTCATGCAAATAAAATTATTACAGAACTTTTTTGTCACGAACTTTAAAATTCCCCACTTTTGACCATTAAATTCTACTTTCAGCCAAGCATTTTCCTCTGGTTTGGTCCATCAAATAACTAATTGCGTAATGATATGTTGATACTTCTTAATAATATTCATCGAAATAAAGAACTGATACTCATTGCTTTATCAATTATAGTGGGATGGCCATAGGTAGGGTAATGGCTATAAGTGGTGACTCTGTCTTATATATAAAAGGGTGTTTTTTTAGAGGTATAGAACATTAAATTGCAATAAAACAACGATAGATCATTCGATTGACAGGAATGATTTTTTACTAGAAAGATAATCTTGTGGCATTACATTTTAAATATGATTTCTGGCGTATGACCGCCACGGCTGGTTCAGATGTAGTCCAATCTGGACGTCCAATTTTCGATGACTTTCTCCAACATTTGTTGCCGTATATCGGCAATAACACGGCGAATATTGTCTTCCAAATGGTCAAGCGTTTGTGGCTTATCCGCATGGTCCAATGACTTTACATAGCCCCACAGAAAGTAGTCTAGCGGTGTTAAATCACAAGATCTTGGAGGCCAATTCACAGGTCCAAAACGTGGAATTAGGCGATCACCAAACGTGTCTTTCAATAAATCGATTGTGACACGAGCTGTGTGACATGTTGCGCCGTCTTGTTGAAACCACAGCTCCTGGACATCATGGTTGTTCAATTCAGGAATGAAAAAGTTAGTACTCATGGCTCTATACTGATCACCATTGACTGTAACATTCTGGCCATCATTGTTGTTGAAGAAGTACGGACCAATGATACCACCAGCCCATAAAGCGCACCAAACAGTCAGTTTTTCTGGATGTTCTGGTGTTTTGACATACACTGAGGATTATCTTCACTCTCAATGCGGCAGTTTTGTTTGTTTACGTAGCCATTCAACCAGAAGTGCCCTTCATCGCTACACAAAATTCGCTTATGAAAATCGGGAACAACGGCAATCTCGTTTTAGGCCCATTTTTGCACACTATTTGCAAGCGTTGTTCAGGCGTGAGTCTACTCATGATGAATTGCCAAACCAAACTGAGAACAAATCACTTCTCAGCTGTTAAATCGGTAGCCATCTTCAACAGTAATGCCAACTCAAAGTTCTATACCTTCAAAAAAAAACCCCGTTATTTTGAAGTAATATTTATAATCCAATCTAACGTCTATAAAATAAATGAATGTTCTCAAAAATATCTCATCAATGAACAAAACAATTTCCCTTTGTTTTCCTCTCAATCTTTTTTCAACATCAGTAGGTACGTACCAAATACATATTAGTTTTCTATGATTGTGAGTAGGTATGATGTGAGTTAGTAATATGCAAATTAGGATATCTCACTTAGTTTCACTGAAAAATATAAAATATTGCAGATAGAGTTCCAGAAAAATGATTCTCTTCTGAGAATATTCTCGATGATCAGATGAAAATTCTCTATCGAACAGAAAATTAGATTTATTCCCAAGCGAACCTCCTTTTCACAAGTGTGTAGGCCTTTTTCGGGGTTGAGGGATGATAAACGGGGAATTTATTACCACACTGAAAATAATTCGGAGGGTTACGTTGAAATGCTACCTACAATATTTCATGTCGGGTCAACGTTTCGAAACTAATGTATTGAGACAGAATGTTGTTTTTCTTCATCTGTCAGTTCTTCGTCTCCAAAATAAAAAGTGTATACCTAGAGACTATTATAATTCAGTCGACGAAGAAAGAACAAAGTAAACTGAGAAATAAATTTTTATTTTTCACATAATTCATTCAATAATAATGAGTAAATCTATTTTTACCAGTTTCAAATGAGGTAATGTATTTAGATCTCTTCGCAATTTTCCAATGAATTAAAGGTTTGTTTGGAAAAAATATACATAACACTTTGCTAAATAATCAAGTGTTTTAAATTATACTCCTATAAGTATGTATGTACCTACTTATAAAAATGTTTTCATAAACTGTTGCAAAATGGGTTAATTGATATTATCGACAATTCACCAAACGAGCATGTTTTCCTATTTTTTTTTTGAGGATTTGAATTGGTTAGAAAGACAGATGATGTGCATTGACTTGACTGCTTCAAACTGGATTTGATGGTAAATCAATAAACCCATAACTAGTAGGTATATAATAATAATACCAATAATAAGAAGTTCTTTATTCTCAACAGGTATAACACTCAATTACAGAAAAAAGTTGCAATGTTGAATACATAACTAAATAATTGAAAAAAAAGATTTAACAAAGAGCTCAATCTAATCTGAAAAAATAGTAACTTATAACTACATTACAGCATTCAATGAAATATTACAAATAACTCAATCTAAATCAATTCATTTTAGTCAATTTCGTTGTTCACATAACTCCTGATAATAAATTCTATGGAGTCAAAGTGAATGTCACAAATTATTGGCAACTCTATTGAATGTAGACTCCATAAACCAAATAGGGGATTGTATCAGGGAGATGGTCCTCGGAGTCTCTAGGTGTAATAATTCTGTATTACGAGAATTTTGCCTAGGATCACGAAATTTCAAAGCGGACAAGAGAGGAGGACAATCAATACTAATGTGCAGTAATTTGTACAAAAATTTGAGTGATAAAGTTTCTCTTCTGCTCTGCAATGAGATTAAACTAAATCGACTCAATAATTCGTTATGATTGACTCCTCTCTGTGGATAAACTTTATCCTCCCTCCAAACTAAGAATTTCAAGAACCTTCTCTGAATAGCCTCAAGATGGCGTTGATGGCAAGTGTAAATGGGATGCCAGATCGTGCTGCCATACTCCAACTTGCTACGGATTAGGGTATTAAATAGTCCTATGAATGTTGAGGAATCATTGAAATAGTTATTTGCCATTACGTATTTGTAATTTGTTATTTATCATATTATTACTTTGCCATTCTGGTCGAAGACTACATCAAGATCTCTCGCCTTATCAGAACGAGAGAGAACCTGACCACCGACGCTATAATCACAGTCAATTCGGTCTCTTTTCCTTGTGAAAGAAACAACGTTACACTTTATGTGTAATGTTGCACGTTGCACATACACCTTACGGGTATATGAAATTATTAAGACAAAATTGATACTACCTTATTGAGACAGAAAGAAAACAATCTTTTTCCTTTTATCGAATAAATGAGAAGTTAATATCGTTCGAAATAATTTCATTATCTTCAATACTTGTGAGTTATTCAGGAATTTTTTTCTTTGAAACTATAGGTTTATGGTAACTGAAAGTAGAAACATAAGACTTGATATCCTCTAAATATGTAGAAAATACCGCATCAATGATGGTCCCATATTTTGTTGTGGATTCTTGTGGATCATTATTCATTTTCAAATTCAATTTTTCCGAGAGAAAAGTTGTCAACCGCTCTGATTTTTTATCAGCGAAGTTGATGTTGAAATCGCCAGCCAAGATAAGTGGAAATTTATCACCATTTGTACCAAGTATTTTCGTCCCTTCTTCAGTGTACTCCAGAAAATTGCGATGAATAAAATGCTCTACCTCGTCCAATTTTGGATTCAGAGAAATGTAAATTGCTACCACGACTATGTGTAGGCCATTTCTGAGTTTGCATAAGCACGCACAAATATCTCCAACAAATGAGCGCCTAACATTATCACTAACATGTGAGTCATAATATTGAAAATATTATCATTATTTTGGTGAATAACTATCACAACTTTTGGAGCAGTATCTCGTTTGAATTAAATAATACAATTGAAATTAGGTATTTCAATCGGATTATCATGCGCCATGCAAGTTTCGGTATACATACACGTTAAGCGAACGCCCGGCGGAGCTACATGGTAGGCGGAATGAGGGGTGTTAGGTTTAATTTTCGTTACGGAATTTCGTGATTCGGTCGCCGCGTTCAAGCCCGCGAAAAAAGCTATGCAACAGCTTAAAAAATATAAACGGGATATTACCTAATGAAAACTAAAGGTCAGAACATTGAAATTGAATATTTTCAACATATAAGTTATGTTTTCAACATATAAGAAACTTCTACGAAGTTGAAAATGAGACGTAAATATCATGTTATACACCCCAAGATCTGTTCAAAATATCAAAACGCGTTACAAACTTGAAATTCATCCAGAGAAATGAATTAAATCAAAGCGGCGTCATTATCATGGAACATGTGCAAAGAAAAGCACGAGGAAAAGCACTAGTTCAGTTGAGTTGCTGATGAAAGAGTGCCCTAGGGTGTAATATCGAATGTAATCCGAACAGAAATACTCGATGTAATCCCGATTAGTAAAACGTAGTGCCCCACTAGTGAATTGAATCCTAGAAAGTTTCTTTGGTATTATATGTGATTCGGAGCGCATTTAATAGTAATGAAATTTTCAAATAAGAAGAAAATGTTCTAGCAAAACTCACTATCAAAGATAGATGAAATCATTGGGACGAAATGAATAAAATTGCACAGAAGAAATAATAAAAATAACTCGAAGATTACGAAATTGAAACTCTGAAGTAAATACTGTTTTCATCACCATTCTACTCAATTCAAAAAAAAAACGTAATGGTAACGAAAACAGTTTTTTTTATTCTCAGTTTAGATTTTGAAATCGATTTAATGAAGTTACCGCCGTAAAAAATCAAAATCTTTTCAATGCACTCGTCAGACATTATAAGTAGTTAACACAATATCGAGAAACAGTACCAGAATTTGGAAGGTCGTGAATGTAGATAGAATTTTACTTTTGATTTTAATTTGCTACCTTTCGTATTCTGGTTCTATCAACATTAAATACTCGTTCAAAGTATTGATGATTTTTAACTCTATAATGAAAAGTTTGTTTTGAAAAAGTGGACATTTTGTTTGGATCTTATAAAGCTACGCTATATGTTTAACATGATTTGCATGGCAGGTAAACGTCATATATCGCAGTCATTTCTTAGAAATCGAGAATTGTATATCGAGAGAACTTCTAGTAACTCCAGGAGTGCCGCAGGGATCCAATCTTGGACCCCTACTATTTGTTCTGTTTATTAACGACCTCTTAGAGATGGTGGACTGCATCAAGGTGGCTTATGAAGAAGATATTAATATTTATAAAAGCGTGTCATCTATACATGATTGTTTGAGTCTACAAAATGACCTGAATGATATCAGCCGGAGGTCTAATAAGAATTTTTTTACACTTGAATGTCATGAAATGTAATGTGGTGAGTTTTACTAGAAAGAGAAGCGTGATAAATTTTGATTACAACATTGCAGGTGTTAATCTGACTCGACTTCTGGAGGTTAAGGATCTCGGCCTAGTATTTGATCAAAAATTCTCCTTCATACCTCATATCAACCAATTAATTTTATCAGGTAGCAAAGTTTATGGTTTCATCAAATGCAAGATTGTTCTCGAATTTTTCAACACAGGTCCATTATTCAATGCCCTAGTGAGAGGCAAATTAGCGTAAGACTATATAGGAAGTTCTTGAAATGGTTCTCATTTCGATAGGATGGTGTATATCCACCTAGGGATTGTATTCACGCTGGTTTGCTGTCGAAGTTTGATACTAGGAGCCTCCACACCAGGAGAAGTTTGAATGAATTGAAATTTTTATTCAATTTGCTCAATGAGAGGTAATAATAAATAATTGTCTAAAAATCACTGACTTAACAATCCTTTATTTGACTAGTTTCGCCTTTTATGGCATTATCAAGAATACCTTAATTCTTGATAATGCCGTAAAAGGCGAAACTAGTCGAATGAAGAATTGTTCGGTCAGTGATTTTTAGACAAGTATTTCTTATTACCTCTCATTTGAATATGAACTATCACAGAGTTGATTCATCATCCATTGAATTAATTTGCTCAATGATAATCTCGACTGTCTTGAGCTTCTGGGTAAACTCAATTTCTTTGTTCCTCAGAGGTGTACTAGAATAAGCGAGACATTTTACTCAAAAACGCACAGAACCAATCTTCTCTCGCAATCGCCGCTTAGCTTTGTATGTTCTATTGCAAACCAGGTATAAAGCTTCTGTAATTTAGTTATTGCATTTATGTGTATTTTTTAAATCTTAACCATTGAGGTATCTTGATTTCTTCCAGTTTGAGTTCTGAGAGATTTGTTTTCTTGTTGTAAGTATTATTCATTGTTTAGAGATTCATTTAAATAATTGAATATTCAGAAATTGATATTATAGATTTAGATTATTATATTTGATAATGTTTTTCATTATTATAATTATTTCTAATAATGTATATCTATGTTATTATTCATATTTTTAGTCACCATATTTTTTATTTCATTATTCATTATGTATTTTCCTGTAATTGGGTAGTTAACTACCTGTTAAATATATGATGATTACTATCATTATTATTATGTTAATAATTATTCAGTCTCTATTCTAGAAAATCAGTACATGCTGGATTTATAAATCACTTTAGTTATCTGTTTGGCTCTCATAAATTTGAGTAGTTACATCATTATGTAATCATTTTAAATAAAAAAGTAAACTCAATGAAAAAATTACCTAACGATTGAAGTAGTTGTAACACGCTGGAAAATAATCAAAATTATTCAACACAAAAGTTTTATAGATTGTTTATAAAATTTGTTCCCTTGAATATAAAATCAGATTACACTCTTTCAATTGCCCATTAATTATTCCTGGAATTCATTATTGTTTGGCATAAGTGCATTCAGCAAAAAGACTATTTTTAGATCTGTCTATCAAACTCAGTTCCGTGTCGTTGTAATAACTATGCAAACCTGAAACTTCAAATTTGACTATCATGCATGATTGCCTCTGGCGGTACGATTATCAAAAAAGCGTAGCTAATTGTATGGTCTCGGACTTCCCCAGGTGGGTATTCCTCGGGTACCACGAATATAAGAAAATCTACCAGGAAACTATAATTTCGAAGTCATTTGAAGATTATGCAGAACACAGTATTTGTGTGATCATCCTATTATACATTGTGCCCATGCAGAAACGATTCGGTTAAATAGTCACAATACGGTTATGCTTGAAAAGAACTTTAAGATTCCCATGATACCATTAACACCGCCCTTTTTTGTGCTTTAAAAGACACAGCAATTTAATTTGCGAAATATTTCAAATCGCATTGTAATTCATAATGTTCGATTTTTATATTTCATTTCATTATGCATAAATTCCACGATTCAATACATTAAAATTTCTTTTACTTATCAACAATAATATCAATCGCTTACGTAGCATAGAAGGGAAGACGACCGACTAAGGTGCGGTAGGATGCGGGTTCGAGTCCCGATGAAGGCATGGGTGTTTGTAATTCTCTATGCATTTGAGAAATATATAAATTGAATATGATTGAATTTTGGGTAACTGTACAAGATTACAAGCCCATTGGCAGTTCGGAAGCGGCGTTGAACTGTATAGGTAGGTACTCTATACTGTAAGTTTAGAATTGGGAAAATATATATTTTTTTACTGGAAAGTAAGTTTATGTGGATCACAAGAAATAATTGAGCAAATGAGAATTTTTTAATATCGACAAGAATGAAAGATGTTTTATTTAGCTGTGATAGATAAATTTAATATGTAAAACGGAAAACTATTGGACGTTTCGGTAGTATAGTTATCTACCTTCTTCAGCATTTAATATGTGAAGAAAAATAACCTTCAGTATACACGAACGAGTACATAGTTATATCTATTTTGAAAAAAAAATCTCGTCAAAAATAAGTATACCGAATAAAATACCTGAGTATTATGTATTGTAATGAAGTTAATCAAAACAAATCAATGCATTCACGTTATTTCTTCTACAGAAATCTAAATTTCTAAAGATTCTGAAAGAGATTTCTGAAGGAAAAAATTACCTTAGCCCATTAATTTGTTCTGATTAAAATTACGCATACTTATTATTGTATTATATTGTTGACGAAATTGTTTTCACCAATGCGTTATTTCTCATCACATAAAAATTACACATCAATGTTTATTTTTACTCAACTTCAATTTGTTTTACTTATTTTAATTTCTTAGTAAATTAATCTTTCACAGTAGAATAAATTTTTTTTCATATTCACCTAGAGAAACAGATAAGCACATACACATAATAGTTATAGCAACAACATCAAAAGTCTTGAACGAATTTCTGATTTTACATGTTATCAAAGTGACAATGTTTTTATGTTACTTTTGACAATTATAAGCTTTCATAAAATTCTGTCTTCTGTACATCCCAATAACAAAAACCTTTATTTTAGGTCTTCCTAAACAAATTTCTAAAATTAATTACGACAAGAACTATTTTCATAAAATTACTTGTTCCACTTTTGTGAATTACAAACTTTCAGATAATTCTATGTTTTCTGTACATCTCAACATTAGAAGGCTTCATTTCAGATCTTCCTAAACACATTTTTAAAATGAAGTAATTGTGACAAATTATCTTCACAAAATTATTCTTGTTACTATTGATAGAACCAAACTTTCAGAAAATTCTATGTTTTCTGTACATGTCAAAATTAGAAGGCTTTACTTCAGATCAAACACATTTCTGAAATGTAGTATGTTGACAAATTATCTTCACAAAATTATTTTTGTAATGAAACAATATTTAGAATTTTCTCATAATTTTAATACAAATACGTATGACGACATTCACCATTTGATAAAGAAGTAGTACTTCGAAACGTCGTCATGCGTATTTATATTAAAATCATGAGAAAATTCTGAAATATTGTTTCATTATGGATAATAATTTTCTCCAAGTATCGGCCTCATCAATCATCAATTATTTTTGTCACTATTGATAGAAGCAAAGTTTCAGAAAATTCTATATTTTCTGTACTTATATCCCAACACTAGAAGTCTTTATATCAGGTCTTTCTAAACAAATTTCTAAAATTAAGTATGAAAAATTATTTTCACAGAACTACTTCTTTCGCTTTAAAGAATAACAAACTCGAGTGCATGTTTCCTATACATATATATTGAAACAGATGCATATCTACATACCTTAGCTGTTTCCTATACATATATGTATATTAAAACAGATACATAATTACATACCTTAGCTTGAAATGTAATCCCACGATGAAATGCTTCTTCCGAATGCAACGGAATTCTGGTGTCATAATCATCATTTTGCACCAAATCGTATTGCTTTTTCGAGGGCATCTTACTCACTAACAGCTAATAGAAACACTTCACATTGTCACAAGATGCGAAACGAACCCTAATTTTAATACTGATACACTGGCACTTTGGAATATTCAAAACTTGCACTAATGGAACATGTAGGTTACAATGCAGACCAGCGACGAAAGCGATCAGATATTGACTAATATCTACTTCCGTACAATCGACTATTTTCATGGAAGTCCATGGTAGTGCACTCAGTCTTTGTGGATTTGTCATCTAGGCAGCAACGGGGGACGTGAATCACGCTGTAAAGCTGAAAGAGAAAAATTATCTATAAACAATTATCTTAGTTGGGAATCGATTTTCTCACGAACATTTGGTGCTTAGTAATCTGTGATTATACGTAGATCATTACAATGAAAATGCAGCCATAGATCATTGTCGCATTTAGCTTCGACTCAACAAAGAGTTGTTTCATTTCACTTTCATAGAGTATTGTTATTATCTAATAGCGTACAGAAGAGAAGAAAGGAGTTGGAGACGTATCAAGCATCTACATCATTGAGTCGGCCTTGACCACTGTGTCTGAGTATACAAAAACGAGTTTTATGAACGAGTTGAATGAACAAATAAATGTGCATAGGTCAGTCTGTCTTTACGATCTCTAGTTCCTTTTGATGTAAATGTGTAGAAGGCGTTCTTTAAAATGAAAAATATTTACATGATGAAGAATTCAAGTGTTCGAAAATAATTCGAATGAAAAATAATTGAAACTTTACTAAGTATGTTACTGTAATGAAATGTTATTGACAAATGAGATGAACGTGTTTCGGATTGACATCCATTTTCAGCCAATGTGAATGACAGTTTGAATTATACTCTCCATTTTTAGTAGGCCACTGAAACAAATGCACGCACTGTTCGAATAAGTCGTAAATAACTAATAGTAATCGTAAAGTGAACCAAACATTTGATGTATTTTTCGAGGAAAATGTGCATTTTCGTGATGAAGCAACGCAAGAAACCAAACAAAGAAACAGCCTATAGATGAAATAAAAATAATTTGATTTATAAGATGGAAAAATAATATCAACAGTTAAGCATCAAAGACTATGCTGAAAGAAAAATAACAACAAATTGTTTGTTCTATGCTTCTAACTTCTGTTTTATTTTCTATGGTGTTTTCTATGGTTCCATTTGTTCCTTCTCGTAATTATGGAAATTAATGAAATGCAGTAATGAATGAAAACATTGGATAATAAAAATGAAAAAATACTGAATAAATAAAATTTTTCATCTTAACGCATTAGTGCCTGATAACAGCGTGATTAATAGAAGAAACTAGTTTTAAAATATTAGTTTTCAGTTGATTTAGACATATTTTATTATATTCTAGATTTTATAAATATAGAATCGTAATAAATAATATAATAAAAATAATATTTATTTAGGTGAAGTTATACAAAAAATCTACATATTTTGAATTATCAATTTTAAATCGCCTACCTATCTCATTATTTAAAATATACTTTATTAGATCACGTTAAATATCTTAAAACTAGTAACTTCTAGTTTTCGATATACTTAGTGAATTATTCAAAGCATTAAATCGTCATAGTATATGCTATTTTTATATTTAGAGAGCTCAAAACTTGAATATATATAACTTGGATATAAAAACTATCAGTATTTTTAGTAATAAACCCATGCATATCACTGACATATGTTACATTTTTTATTACATAATTTTGCGGGGGTATACCTACTGCAATTGTTCGCATGGCTCTATTCTGTAACTTTTGGAATTGTTGAATTTTTTCTTCAGTTGAACCAAATAACAAAGTGGAGCAATATTCAAAATGTGGCATTATTATTGATTTGAAGAAAAATAATTTCACATATATCGACAGATTTTTTCCTATTCTTCTCAGAAAATTTATTTTTTTAAGATTTCAGATGATATGAAATCAACATGATCATTGAAACTCAATTTTTCGTCTAACATAATGCCTAAATATTTCACTATTTAAATTCATAGTTTGTTAAATCGTAATGAACGATACAAAT
Organism: Henosepilachna vigintioctopunctata; assembly: GCA_030704895.1. Classification (NCBI taxonomy): domain Eukaryota; kingdom Metazoa; phylum Arthropoda; class Insecta; order Coleoptera; family Coccinellidae; genus Henosepilachna; species Henosepilachna vigintioctopunctata. The sequence goes on along the minus strand of JARQZJ010000069.1, from coordinate 3,424,741 downwards.
TTATTCATAATAAAGAACACTTCAAACAATATAAGGAACATAACTACTAAACGCGAAATGAGGCACCGATGAATTGATACCAGTAAGCAAAAAAAATTTAAACTGCATCAATTACATCAAAAAGCATACAACTTATTACCCACCTAAATAAAAACTATAAACAATCAAAAAAATTTGATCCGAAGTCTAGAGAGTTTATTTATAGGAATAAACAGCATGATGCAAGGCACTTTCAATAATAGTGATTAGGTTTATTTATATTAATAGCTAGGGTTAGTTATATCATACTAAAAAATTAGGTGTTCAATTTATTTGTCAAATTAATAACTAGTAATAAATGTTTACTTCTTCACAATATTCGGATGACAAAATGAAAACGTGTTTTAATTGGATACAAATTTGTATATTTTCTAGATACATACATTTGCTTGAACATCTAAGTGCCGAATAATAGATATAAAACGAATTGCAACTATAAAGAAAAATTCCAATTCATTTTTTTTTATTCAAAATATTTTCTAATGAATTCTACTCTATTCTATCTATAATGGTTTTCTTAAAAAGCTATTCGTTTCTAATTTCCAATCCTGAAAGTGGTGGTTCGAAAAGTTTAAATCGAAGTTTTCTTCAATGCATTTTCAATGCAATTAACAAATCAGCACTCAGTTCGAATTATCTGCTTTAGAGTAATAATAACGTACTGTAGTCAATAATAGACGTTAAACATTCAATGCTTTCGTTCAATTTATGCTTGCATTGAATATTCTGGTATCGAATTTCATTTATTGTTAGAACTACTCCGGGAAGAAGTATTGTATTGCGGTGAACCGTCAGCACTATTATAATTATGTAAATGTTGAAAAATGTATAATGCAAAGCATTGCAATTGCCTTCATGCCATTCTTCGTTAATAGTACTCCAATAAGATTGTATACAATATTAGTTTCCTCATGAGATTTTCTATTATCATTGATATATATCACTGTCTATTACTAGACTACTCATAATTCTAATTTAAATTTTATTGTGTGCTTTTTTATAAGAACCTGAAATAAAGATCAACTTTACTTTTTGTACTCAAAATGTTAACATAAATTTCATGTTTTAAACATGAAATTTAACGTACTAAAACATTCCATGTTTTAGTACGTTTTAGGTTAATCGAAATAGTTTGTAGTGGTTGTAATTTTTTTTAACACTCTACTTGGAGGTTTCAAATTTTTTTGAGTCATTTTATATGGTTGATGAAAACGAAAACATACTGAAACCGCATTTAGTTTTCATTTCGGAATTTTTATTCCGAAATGAAAACAATCGATATTTAATCATAATTGAAGACATTTTGATCCGAAAAATGAATTGATTCATTTTGAGACGACATTTTTGAGGCAGTTTGAGAGGCATGTAGCCGATAGGTTTTTACGCATGTGTACTTAATAATTGCGTAATTGATGTACTTTATTGACTTTATACTCAATTTTGTTTATTTTTCATTTAGATATTAGCAGTTTTAGGCTCTACACAAAAATCAATTGAATTGAGATAAATTACTAACGAACTGCAATTATTCTAATCTTCTTCGATAGAAATTCCCAGTATTTAATTTCTTAATTTTTTTTTTTCTGTCGGTCGCCGTAGCTTAGTCGGTAGAACTCCCGACTATGGTGCGGTAGAACTCGGGTTCGAGCCCCGCTGAAGGCATGGGTGTTTGTGTTTGTCTATGATTTAAGTAGTTCAAATAATAAAATATGCTGGGTAATGTACATCGATTACAAGCCCAATGGCCGTTCGGAACCGGCGTTAAACTGTAGGTCCACTGAATTAAAAAAAAAATAATAATTTTTTTCTACAAATTTTAGAAGACAGTAATTAACGAAGAGTTGTGTTTAAAGGGCCCTATCTTGATACAATACTTTGGACAATACCAAAATAATTTTCCTGATATTGTAAATTCTGATGAACGCTTTTTAAGTGAAGAATTGGTAGTGGAAAATAGTCTTCAGTCTATCACCAAAAACATAGGTTTTTTCAAACTCTTTATTTTTCTGCAAATGGAAAAAAAGTTCTTTAATTCTAACTTTGATTTCTTGAAAACGTAAGAAAAAGCTAGAAATTCTATATAATGAATAGATAGGTACTATAAGAAAAATTTTTTTTATTTTCTTTTATTCAATATACACTGTTTTGCAGGACAGGTCCTAATTACAAAACATGAAACACAACAGATACTAAAAACAAAATTGATAGTACAAAAGTTCAAAAGTTTCAATTTTCTACTTTCAAATTCAATCTTAAAAGAAAGTTTGTGATATGAATCACAACTAATAAAATAAAATATAATTATAGGAATAAAAAAACTTAAATGTTTACCAAACTTATACAAACATATTAAGATACACACATACATATACACTCACATATTAACACTTATACACACTTACAAGTATATGGGTGAATATGAATCATGTACTTGAATACACATAAATGATTGTTCTAGCAGAGATTATGCATATCAAGGAAACTTGTCTCAATATCAGTAACAGAATCAGTTGAAAATATCTTTGCAATAATTCCTGACATTTCACTTTGTTAATAATTTTATGGAAGAATATTATTGCATGACATTTCCTTCGCTCACTGAGTGTGTCCACATTATGTCAACTTGTAAGTGTTTCATGTTGTATGCCTATAGGTGGATATATTCCATCAATTCTGAAATTCAAAAGTTTCAGGAACTCTCGTTGTATAGACTCCAGTTGATCAATATATAACTGATAATCAGGATTCCGGACTGTTGATTCGTATTCAAGTTTAGATCTTACGAAAGCTCAATACAATGTTTTCACAGTTGATATATTGCTAAATTCCTTACCAATGCGAATAATTAAACCCTATAATAAATAGGCAGAGCGATAAAAATCGCTCTGAACAGAAAGAAGAAATAGTAATAAGAACATTGACAAAAATAGATCATACCAAATTAATCTGAAGATATGGCCAGAAGAGCAGCCTTTATGATGTTTTACTGTCAACATATCTCATCTGACTGTACACAATATGTCGAATTTCGCCAACATTCGGGACTAAAAACTTATGTGAAGATATATGAGTACTCAAGTCGAGAACGCAAATTGAAGTCGAACTTCTATTTCTAAAGAAATATGAAACAATTGATACAATATATTACTTAGTATACTTGTACTTTCATATTAGTTATATAATATTATAATAATTGCACCTTGTGTTAATGGCGATGTTAATGTAAGATCTTCTAGCTTTGTATGTATGTATATATTGAATTTCATCTGATTAATTGTTTGAATGTTTGGGTATTCTTTGTTCCGTTCATATTCATCATTTATGTCATCATTGGTACCATTTACATATATTACTTATATTTAAGTACACCTTATAAAAAATTGGGTTTATGTAACCTGTGAGTAAGAGATATGTTGGCATAAAATTAAAAAAAAAAGTATAGATGATCCAAATGTCTAGATTTCTTATTTAAATTTCATTGTGTGCTTTTTTATAAGAACCTGAAATAAAGATCAACTTTACTTTTTGTACTCAAAATGTTAACATAAATTTTTCATGTTTCACTATGTTTCAGGTTATTCGAAATAGTTTGTAGTGGTTGGAACTATTTTTGAACACTACTTGAATATTTCAAATTTTTTTGAGTCATTTAAGAAGGTCGATGAAAACGAAAACATACTAAAAACGCATTTAAATTCGTTCTTAGAATAAAATTTATGAAAAAAATCTAAGGTTTTATAAATAATACGTTGATTAACATTCATTAGTCTACAAATATCAAGCATTCTCTTGACACAGGTTCATCTATTGCACTTAAAAACAATTTTCAGTCCCCTATTTTGAATTTTTTGTAAGCGTTCAACTGATTTTTCTGCAAGTTAAACAACAGTGAGGCGCAATATGGGTAATAAAACAGTCCTAAAAAGCAAGAGCCTAATATTCAAATTTCATTTTTTACAAAGTCTACTCAAATAACCAGCTTTTTGACAATTTTTGGCGATATATTCACCATGGGATTTCAAGTTCAGACATTTGTCTATCATTATACCCAAATACTTCATTTCATGAACACGTCCAAAGAATTATTTTCAAGTTTAAGTTCTAATTTTTTAATAATTAAATTTAACTTAATTAAATTTAATAATAAAAAAAGTATAGCTGATCTGAATGTCCTGATGATAAGACTTCAATTTCGAAAGATACTACAAAAATAGTAACTACAATAATGTCATAAATATTTCAAAAACTATTTCAATATTATCGTTCATGTGGCAAAATGATTGAAAAAAAAATGCATTATCTCATTTTCGTTTGGAGCATTAGAGGTAGGTACGTGTTCTACGGAATGCTGATATTCAGGAGCATCAATCCGTTTGAAACGAAATACGCTTTATGTAATTAATGACTTCATGAGATAACAATCCTTCTCAATAGGGCGATACATGAGGAGCTCGAATGGATCAATATCCTTCACATAATAGAAGCTGGATTGGCGGTAAGGAAGAATTAATCATTTGGTGATGTGAAATACGATGACCTCACAATCAAGAGAGTAGATCGTAAAGACCCATGTGGCAGAGAGTATGCTAGGAATTTCCTTCGGTGCACACAGGTACAACATTACTGCTGCAGGGGCGTGTGAAATATCTTACTTCGCAGTTGTGAAACAATGTTCTCTTTCTTCATCTACCGCATAGTTAACATACTGAAATCCAAATGTGATTCACGTAATGAAACCAACATTTAATTTCTTAACTTAATTTATGAGATACTCCAACGAAACAAAAGCCATATTAAACCCAAATACTATATATCTTTTACGCATATTGAAATTTTGATTATTTTATTTTATTTATTTAAATCCAGAGTTACATAGGAACATTTACAAGCACTCTCAAGTACATTATTAAACAAAATAAAAGAACAGGAACGCAGAGGAAAATAATATTTCCTGTTAGCAGGTCTGGTTTACAAAAAGAAAAAAGAAAATAGAAAAAAAGAAAAAAAAATGGAATGATAATAATAGAATAATAATGCCGGTTAGATTATCGTGTGTAGGCACACAAAAAATCTTCCAGTCACACATCACTCATTCATACAATACCTCTCGTACACTAATTTTAATTCTATACCTTGGTAATAAACATATGTAATAGTTGATGACAGTAAAACTGTCATCAATAACATTAAATAAAATATTCTTTTTATTCTCTATACATAATACTTAATATTTAGTTCAATTCATAACATTATGTTTTCGTATACCCAATCTTTTAATTTCCCATTAGATCTAAATCTTTAATAAAATTATTTGGCAGTTGATTAAAAATTTTTATTGCTTTTATGCAACAACTTTTGCATACGAAGAGTTGATATAAGTGTTGTAAAAAATTTCATTTACATAAATATCAGTCATTTATTTTATTATAGGCGTATATAATATATGAAGAACGATTCTAAAATAAAATAACAGACAAACAAGAAAATATAGACTAATCAGAAATGAACGAGAACACATGAACTAATTCAATCTTTTTTCAGATAGAAAGTGAAATTTATGGTGTATTCTTAGTGGTATGGGTATAGTGTATATTAGTCGGGATTTTGCACAAAAAGTAAATAATAAGAAGGATGTGCAATTATAACGGTACCACCTGTCTACCAACCCTTTATTTTTATAAAGGGTGTATAAATGGATACATTGCCCTTCAGGAAACCGTTTATAAACGCTGTTACTAAAATATTTGTCTATCATTAAAATTGATAGTATATCCATTGTGATAAATGACAAATCCAGGATTCATGAATTTGCATTAATATACAAGAAAAGAAATTTGGTTACATCAACATCGATGTTAAGTATTTATCTCAATCTCAATGGACCAAGATGTTGGGTTGAATAAGTGTATTTTCTTTAAATTAATTGAATATATTGAATTAACGTTGTATTGAACGAACTGTGTGTTACTTATAATTTTATTCAAGAACAGCTCTCTGTCTGAGCTCTACAAATACTAACATAAACTAGAAATTTTACAACAATATCGCCTTATATAAGAATCACCCTTGGTCGTGTCGTTGAGAGGGATTTATATAGGAACCACCCTTGGACGTGTCGTTGAGAGGCATGCCTACCCGTACCCCCTTTTAAACAAAGAGAGCAGAAGGTCAATTGAAAACAATATGAAGATAATTAAAACGATCATTATTCGAGGGCTCATTTGTGGAGGTGAAGTCTGGGAAATTGACAACGCACGAATCGAGGAACTTCAAGGTACTCTGAATAGAATAGTACGCACAGAAGTAAGGGCACCAAGATACATGCCCAACCAGAACCTGTATGAAGAATTGAAAATCAAAAAAATCATGCAGACGATAAAAGAGAGCAGAGCAAAGATGCTTGAACGTATGGAATCACACAAGAACAATCTCATACGAAGAACAACAGAGATTGCGCCCAGAACATCAGATGGTACAACCTCTTTGTACCAATGGAAAAGAACGACGGAAGAGAAGAGTTCTCAAGACAGCAAGAAGAAGAAGTGCTAATAAAGCATCAAGCCCTTATGTTCGAAAAAATCACAAATACGATTTGAAGGATGAATTGAAGGGGAATAGAAGATGGAAAGGCAAAGGATAAAAATCCAGTCCTCAAGATAATTCAGTGTCGTTGAGAGGGATACTCCCACCCACTCTGCGCAATCGAAAATGACCAGGCTAATTCTTGGTAACCCAAAATAAGATGACAATTTCAATGGATTTGCCTTAACTAGCAAGCTTGAAAAAAACTGCAGAATACAAACCATATGAGTTGTGAATTGAACATGACTCTGATGTCAGAGAGAAAATTTCATGTTGATATAGAATTTAATCTCTATGGAGGAATCATTTGAATTTTTTTCTTCATTTCACCTATGACATCTTTAATTCCGAGAATACTTTTGACACAAATACATTAGTTGTTTACTCTTTATTTTTAGCTGTCTGAAATCTGTATCTACATTCGAAATTATTGAAATTATGTACACGTGTCCAATTAAGATGCAGCGAGGTGAAATAAATATAAATAGCGACGAAAAATGTGAACAATTGTCTAGATCCAAACCCATCCAGTCAAAAACTTATATATTCAGTCAAATACTGTTGCTAATCATTATTCGAAGAAAATGTTCTTGTGAATGAAAAATTCGACACATAACTAG